>RRZL01000022.1:1302372-1359910 GCA_006782975.1 Chlorella sp. Dachan | reverse complement strand
GGCGGGGCCACGGCCGGGCGCCGCTGCCTGCCGTGCCGCTGCCTGGGTGGCCACGAGTGCAGGCTCGCCCTGCGCTGGCTGTGCACTCCCTGCCGCCGCCGCCGCCGCTGCCGCTGCTGCTGCTGCCGGCTCCACGGCTGCTGCAGCAGTTGCGGCATGCTTGCCATCTGCCTCTGCAAACTGCTGCCACGGCCAGGCTGTCCAGTCGCTGCAGCCGGCAGCCATCGGCAGGCCCACGCCGCCCTCCAGGCGGGGTGGCTGCACACCAGTGGGCAGATCCTCCACTGCTGCCGCTAGGTCTTGCAACCGCCTGTCCAAGGTTGGCAGGCAGCAGTGCACCGGGTTGCTTGATGTGGTGGCTGCCGAGCCGCCAGCAGAGTTCAAACTCGAAACTAGCCTCAAGTCGCAGCCACATGGCAAGCATACCCATCATACCATCCACTCGTGATTCACAAGGCTCTGCTCCGCCTCCCCACCTGTGAGGCAGCACCAGGAGCGCCCCCGCCTGCAACCGGTGCTGCAGGGATGCGACCGCTGCAGCACCGCCGCACTGCTCGCTCACCGCCGCAAGCAGCGCCTCGGGCTGCACACCCACGGCAGCAGATGGCGCTGCGCTGCCGCTGCCGCCGCTGCCGTCACCTGAGCTGCTGGCACAGCCGCTGCTAGCGGCAGGAGTTGAGGCACAGCAAGGGGCCTCCTTTGGCTGGATCGCCAGCAGGTGCGTGGTCGCCTCATCCAGCCTGCTGCTGCAGGTGCCGCCCAGGGCGGCCACCAGGCCGCGGCAGCAGGCGGCTGTCCACTGCGCCAGCACTTGGGAGCTGCGGGTGGTGGCCATGCGCATCTGCTCCAGGCCTGCAACAGTTGGTAACCAGGGAGAGAATGTGAGGTTGTAAAGGAGGATAAGGGTGCACTGTGTGCGTGTCCATCTCGCGTTGCAGCAGCATATGCCAGCTGTACCAAAGCCTACCTGCCAGTTGAGCACTGCCGGTCACAACCGGCGCCTCTTGGGGCGCAGGCAGGCAGGCCAGCGCCACCCGGCAGCCGCCCAGCAGGGTGCCTAAGGTGCCTGCGCCAGGCTGCTCGCTGACCTCGCTGCTGCTGCTCTCCTCCTGCCGCCGCTCAGCTGTTTGCTGCTCCTGATGCTGCTGGCCCTGCCGCCTGCGCTCCCACGGGTGCTGCCGCTGCTGCCGCTGCGGCTCCTGCGCCTGATCCTGCCGCTCCATCACCTGCGCCAGGCCGGCGGCGTCTGGCATGCGGCGCAGCAGGGCGGCCACATCGTCGGCAGTCGCCTGTGCGCAGCGCCGGGGTGCATCAGGGTGGGGGTGAGGGTGTGAGGGTGCAGCGGGCCGGCATGCACACGGGCACACCCCCATCCAAGCCAGCGCCCTCCAGCAGCGCACCTCCTCAAACAAGCTGTCGCCCCAGCAGTCCCAGTCGGGCCGGCTCTGCAGGGCAGAGGCAGAGGCGGGTCAGGAATGTCTGCTGCAGACTCCACCATCTGCACGACCGCACCACCCCATATTCTCACATCTGCCACACACCATTGCTGCCAGGCACGCCCGTCTCCATGTTGTCAACCACCCTGCTCCACCCTGCCCGCATCCCAACGCCTACCTGCAGCGTGGCGGCCGACAGCTGCAGGAACTCTCCGGGCCGAGGCTCCAGGCGCTGCCCCGCAGCGGCGCAGCGCTGCAGCCAGGCCAGGCTGAGGATGTCGCAGCCCGCCTTGGCGGCCGCCCGCCAGCTGGTGCCCTTGCCGGGCGCTCCTGCGGGTCAGAAGGAGAGCTGGCGCAGGCTTGTGAGCAGTGACCATGCCAAGGCTGCACCACAGCTGCAAGCAGCACCAGGTGTTTCCTCGTCTCCCTTTGCAACTCTATGCCACACACCCGCCAGGACGTGGCTGATCTTGTCACACCCCGGGCTGTAGAGTTCCCAGGGCCGGCCTCCTTGCTTTAAAATGAGCTCCTGCGGGAAGCAGTGGGGCACAGCGGGCCAGCAAGTAGTTCACCGACCTTGCGGCCTGACCTAACCTCAGACTTGAGCGCTCCGCGTGCAAACATGCGCCAGTGTGTTGTTCCACCCCGTGTTGTCGGGAATGAATGCCCAGCAGCCTCGCCAGCCCAGTCCACCTCTCGCACCAAAACCACCCACCCTGCACTGCGCCGCGTCGAAGCCTTCGTAGTTGAGCACGCACACCCAGCAGCCGTCCAGCGCTGAGTTCTCGGCCGCCACCTGCAGGCGGAGATGCATCGAGGTGCGAGTATGCGCTGGCAGCAGATGAGACGGCGGCCAGGTGCCAGCCAGCTCCACAGCTCCACAGCTCCACTGAAAGACACAAGGCATGTCAATCTCCACTGCAGCACTGCAGCCTGCGCTACCAGCAGCCAAGAGATCCGTTAGCTTGGCCCCCCAACCAGCGCAGCAGCTTGCCTGACCCACGTCCACTGCGGCGATGGCCTTGGGCAGCTTGTGCCCCTTGGGCCGCCGCTTGGCTGCCTGGCGCGCCTTGCGGGGGCCCGCCTTGCCGGGGGAGCCTGCAAGGGTTGTTCAGCTTTCACACACCGCTTGGGATCTGAATCGGTCCAGCCAGGCACGTGCAAGAGGCTCGAGTCAGCCCGCCACACACACACATGCATCCCAGGGCTTACGCAGTTGCTTTGCGTCGTCGCGAGCCAGGTTGCCCTTGCGCTCCGCCACAAAGTCCTGCAGCTCCGCCGCCGTGGTGCAGCTCAGCGCGTCCTTGTCCCACGACTCCCTGCAGAATAGGGGGCCACGCGCTTTGATTTCCGCCCTGTGGTGGGCAGGGCGTGCCCCCGACAGACGGCGTTTGGGCAGGCTGGCCGTTAGGTTGGCCATAGATCACCAGACGTTCTGTGCGATTTTGTGGGAGGCTTGCCTCGGGTTGCCTCGTAGAACGTTGTGAAGCAGAGGCATGGGTGCATGGAGTGCACTGCCGCTGAAGTGCCCGCTTGCCCTCCATTGTGTTTATCTTCCCACCTTATGCGCTCCATGCGCGGAAAGCGCAAGCTGTATTCGGCAGCGTAGATGCGAGACTTGATGAGGCGCAGGTCAGCCTGGTGGGTGGGGTGGGGTGGGGTGGAGTGAGGGGCCTTGAAATGCTGGTAGGCGCTGGGACATTGGGCCAGGGGCGCGCCGCAGCGCCACCGGTGCATTAAATTCCGACTTGCTGCGCTCGAAAACGACTTTTAAGCGCGGGGAGGGTTCCGGAGAGGGGGCGACACGCGCGCCGCATGGTCGACCATGGTCGGCCGGCTAGTGCAGTGCCCTGGAGGGCCGCTGCGATGCTAAACGCATTTTAATGCATGCCAAGAAGCTTCCAGGCATAACGGGTGGGGGGGGGGGGCGCCGCCACTGCCGCCTGGTGCCGCCCGGGGCGGCGGCCGCTGCACGCCGCCCGCATCTTCTGCAGCTCTGCCCCGGCTTGTGTTGAAGCCGTCACCAGGCCGAATTGTTGTGAGGTCAACACCTCTTACGACAGCAAGCGCTGGGCCCTGTGCCGCTGGCAATGAGAGCTGCACGGCACCCGCTCTGCCGCGGCCGCCGCTGCATGGTGGCAGCGGCGGGCAGCCATTCTAACCCAACGATTTGCCAGCCGCACCTGCACCTCGAGCACGACGCTCTTGAGTGGGTCCTGCACCCAGTAATGGGGTCGCTCCTTGCTGTGGGAAGTGATCCTGGGGGCAGGGTGGGCACAGAACAGGGGTTGCCAGGTCAGCTCCTTCCAGGCACTCATCAGAGCATGCAGGCAGGAGGCAGAGCATGCAGGCAGCACAGCCGGCATGGCAGCTCACTCGTAGCAGGGCGGCGGGTGTTCGCAGACGTTGTCTTTGAGCGCATTGTGCAGGCGCTCGCGGTCCAAGTCTGTGAAGCCCGACCCCACCTGCAGCCAGAGGACAGAAGGCAGCATGGCAGCCAAGTCATCTGCTTGCCCACTGAGCACTCAACTAATGGCGGCTACAAAACCGGGGCTGCAATCATGTCGCTCGTGCCCACGCAGCCTCCCTGACCACAGCTCAGCCGAGCACCCCGGCTCCCCACCTTGCAGAAGCTGATCCAGCGCTCCGGCGCCGCCTTGCCCGCGGGCGGCGGAGCGGCGATGGCCATCAAAAACCTGCAGGTGTGAGAGACACGCCATACGTTATGGTTGGCACATGTAAACTTCCCCAGCTGATAGGCAGGCTGGCGATATCCTCGGTTGTGAGCAGGCATGCACTGCCGTCCACCAGGCTGTGGCAGGCCTCGGCAAGCGCCCCCCAGTGCTGCTCACTCAGAGAACAGCCCCGCCCGCCGGTCCTCGCCCCAGAAGCAGCCGATGATGAGGGCGTCAATCTCCACGCGGCTCAGGTAGTCGGGCTTGATCTGGAGGAGCGCACGCCATCATATGGGACAATGCTGTCAAAGTCAAAGGTCAAGGCAGGATGCGAGCCACATGGCAGGCCGCCCCATGAAGCCAGCTCCCACACAACCAGGCCCCAGGTTCCCACACACCTTGACCCATTGTCCATTGCGGTCGCCCGGCAGCCACTGCAGGATGGGAGGTGGGGCATGACAGGGCGGACGGTTGGGGTCCTGTGAGGGCAGGCATGCTGCACGGCACGCATGCACTCCCAGCCAAGCGGTGCTATGGTGGCACACAACCCCGTGCCCGCACCTGGCTGGGCAGCGACTTCACCACAATGCCCTCCTCATGCTGCGCAGCGGGGGACCAGATGAGGTAGGAGGATGGATGGATCGGTGGTGCATGGCCTGGCAATCAGGCCTTGGCTGCGAGAGCGCCATCAGCCATGCCATGCCGTGCCATGTCGTGCCGTGCCAGGCCGTGCCAGGCCATGCAGAATACCATGCAACATGGACCGCATGTCAAGCTCCTCAGCCTGCCATGACGTTCAGCGGAGAAGCTATCCGCAGCGCTCACCCGCCGGATGGCGCCCTTGACAGCTTCCAGCACGTCCTCGCTCGTGCTGCGGGGCGGGCAGCAGACAGCACTGCCGTGGTCCACCGGCTGGTGCTTGCAGCTGCGGGCGCTGCTCAATGCAACGGGAGCAGCAATGCAGGTTGCCGCACGGCGACTCGCATGAACATCAAGCTGCTGGCCACAAGGCTCCCCAAACCACTCCACCTGCATAGGCACGGCGCCGCCACGGTGCCCAGCAGCGGCTGGCCCGGCAGCATGGGCACCACGCGTCCACGCAACACGCCATTGGGGCTCAGCGGATAGCCTGGCACCGGGTGGAGGGGGAGGGCGAGCGAGGGCAGGCATTCATGCCATACCATGCGGGGGCATGCATGCAACACCATGCCATGACATGACATGCCTCATGTCGCCCATGCACCCACATGCCCGCCCATGCATGCCACATGCCCACCCACATGCCCACCCACATGCCCACCCACATGCCCGCCCACCTTCCGGCGGCGCCTCGCGCAGCGCGCGGCGCAGCAGCTCCCGCCGTTCCAGCACCGGCAGGTGGCACACGCAGCGGCCGTCCAGGAAGAGTACGTCCCAGGGCAGGTACACCACCTCCAGGTCGCCCAGGCAGGGGGCCTCCCACTCCGGGTCCGCCGTGTTGATGTTGCCGTCTGGGTACCAGTACGGGAGGAGAGGGTGGGGTGGGGTTGGGGGTGGATGGGGCGAGAGCAATACAGGCATGGCGCCGCACCTGGTCCGCGGTAGGTGCATGTGCCAAAGCTGTGCATGGAAGGGCCCCATGGCGCTATACATGACGCATCAGGCATGCAAAGCTCCCTCATGCTGTAAACCTTCCGCTTCAACCTCTCGAAGCTCTCACCAAAGTCCTCGCAGTCAACCCTGAAATGGGGGTCCTCGTTGGCGTGCCCCGCCAGGATGGTGGACCGCAGGCTGTGGGGGGAGAGCAGCAGGGGGACTGCAGTGGGCGCGAGTGTCGGGTGGGCTGCAGCATGGAAACTCAGCAGCAGCGGCAACACATGCTGAGCGCTCAAGCCTGGAACTGAGCATGTGCCACGCCAATGGCCACAAGCCCCCCCACACAGGTCATGGCCACACCTGCCGAAGATCTCAAAGTTGTGCCTGCAACACGGCATGCCTGAACTTGCCATCAGTTGTGCAGCAGCAGCTGGTCGCTGCCGGCAAGCTGTCCACAGGCTGCATCCAAAGCACTTGCCTACGTGCACAAGCGGCACCCCCACAGGTCAACCCCCAGGACTGCAAGCCCCGCCGCCAGGCCGCCTCACCGCTTCTTGTTCCACACCAGCAGCTCGCCGTCCAGGATGCACCGCTGCGGGACGACCTGCTGCCGCAGCACCGAGTCAAACAGGCTGTGGAGAGGGGGTGGACGGCATGGAGGGAGATGCATGAGATGCATGAGATGCATGCATGACAAACAGGTGGCCTCGCTGGGCAACCGGCATGCAACCACAGCTTAAACAATGCCGTGGCGACCCGCACATGCCACAGCTTGCCCTCGCCGCCCTGCCCGGCCGCACCAGAAGCCTCCCCGCGGGCCGGGCATGTTGGCGTTGCGCAGCTGTCCGTGGTTGATGCCGCTGCGCGACCAGTACTGGCAGGGCTGGTCGGGGCCCAGGATGTGCACCTGGGCAGAACAGGAGCAGACGGAGCGCATACGCATGACGCGATGCATGACAACTTGGTTGATACAACTGCCCTCAAAAGGCAGTTGGTGTTACAGCAGAACACAGCTTGGCGCAAACAGCGCGACCCTACTTGGTCAAGCAAGCCACGCCTGCAGGCACGGAAGCAACGCGGCAGCGCGCACCTGCTGCCGCTCGCCGTCCAGCTTGGGCTCGATGAGGAAGCTGAGCTCGCCGCCCGCCTCCTCCCGCTGTGGTTCGAGAAGTGGTTGGTGGGAGGGAGGTGAGGGTCGGTAGAGGCGGAGCACAAGGAGATCGGTTGTGTGCAGCACACATGCGTCGACTCCCGCCAGCTCATGCATGCATGGTAACACTGAGCCCCGAATGCCCAAGAGTTACAACAGCGCTTGCCTGCCGCCGCATCATCTCCACCACCGCCTCAGTTGAGTGCAGCGGCATGGACAGCTGGGGGGCTGCGGGCCGGCCGGGGGCCACCGTCTGCAGGGGGCAGGGCGGGGGGTAACCGCCAGGTCATCGGGCTGCAGGCCAGCTATTGAACACAACGACAGCAGGGCTGCTAGGATGCTCCTCTTTCCCGCTGCTACACGGGGCCAGACGGGCCATGGGTACCCAAACCACCACTGCCCCCACCCACCCACCCACCCACCCACCCAACCGCTTGGCAACATGTGAGGCCGCGCACCGGGCTGATACGCTTGCCAGGGTCGGTCAGCGTGTTGAACACTGCGGCCGCGGAGGTGGTGCAGTTGTACAGCTGCTGGGCGTCCGGGTGCCACCACTTGAACACGTACCTGGGTGGTGTGAAGCGGAGGGTGTTGGAAGGTCAGCCGTGGAGCTGCTCGACACGCAGCATGCACCGGTGCGGCACACGCAGGCTGGCCATGGTCAAGGCCTAGAGAGCAGGCGGGCGTCCCCAGCTTGCACACAGCACAGAGCAGGCGGTAGGCCCCAGCTGGCAAGCAGCACAGACCCCCCGCAGCCCAGCCGCACTCATGCGACAGGTTGACCCTCAGCTCTGCGGCGCAACAGGAAAGGCAGCGATCGAATGTGCTCCGCAGTTGACGCTAAGCACTGACATGCCATGTAAACAACAAGGCCGCGTCAACTGCAACATCAAGGCAGCCCACCCACCCACTTACCTCGCAGGATGATCTGGGCCTGCGAGGCAGGGCAGGCAATGAGGGCAGCACCGCTCAGCTTGGTTGCTGCCAAACACTGCCACTGCATGATGCCCGCGGCGACCAACTTGTTCTTGCACACGTCAAACCGAACCAAATGTTGTTGTTCGAAAGTAGGTGCGCAGCTCACCAGGTAGAAAGCCATGTCGGGGTTGCAGCGCGTCAGCAGGCGGCGCATGATGAGGCAGCGGCGCTCGGTGGCCTTGCTGCCCCGCAGCACTGCGTACACGGGGGCGCAGGCGGCGGGCGGTTGGCGTGCGGATTGCAAGGAAGGCGGAGCAGGCGGCATGATGCGGCTGTTACCTGTGTCTTAAGAAAAGAGAAGAGGCAGGCACACTGCACAGACAAACGGCGGCGCAGCAGGCACGGCACGCGCCGCCCCAGCAGCAGCACGCCCCACTCACGTGCCGCGGCCGCCAGCGCATCCAGCTCCGCGTTCACCTCCCGCACTTTCAGCTCCTTCTCGCGGCTCGCGTCCGACAGGCAGTACACGCGGAACACGTTCTGGTGGGCGCGTGGGGAAGAGCAATGGGCGGGCAATGGGGGCGCCTAACCAAGCAACGCGGCATTGCAGGGGCAGCCACGGCCGCATACGCGCTGTGCACCGTCGTCTCCCACGTGCATGTGCAAGTTCGCTGCCTGCCCTTGCGTGCCTCACCTCCAGCAGCACGCGCGCAAAGTCGCCCGCCCCCTTCTTGCCCGGCTTGATCCCTGCAGGATGGCATGTGGCATGTGCGGTTGGACGTCCACCCGTGCCATGCAGCCCCCAGGCATCGCTCAGTCGGTGCTGCTGTGTGGGCCTCATGCACACCCACACAACACAGGGAACTCCTCACAGTGCCTGATTTTGTTGGCCTCCACAGAATCGTCGGCCAGGCCGCACACCTGCGAGGCGGGCTTGGGCAGGCATGTTAGGCAGGCAAGATGGCGTGGTTAAGCGGTCGGCCCGTGGCGGGGTGTCCAACAAGACCCCTTGAGTCCCCTAGCAACAAAATAACTACCGGTGTAGCTCTCTGGAGTTTTCGAAGTGCAGCAAATCTCCTTGTTTGCTGTCGTTGCTGCCGCTGATCGGCGGGCGGCATGCCGCTCCCTGTCCCCCTTCAACAGTGTTTTGCAGTTTGCAGCCCTTTATGCTGCGATGATGTTGGCTATGCATTAATTAAGGCTTGTAAACCTTGAAGCGGGCGGCAGAGTGCGACTTTCGTGCGCGGCCGGACGTCTCGGAAACTTGTTTTCGGCGCGGGCATAAAACGAACTTGTAGCTGCGATTTACACATCTGGACACGCGCTACGTCTGTAAGAAACGCCCGAAGACCCCGGAGGGCTCGGTTTAGGTGCCTGCCCCCATGCGGCGGCGCCGCCGACCGCCTGGCGCTGCCGCTGCCTGTTCAAACTTTGACCCCACCTCCAGCCAGATTTCAGATTTGCAAACAACCTACCTGTATTAGCACACCCCCGATCGCCTTCTCTTTCAGATTGTAAGGCCCCCGCTGGTTGTCCAGCTGCAAGGTGGCAGGCAGGCATGCGCAACCGTGTTTGTGGATGTGCGCGGGCAGCTCCGTTGACGGCAGGGCTGCACATCCAGCCAGGATGCCAGGTTCATGTTGCAAGCCCGGCATGCTCCATCGGCAGAAGGGCGAGCGCAGCACGCCAGGGTGCCAGGTTCATGCTGCAAGCCCGGCATGCCACAAGCCTCCGCCCAAGCCACCCCCGCCCCAAGCCGCAAGACCTCGTGCCCCCCATCAACACACTCACGTGGGGGAGCAGCAGGCGCCAGATTGCCCATCCGTCCCCCGACTCGCGCGCGATGACCTCATCCATAAACCTGCTCAATCACAAACAGGGAATGGGCAGTGCACAGTTTCATGACAGGTGAGCCCTGTCCGCCGCTCTCCCGCGGCCCACCACCTGGCCCACACACACGAACACGCTGACTGGTCCATCTCACTTGGCCACGCGCAGGCCCTTCTTCTGGATGCACCCAGGCCCCTTGAGCTTGGCGATGGACGAGGCAAAGGCGCACACTGTGTGGAAAGAGATGTCTCCTGGGGGAAGGCGCCCGCCCGGCAGGGCCACAGCTGCCTCCCCTCCTGCCGCTGCTGCCGCTGCCTCTGCTGCTGCCTCCCCTCCTGCTGCCGCCACTGCTGCTGCACCGCTGGACGCTGGTGCAGGCAGCGGCGTGCCGTCGATGCTGAGGTGCACGTCCGTGGGCAGGACCAGGCTGCTGGGTCGCTGCCCGCGGGTGCGGCGGTTGGGAGCCATGTGCGGCAGCGGGTGCAGCAGCGCCGGATCGCCAGCTGCTGCTGCAGCCGCCGGCCCACCGCCCGATGCTGTGGCCTCAGCAGTCACCTGCTGCTGCGCGGCTGCCGCAGCTGCCTCCTGTTCTGCTGCCATGGTGTCAGACCTCCTACGAGAGCAAGGAAAGAATGCTCATGATGGCCGTCACTAATGGGCAGGTGAGGGGCCAGGGGTCAGCGGCGGCGGCGGCGGCGGCGGCCGGCGGCTGCAGCCATAGGGTAAGGCGCTGAGGCGCCGGCTGCGCTGCATGAGCCCGCGGCATCGTGATGCACAGTGACGTGGCACTGGCGGCGTCCCACCTGCGCGCAGCGGGCCATTGCGCCGCCAAACAGCCCTCTTCTGTTGCCGACGGGCGGTGCGACGCCCTGGCCGTGATGGAGAGCCGGTGGATCAGTCACGGAGCTGTGCGGGGCGCTTACAAGTGCCCTGCACAGCACCGCAGGCCTCATTCCTGCGGCCGCTGCGCCACGGTTGCGCCGCATTCTGCTCCGCCCCTCAACTGCCCAACATTCTTGCATGGTTTACATCTCTCAGGTTGCAGGACAGGCATTCACGAGGAAAATTGAGATGCACAGCGGGCTGGAAAAGCGCTGGAAGATACATGAAGTCGGAACCCCGTTTGCATTTGGGGCGGGGACTTGCATTTGCCGTCGCCTGCGCGTCAGCCCACAAAGCCCTTGCCGCGCTTGCCTTTCGTATACACCTGCAAAATCAAATAGGAGCGCAGACGTGAGGACGGCAGGTTCAAGCACTCTGCAGATGCAAAGCCAGGCGCTGGCCCATCATTGCACACACCCTGTGCCCGACTTGCATTTCAAACCCCACGGCTGGCGGCCCCCCATGCAGTGCTGCCATGCATGCAGCAGCCATGCAGCAAGCCTGCCCACCTTGCCACGCGAGCCGCCATCCCACTCAGGACCCTGTGGATAAGGGGAAGCTCGCGGTCAAACTTCACGTGTGCGGCCCACCCGTTCTCCCACAGCCCAGCCGCCCAGCGACCCCCCATCCCCCCTTCCCTCAACTGGCCCCAAGCCTGCCCACCTTCTCAATAACGTACTTCTCGCCGCGGGTGCTCACGAGTGCGCCGTCCCGGTACCGAACCTTGCTGCCGCCGCCGCCGCTACCTCCGTCTGCACCCCAGGCCTTGAGCACTGGGGGCTTGCCCTTGCCGCCGCCGCTGCCGTTGGGCAGCGCCTGCAACGTGATCAATTTTGATGGCAGAGGTAGTGAGTCGAGCAAGCAGGTGCACCTGGAACTGCAGCCTGCCACAGCTGGAATTGTGCCAGATGGCAGCAGTTAAATGCAGGTGTGGCCACAGCATGCCAGTCCAACCACCGCCCACCCTCCCCGCCCCACCCAGCGTCAGCGGCCCCACCTGCAGCTGGAAGCGGTCCACTATCTGGCGCTTGGAAGCCTCTCGCTCTGCCCGCGCTCGCGCCCGCTCCTCCCGTCGTGCCTTGCGCGCCGCCTGCCACGAGGCCTGCGCTGCTGCAAGGTCCGGCTGCTCCAGCATCCAGGCCGCGGCCGCCTGCTCAGGTGCAGGGCCAGAGGGGATGTCATGGTGTTCGATGGCAGGCAGCTGGGAGCCGGTCAAGATGAGGTTGATGCACTGCCAAGTACAGCAGCCGTCTGGCACAACATCCTGCCCACTGGCGGACGGCGACGTCAGCAATGCAACAAGCAGCACACTTGCAGCCCGCCGAAAGCCCGCCCACACACAGCAGCAGCAGCTCCCCACCTCCACATCCCCCCCGCCTTGCGCCGTCAGCACGTGCGCCAGGAAAGCGTCGCAGGCGCCTGGCAGCGCACACAGCTCTCTCAGCGTGCCTAGCGCCTGCCGCTGCGCCTCGCTGAGAGGTGTCGCTCCCTCCTCATCACTGTCCCGCTCGCTGCTCGCCGCGCTGCTGCTAACTGACAAGCTGCCCAGCCGGGCGAGCGCCTCTGCCGCCACCGCCGCTACCGAGGCCCTGGCCGGCGACTGCCCAGCTGCCACCTGTGGCGCGCCCTGCTGCTCCTGGCGCAGCGCCGCCACACGGCCAAGCAGGTCGGCGATGAGCAGGCGCTGCTTGGGTGGCGCCAGCCGGCCAAACACGGGGCTGAACCCCACCACCGAGTCGCTGCGAAAATGGGCAGCGGGGTGGTGGTGGTGTCGGGTGGGCGGAAGCCCAATAGCCAGAGCACAGCCGCAGGCGAGCAAGCAGGACACCTCCCAACTGAAGCGCAACCGCCAGCACCCACCACAGCTCGTCTGGGTCGTCCTCGTCTGCCTCCGCCAGCCCTGCCGCCAGGTATTGCACCACATCCTCATCCACCGCCGCCTCCTGCAGGTCGGCAAACAGGCGGCGCAGCAGCGTGGCGATGCCGGCTGCCAGGCCGCCGTCGGCCATCGCCGCTCCCGCCTGCCGGTCGGCTGCTGGTGGAAGTGCCGGCGCTGATCAGGCTAGGCCGGGATTCTGTGGGCTGTTGCGTGATCGGAAAACTTGCCGCGAGGCCTGGCGGGGCTGCAAGCGCCGAGCAGCCAGGGCTTTGTGCCGGCTGCAGAGCCCAGTGCAGCTGCGATGAGGTGCTGGCGATGCCTGCGTTGTTGGGCTGTGATGGCCGGGCTGTTTCTCGACTTGAGGGGGACGCAAACATTGAGCTGCCAGCTGGGCTGCGCATGGGAGACCTCTGAGTGCCCCGCAAGCCCTCTCAATTGCGGCCCACGTTCGCAAGCTGGACTGCAGATCAACGGATCGTGCAGCTGAAGCTCCCACCCCACACTTGACCGTCCTCCTCCCCTGCCAGCGCTCTAGCCCCCTGCACTCTTTGGCGGCGCCCAGCAGCGATCCTTGGCCCGCCCAGGTGCGCCGCTGCTGCTGTGGCGCTGCGCCACTTCCCCGCCCTGCCGCTGGCACTTGGGCCGCCGCCGCCGCCGGCCGCCGCAGACGATGACTCGCGCTGCCCCTTTACTGCTCCTGCAGACCCACGCACCTGACCAGCGCAGGCAGCAGCAAGCAGCAGCCATGGGCACACTGGAGCTCATGGTGTCGCCGGTGGTGGTCGACTGGTGGTGCGTCTTCGCCGTGATTGCCTGGCCCTCTGCTCCGCCCCTGCTCTAGAGCAGATCTGCACCCTTGCAGCTCCGTTGCGCCTGGCCCATCGCCCCGTCACCCTCGCCGCAGGCGGGAGCACGGGCGGCGGTGGGGCCCCTCCATCGCCGGCGCGTTCTTTGGGGCTGGCTGGTGGTTCTTTGTGGACTCGGTGGCCGTGTCCTCCTCGCACATCCCCTTCTCCCAGGCAAGCCGCAGGGCTGGGAGGGTGGGCGGACTCTGCAGGGAATGCGAAGGGGCTGGCTGGTTACGACTGGCAGCCTAGCAGCTGGTGGCTGCCTAGTGCTCGGCGCGTGCAGCTCCACTTGCCGCTGCACAAGGGCACCCTTCCCTGCGATTACCCAGCAGCTGCAATCGAGTGCAACATGCCCTGCATTCCTGGCTGCAGTACCTCCCTGGAATCATTGCCACTCTGACGCTGATCATGATCAACTCTGTGCGGCGGTGAGCGGTTGGAAGCAGTCAACAGCTGGCTTCTGGTGGTGGCTATCAGCATAGCACCTGCCAGCTGGCCACCCGTCACTGGTCCATCAGTCCAACACACCGTCACCCACACCCACCGCGCACATTTACATTCCCCGCTGCTGTGCAGGGATGAGCTGATGAGCTACGACGCGTACGACGAGGGCGTGTACTGCCGCTCCCGCATCTGGCTGCTCATGGCCTACGCGCTCAGCCTGGGCGCCATTGCCGGCTCCGTGCTCGTCATGCTGCACCGTGGCGGCGAGGTGTCCAGCATCCTGCAGGTGGGCTCAGGCTGCTTTAGGCGCAGCAAGCGGATGAAAAAATTGGCTGTTGAGGTTTTGATCGGGGGCTGGTGGCAGCGAGGTGTCCAGCATGCTGCAGGAGGGGCGAAGGGGAGATGGGCACCACACCACGAAAGCCTCAGCTGCAGGCGGTGGCATGGTGCGACCTGACCCTCCTGCCAACCCCTCGGCTGCACTCCCTGCCTGCCCCGACTTGCGTTGCAGGTGGCGTGTATCCTGGGTGCTGCGCTTGTGCTCTTCACCTCAAGGTCAGAGGGTGAAGGCGGCGGCAGCTATGATGCATTCTAAACCGATATGCAACACCTCGATTCCTTGTGTCCTGTGCTCTGTTGTACCCTAGCCCAGCCTGCCGCTGCCCCGTTTTGCTGCCCCTATGCCGCTCGTCTGTCCCGCTCCTGTGCTTCTCTCTGCGAATATGCAATGCCTAACTGTTACATCAACAACACGTGCACCTAGGCGTGCGCACATGGCGAGTCAGCGACCCGAAGAAAGAGCGGAAAGCGAGCAGATGGGTAGCGCGGAAACAAAGGAACAGTGTAAGGGGGCAGGTCTCTTGCGGGCAGGACCCTGGCAGGCCCACCGCTGTCAAGCGGTGGGGGCGCCCTGCGCCGCGGCTGCAGCTGATACCTGGGCCTCAGCCTGGTTTCTAGCCTGCTGCTGCATTGGGCTGCTGGCTGCTGGGCAGTGGTCAGTGCCCCCCGCCGCCGCCGTGGCCATGCGACGCGTCGCCGCCTTCCCGCTGCCGGTGCTCCTCCCTGCAGTGTGGGCAAGCAGGCGAGGAATTAGCTAAGTGCAATGATGCATGGGCGCAGCAATGCCGGCCCCGAAACGAGCGAAGCCGTCAGCGGCAAAACTACTGAGGCGCATCACTGAGGAGCCCCACACGTGGCCCATGGTCCTCTGCCCGCTTGTTCCCACCTGAAGAACTGGTTGAGCTTGAGGAACTGCGCAACAAACGGAGCAGCAGGGCACAGGGACAGCAGCAGGTGAGCAGGTTGCGGCGACCCTCAGGGAAGCGGCACCGCCAGCTGCCATCCAGCGGCACGCCTCTTCAAGCTGACACATCTCGGCGCAAACAACACAGATCGCCCGTTGCATTGCTTGAGGCTGCCAAGTGCTCAAAGCTGGGTAGCTCGCAGACCGCAGCAGCCAGATGCGGCATCCATGCGCACCTCCTTGCGGTGGTGCAGGCACTCCAGGTAGTCGTCCCGGAAATCCTGCAGCCAGGCAGGCGGGCGGTGGGAAGTTGTTGCTGGATATGCACACTCGCAGCAGGGTGGCATCGTGTGGCTGCGTGCTGTCGCAAACCACAGCAGGGGCGCGGTGTGCTTTGCCCGCAATGGCAGCAGGCACTCCAGCACGTCTCCGCCCCTCAGCACCCACCCTGCAGGTCTTGGGGTCCTCCGCCTTGGACATGCACTCCGAGAAGTCCATCCAAATGGGGTAGCACCTGCAAGCGGCGGCGCAGCAGCTTGGAAGGGGTCTGGCGTGCAGCCAAGCAGAGGGGCAGGCCGAACCAGCGGCGGCCGCTGCCGCCACCAGTGCTAGTTCGTGGACTGGCTGGGCCCCCCGATCGGTGCACTGCTTTTTGGAAACTCCACAGCTTTGCAATCGGAGCTGAGATCGAGCGCGGAGGGCAGCAGAAGGAGGCAAGTGGGCTCTCACCGCCCCTGCCCGCCGTGGATGCCAAAGCCGGACGCCATGGCTGCTGCTGCTAGCTGCCAGGCGCCGTCTATGCGCTCCCGGCGCCCCCAGACGCTGCCGGCCGCGAGAAGGGCTGCCGCCTGTGCTCGTGGAGCGTCGCGTGGGCTGCTGCGCCTGGTCACCAGTTGCGGAACGCTCACGCTGCTCGGGTTTGCTCGCGGGGCCGCTGTCATGCCACTCACCCCGCTGCATGAGGCTGCATGGGCGAAGGAACAGGCTCATCACTTGCACTGCCTCCATTGCCGCCTGATCACACCCAGTGCATCGCCGATCACAGGCAGGCAGCGCAGCGACCGCAAAAACGCAGCGACTGTCTGCCCGCTTAAAGCTCTGTCCCTGCCTTGGCCCACAAGGGCCCTGACGCAGCCATCATGACGCAATATGGTGAGGCTGCTTCGAGCCAAATGCGATGGCGCATCGAGCGCCCTGCAGGCCGCGCCGCCGCTGCCGCCTGCCGCCGCCTGCCGCCGCCTGGCTTTCGTCGCCTTCACCAGTTGGCTAGCTGCACCGCAACACCACACGCTTGGTTCACCTCCCCCCCAGACCTGGCGGAGGTTGCGGACCTGTATGGCCTGCCGGAGCAGGTTGAAGAGGTTCTGGAGCCGGGGCCCGCCTCGGCTCTGGCCGTCAACCCCTGGGGCACGCTGCTGGCCATCGGGCGGCCCGACGGCGGCGTCACCATTTATGACCTGCAGACCCGCGGGCCAGCTGCCACCTGGCCCAGCAGCAGCAGCAGCGCCAGCGGGGGCCGTGTCACAGCGCTGCTGTGGAGCGCCGCGGGCCGGGCGCTGCTGACGGGCGCGGCGGACGGCAGCGTGACGGCATGGGACGTGCTGAGTGGCAGCCCCGTGCACCGCTGGGGCCCTCTGGGCGGCGGGGCCAGCGCAGCTGGCAGCGCGGTGGTGCGGCTGGCATGGGCGGGGGAGCAGCAGCGGCAGGAGGCGAGCGAAGGCCTGGTGCTGGTCAGCATGGCGGCGGGACCCGCGCACCTGCTGTGCCTGGCCAGCGGCAAAGCGCGGCCGCTGCCCATACTCAACCTAGGTGAGCGGTTCAGGGAGATGAGGGGCTTGACTGCGCAGCAGGCCAGTCAGCATTGCAGCTCAGCAACCTGGCTGGCACGCGGTTGAGCAGTGCCAGAGGGAGCTGTGGTGGTGCCGCTGCAGCCTGCTTGCTTGCCCGCTGCACAATCTGCTGATGCATTGCTAACAGTGGTTGCTGCGACCCAGCAGGCGGAGACGCCAGCAGCAGCTCTAGCGGTAGCACAGCGGCAGCGGCAGGCCAGGTGCGTGCTGCTGCCTGTCACGTGCCCAGCATTGAAGCCGCCATATGGCTGCAAGGGACACTGGTTGCTTGTTGAGGCCTGCGCTGCCTGCTGGTGCTACCAAAGCCAGTGCCGATTGCTAATGGTGTTCATCCTCCACGCACCAATCCTGTGGCCTGCAGGTTGCGGTGGCATCCGCCGATGGAGAGCTCATTTATGCTGGCGGCCGGGGCGTGTTGATGGTGCTGCGCCGCTCCGACCTCGCGCTGCTGGACGCCTGCCGGGTGAGCAAGCAGGGAACTCATGAACACGTGCGGTGCGGGGGCTGCATCTCTGCATGCATGCTGGGTGGCATCTCTGCATGCATGCATGCTGGGCGGCGCAGCACGGCGCTGGCGTGACCAGTCGAGCTGGCTCTTTCCACAGTCTTTGAAGTCGCCCCTCACCCTCCCTCCTGTCTCCCACCTGCCCAGGTTGGCAAGGGGCAGCAGGTGCGGGACTTGCAGCTGCACGGCCGCCGCCTGCTGGTCATCACCGCTGACACCACCGCTCGCGTTTACCGAGCTTACCGCCCTGGGGAGCATCGCGCGTCTCGCTGGCGGGCGCGTCAGGCCGCAGCGTCAGGAGAGGCGCAGCAGGCAGCTGCGGCGCAGCAGGCGGCTGCGCAGGCGCCTGCAGAGTGGAAGGTGCATGCGCTAAGCGAAGCGGACGCGGCGGCCCGGGCGGCCAAGCAGCGCAAGGCCAACTCACTGTTGCATGACGACAGCGCGGCCTGGCTCACCCTGCACCTCACCCTGACCAACACGGCCGAGAAGCAGCCGCTGCGCTGCGTGGCGCTGTCGCCAGGTGGGCTGGCTGGTGTGAGCAGGGGTAGAAACGGTTGGCGTGGCATTGCGGAGGGCAGCGTGGCGACGTGACAGCGCGGGACCCGCCTGCGTGTCCTGCCATGGCATGCATGCCGCCACTGCCTGCCACGTGCTGCTGCTGGCGGTTGCCACCACCGCTGCTGCCATCCTACCCCCCCGCTGGTGCAGATGGCGAGTACTTTGCGGCCGTGCACGAGGGTGGGGGCCGCCAGGTGCTGCACTTGTGGGAGTGCGAGGCCGAGGCACGGCTCAACATGATTCTGGAGGGGCCCAAGTGCGTGTGTGGTGCCAGCAGGGGTGGGGGTGGTGATGAGGGCCATGGGCCGTCCATGTGGCGGTGGAATCAACCGACCAGCTGGAAGGGGTTGACAGGCTTGTTCGCCCCGCTTTGGCGGCCGGTTGCCTGCTGGGCCGGGTCACGCGGCTTTTGAGCACACTGCTGGCATGCCCACCCGCCCCCTGACGCCCTGTGCTCCCTCCCTCCCCANCTCCCAGGGACGAGGCGGTGGCGCTGTGCTGGCACCCCAGCCACGCGCCCAAGCAGCTGCTGGCGCTGGGCCAGAGCGGCAAGATTTACATCTGGGCCAAGGTTTGTGGGGCACCAGGGTGTGCACCTTTCGTTTGCTGCTCCTGCCAGGCAGGGCTCAACTGTGGGCCAAGGTGAGGCTGGCATGCGGCTGTTGCATGCTCAGTGTCGCCACATCGGCAGGTTGGGGGCCTGTCAGGTTGGCGCAGCGCAATCTGCACTACGCCTGCCTGCTGTGCTATCCAGCATGCCATGTCCGCTGTGCCATCCAGCATACAGCGCATGCCCCCTATCGACACCGCGCCTGCCTGCCGTGCCGCGCCAGGTGTTCATCGAGAAGTGGAGCGCCTTTGCCCCAGAGTTCAAGGAGCTGAGCAGCAACGAGTGAGCTGGCCTGGCCGCCAGGGCCGCCAGTGGCCCGCTCCACAGCGGCGTCAGCAGCAAGGGGGCAGCTGTAGGGCTGCGGGCGGGCGGCAGCCGCGCAGGGCGGCGCTCTTCACGCGTTGCCCCTCTGCAGCTGATGCGGCACGTGTAGCCACGGCGCACGTGTGGCCAGAGCCACGATGCAGAGTGCCTCGACTGCAACCAACTGCGACTCCCTTGTTGACTGTGACCCCCACTTGCAGTGAGTACCACGAGCTTGAAGACGAATTTGATCTCAACCCGAGGGCAGAGGGGGCGGCAGGTGAGTGCATGGCAGCGTGGGGTGAGCGGGGCTGAACAGCAGCGCTTGGGTGTGCTGCAGCATAAGGCATACAGCACCAGGACGTGTGGCACAAGTGCCGTGCAGCTGCGTGCCTCTGTGCTTGCCGAGCACTGCGCCCATGTGGTTCGTATCGCCTCATGCCAACCCTACACAGGCCCGGCAGCGGATGACGAGGAGGGCGAAGTGGACATTTGCAGCAGCGGCAGCCAGCAGCCGGCCGCACCTGCCTCCGCAGCCAACCCTTTGGCGGGTCCCCCGCTGCTGCACCTCCCGCTGCAGTTGTTGAACCCTCGGCAGCAGCAGGCAGCTGGTGCGGCAGGTGCAGGCAAGGCGGCGGCTCAGCAGCAGCAGCAGCAGCAGCAGCAGCAGCAGCGGGGGCAGGACGAGCAGCAGCAGCAGCGCATGGACATCGGATGAGCGGTGGAAAGGTTTTGCAGCAAGCGCCATGCTTTCATCATGCCAATCCTTGTTAAATTGTTATTAAATTGAAGCGCAGCGTGGGGCGTGGGGAAAGGCTGTCGTGATTGTGCTGAGCACCTCGCTTGGCATGCAGCCGGCGCTTGCATGGGAGGCGGCAGCGCCAAACCTCAGCTCTTCTGCAGTAGTGGTGCCCATGCATGCCCCTGGGGTCGGCATATCACCTCTGAGACTATTCTGAAACTGGCGGGCAAGCGAAGCTTCAGGTCGTGCAGCCGACCCGTCGGTGCGTCCCAGCCACCCTCGCCAGCACTCCTGCAGGCTCAGCCTGCCTTGGACAGCACTGATTGAAGTTCAGGAGCACGCAGCAGCGCCCAACGGCACTCATGGCGGACAGGCAAGGCGTCGGGGTAGCAGCAAGTTGGTAGGGTCAGGGTCTGCAGCTTCAAGAAGCTGGCTTGAGCAGAAACACACAGCTGGGCCTCAGCGGGCGCCGCTGCGAAGCGGCGCCGCCGGTCCGACCACCGCTCGCCGCCAGCGCCTGCTTTTCAAAGCCCTGCGTGCGGCATCTGAACTGCTGCCACCTGCTCCTCTTGGCGACCGCAGGCCGCGAGTTGCCGTCACCAAGCTGCACGGGCCAGACGTCGGGCTGAGCTACCAAGAAGCAACCCAGCCGACCCACGGTGTCATGGCCGCTGCAGAGCCGCCGCCGCCACCGCAAGTGCCGCCCGAGCAGGCGGGTGCAGCAGCTGCGCCCAGCCAGGTGGGCGGTTGCGGACTTGTACACGTGCTGTCTGAGTGTCACAGGCTGCCACTGTGGAACACGGCACGTGCACCACGCAGCTTGAGAAAGGGCATGCCTGCCTGCCCATGATCATGTGTTAAGATCGTGTCTTGAATTCGTGACGCGATTGCACCCTGCAGCCATCCCCAGCAGGCGGCGCCCCAGCCGACTGCAGCGGCTAAGGCCCACCTTGCCGGCAAGGAGGCAAGCAAGCCCCGGGGGGCCTGCAGGGCAGGTGTCGCTGCACAGTACAGGAGGGAAGATGAGCAGGCATGGGTTGGCAGCGCCGCACAGAGGCAGGCCCACTCCTGCCCGGTGGTTCGCTGCTGTTCTGCTCTGCTCGCTCATGCGCACTGACGCTGCCTGCTTCCCGTGGCTGTTCGGTTTCGCCCTGCAGGATCCCAGCCAACAGGCGGAAGGCGGCGTGCTGCGCCTCCGTGGCGGCATGCAGGCCGCGCCCGCTGCCACACAGCCCACCCCTGCTGGCCCACAGACCAGCGCCCCCCTGGATGCTGGTGCTGCTACAGCGGGTGGCAGCACGACGATTGACGGCCTGCCTAACAGCGCCTACCTGTCACCGCACATGCGCACTGTGGCTGAAACCGAGCAGGTTGGCAGGGGGGGCAGGCGGGGGAGGCTTTACGTTGGACTCGAAATGGCTCGATGTGCTGATTGGCACCCTTACCCCCACCCAAGCATGCATACGAGATTCCCGCCCTGTTCATCATCCCACAGGTGTTTGCTGCGGTGGAGGCCCCCGTGTTTGGACGGGTGTCGGGCCAGCTGGCGGCGGCACAGGAGCAGGCACGTGTGGCGGAGCTCAAGACAGGAGAGGCGGTGCAGGTGGGTGGCGCTCTCTGTCTAGACATGGTTACCGTGGCTGGGAAGTGGGGGCTGTCGGAGCACGTCTTCCGGGTGGCTGGCTCAGCGCAGGTGTCGTCATCCGCAGCACCCCATGTGGCCGCAGGAGGCGCGCGTGTGGGCGCGGGTGAAGGCGGGCGCCGAGGGCGAGAAGGAGGAGGCGCGCCACATCATACAGCAGGTGGGCAGGGCGGCTTTGGGTTGGGTTTGGGGGCTGCTGCTATGGCCCGAGGCCAGCAGCAGGCACAATGGAGCATGCACACTCACTGTTTTCCATTCCTGCCCCTAGCCCATTTTTTCCTGCAGGCCCATGTGGAGCTGGACCGCTCGGAGCGGCTGGCGGGGCTGGCCAGCGAGCTGCAGCAGCAGCTGGCCGCCAACGGCGGCCGCCAGGGGCAGAGCAGCGCAACCTCAGGCCTGGTTGGCAGGACGGGCGGCTCCCTGCCCACCTCCCCCAGGTGCGTACTCTCGCCCCTCCTCTCCCTGCTCCTGCTGTCATTCCAGGAGCCCCTCGTGGCAGGCCATCATCAACGCTCGCCGACCCTTACAATTGATCACACCCAAACAACGGCTCCTTGCATGCACCTCCCACCCCCGACGCAGGAGCCCCTCATGGCAGGCCACCCCGCAGCAGCGTGCCGCCCGGCTGGCGCGCCAGGCCGCTGACCTTGAGGAGGAGTCCAAGCGAGTGGAGGCGCAGGCGTGCTACCTGCGCAAGGAGGCCGAACAGCTGGGGGGTGAGTCTGGAGCGGCAAAACACTGCTCAGGTTTGAACAGGCTGGCTGCCAGACATTCATGGGCCAAATGAAGTGGGAAAATGTGCAGTCGGCTATGTAGGCACTGTGGCAAGGCGATGCCCAGGTTCCTCTCCTCAAACGCTTGCAGAGCTGGGCCGGCAGAAGAAGGTGCAGGCGGATGAGCTGGAGCTGGAGGCAGCGCAGGTGGGGAGAGAACACTTATTTGCGTGGCAGGGTGTGGACAGCAGTCGGTCTGACTACTAGCAGCTGCTGCTCCTGCAGAGCGCTGCTGCTGGCTGCTGGCCACCTGCGCCAATCGCCATGTGCCAATGCGCACACCTACATCCCCTTGCATGTGTTGCCTGTGCTCTGTCGCGTGGCGGTCGGCACAGCTGCTTCGGCAATCGTCAGCTCTGCGGCTGCCCCCACCTCGCGCTGCCTGCAGGTGGAGCGGTTTGCGCATGAGCTGGAGCAGAGCGTGGCTGCAGCGCTGGAGGAGGCGCAGGCGCAGTACCAGGCAAGCAGGAAGCAAGTGGGCATGTCACGTGCTGCTCCAGCGCGGCTGATGGATTGGTTGGCGGTGCAAAAAGGGTGCGAGGGGGGCCATGCCTTGCTGGGCGCTCAAGAAGCGGGAGGGCCTGGTTGCGGGGCAGGTCACTGCTGCGGGATGGCAGCAGCTGTGTCCTCTCCACCGGGTCCCTTCAGAAGTTGGAATGCATCCCATGTGTCCCCTGTTACTTGCGCTTGCGCTCCCTGCTGCACAGGCTGCCGAGGAGAAGCAGCGCGAGGCGAGCCAGCTGGAGCGGCGTGTGGACCAGCTCAAGTCGGAGGTGGGCGCCTGCTGGAAGCGTGTGATGCGATCATCACCGATGCCTAAGATGTAGGCAGCAACGCCAACCAGTCACACACAGTAGTTGGGGTGTGCAGCGCCTGCTGCAAAGCACAGATGGCCCCCTCTCCAAGGGCCACACCGTGTGACACCAAACTAGCCTTGAAACCAACTACGTGCAGGCGTACCAGCTGGTGAAGGAGGCAGACGTCAAGGCCGCCCGCGCCGAGCTGCACCTGCCCGAAGCAGAGAAGGCGGCGCAGCATGCGGAGACGGCGCGCAGCGCGTTCGCCCAGGTGTGTGTGGCGCACCGAGGAATGGCAGCTGGGGAGCTGGGGAGCTGGGGAGCAGCTGGGGAGCAACCTCGAGGTTGCAGCGCAGCGACAGCGTATGGCACAAGCCAACTGCGACGCGCGTGATGTGCAGCCACTTGTCCTACTCCGGCTCCGGCTGGCCAACCGGAGCCCATGGGCTGGAGTGGACTGAGGCTGCGGCCGCTGCTGGCCCCTTCCCTCCGCCTGACAGGCCCGCCGCGACGCGCAGCTGCTGGCCCAGCGCTCCCAGCAGCTGACCGCTGCTGCTGAGAAGAAGATGGCGGTGCGTCCGTGCTGGGTTTGCCGGCTCGTGGTGGCTGGGTTGGCTGTGCGACTGCCTGCACAGCCTCAGCTCACAACGGCGCAGAAGGGCTTGCTCTTCAGGCATTTGCCCTGGAATCCAGGCCAGATCTCTCCCGGCATCTCTTGGTGTGTGCAGGGCGCTGCTGCGCTGGCTCAGCGCGCATCTGAGAAGGCGCAGGAGAGCTTTGAGGCCAAGAAGGCCGCCCTGGAGGCACAGGTGGGTGGGCAGGGGCTGGCCTGGGCAGGGGCAGGGCAGGTCGCTAGGGGCTGGTGACATCAGTGTGTGTTGCACCAGTTGGGCTGACCTGCCGGCCTGAAAGTCCAGGCTGCAGCTGCAGCAGCGTGGCACCTAGCAGTTGATTCGTGACAGCCATGCATGGTGGGTGGGTGGCATGCACCTGAGGGCCACCTCCGGCGCGCCCCTTGCCTGCAGGAGCAGGAGGGTTCCCAGCTGCGTGCCGCTGCAGGCCCCACCACCCCTGAGGTGGCACCGCAGGTGGGCGCAGCCTTGGATGCTTCGCGCCGCTTACTAGGCAGCATCAGCGGCCAGCGGCGCAGTGTTGCAGGGTCTTGCCCCTGCTGCTCCTCATAGCTTGCCTCGTTCGGAGCAGCGCCGCCACCTTCCCTCTCCTGCGGCAGGCGCAGCGGCTGGAGGGGCAGCTGACGCCAGCCACTCTTCATTCCTTGACAGGTTGTTAATGGGTTCCTGCTTACCAGCTGCACTGGTCACCCCTCCGCAGTCGGCGCAGCGGCTGGCGAGTGAGCTGGAGCGCGTTCAGCGCGGACGGGCAGCGGCGGAGCTGCACGCCTCGCAGCTGGTGGGCCAGGCGCACGAGTGAGTGGGGCGGTTGTGTTGCAACGGCTTGGCATCACGATGAGCAGAGGTGCCAACGGGCATGAGCCATACAGCAGTGACTTATTTGCGGTATAGTGCTGCACGCCCACATATTTTGCTAGCTAGCTGCAGCCAGGCATTCAGCCGGGTCCATCCCATCCGCCCCACCTGCACCACAGGAGGGTGGCGCATGCCAGCCGGCTGGAGCACAGCGCGGAGCGCAGCGCGCAGCACGTGCGCCGTGTGCTGGCCGACGCTGCTCAGGCCCGCGCCCAGGTGGGTCTCTGTGGGCTTGGGTGGATGTGGCTGCTCCTGCCCGCCTGGCCGCTCCGCTGGTCCGCCCCTCCCATTGCAGCGGCCCCGGCCGCGGCACTCGCGTGTCCGAGGCTTGGTGCTGGTGAACGGGCACCTGCCACCCACTCCTCCTATCCAACCAACTTGCAGGAGGAGAAGGCGCGGTGCGTGCACGGCATTCCCCCAACGTCACAGCTGCCCCCAGTGCCATTTGACTGGTAAACAGCTACTGTTCTGCTCTACACTGTGCAGGAGGAGGAGGCGCTGGAGCGTGCGCAGCGTGCCGGCGAGGCCGCCTCTTCACTGGCCGGCGAGCGCATGGCGGAGGAGTGGATCGCACTGACCCGCACGCCTGAGTGGCACACCCTGGCCGCCCGCTTCCCTGACACCATCCGCCAGCTGTCGCAGGCTGCGGCGGGTGGTGGGGATGGTGTGGGGGGCGGTGCGGAGGGCGAGGCGGAGTGGCTGGGGTCGGGCGATGGCGCCGGCAGCGCCTCGCGGGAGGCGGCTTGAGAATGTGGCAGCCAGCCGCGTGGCAACCATTTGCTCGCAACTTAATCATGTCGCGTGCCTTGCACAGCTACTCGATTTCCACAGCCTGGATGCAAACGTTGCACTATTACAGGGGCTAGGGGTGGCACAGCTGCTGCCTGGCATGCAGCAATGTACGGGAAGTGCCTGCGGACGTCGTGCGGCAGTGGTGTATCAGGGAGGGCATTCAAGGGCGGGCAGTGTGGAAAGTTGATGAAAAGAAGGGAGCAGTGCAAAAGAGGATGGTCCAGGTTTACAAAGGGATGAAAACCGCGTGCGGAATCACAGTGCCGACTATGTATCATTCATGGGGGGGAGCGTCGTTTGTTGGGGGGGAGGGTACACTTGACGAGGAGCGGGCATGGCAGCCGCTTCACCAGTACAGCCAGCGGCCCCGCCCCGCCGGCGCTTCCGCCGCCGCGGCCTCTGCTGCTGAGCTGGCCGCCTCTGCTGCCTCTGAGGCTGCCGCCGCTGCGTCGTGCTGGTGCGCCTTGCGGTGGCTCTCTTCAGCCGCCCACGTCCCTTCCAGCGCAATCTCCTTGACCTGCGGCGCGGGTGCAGGAAGGCAGGTTCTGTGCTGCGGAGAACGTGCAACCGCAAGGGCAGTGCCGCGGGTGAGTGAGAGCAGGACAGATTGACCCAAGAATGCAGTGCAGCTCGTGAGGCACAAGCTGCGCGAGTTGGCACGGCTGGCCTGCCGCAGCCAGAGCGTGCAGCGCGCTGCCTGCCCACCTTGCGCGTCAGCTTGTTGAGGCGGCAGCGGCTGGGCGGCAGCTGCTCGGGATCATCTACCACCACACCCGCCGCGTTCTGACCAAAAAAGTCTGCACGAGGGAGAGCAGGGGGAGAGGCCAAGGGCGGCTGGTTGGCGCCCGAGCTGCCTGTGCGACTGCTAAGTGGACACGCGTGCTCCCCCATAACCCTTCGGCTGCACACAACAGCATGCTGGATGGAGCTGTGGGTGCATGCTGCTGCGGCGCCAGCCAGACCAGGCTGCAGGCCTTTGCCCCTCCTCACGTTTGAAGTAGCGAGGAGTAGTCTCCTGCACGCACGGACGCAGGGGGAGGGCAACAGGGGTCAAATCCTTGCAGCATCTTCACAGGCACTCAACTCAACCTTGAGCATCCAACCGCAAAGCACAAGCTTGGGGTCACAAACGTCCTCGCCGCTTACGTGAGCCCACCGAGCGGCGGCGCCAGCGGC
The DNA here is from genome assembly GCA_006782975.1 of Chlorella sp. Dachan. Lineage (NCBI taxonomy): Eukaryota > Viridiplantae > Chlorophyta > Trebouxiophyceae > Chlorellales > Chlorellaceae > Chlorella > Chlorella sp. Dachan. The sequence goes on along the minus strand of RRZL01000022.1, from coordinate 1,333,795 downwards.
GGCCTGCGCCGCCCGGGCTGCCGCTGCCAGTGCTGCCTCCATGCCGCGCTGCTGGTTGCGGGAGTCGTGGCCAGTGCCGCGCGCGGGTGCACAAGGGCGTTGAAGCCTCGGCGAGCAAGGGGGGCCGGGAGTGACTAACCGAGGCGGGAGGGCTGTGTACGGCTTCAAGTGGGGTGGAGGTGCTGTTCAGTTGATCTGCAGCCCTGCGGGGGGCTGCCGACCTGATTCCCCGCCCGCGGTGTGCCACGGCCGGCAGCGGCGGCAGCGGCCCTGCACCTCGCCAGCTACCCTGCGGCCTCCCTTCATTGCTTACAGAGAAGGCAACACTGCTGCAGTATGCAACAGAGAACAATACTTCCACAGCACTGTTCTGGAGCAACAGGCAGGAGGGAGTGGTGCGAGGGCAAGCATCATGTGCATCTACTGCTGCCGAAGCTCGCTGGGTGGAGGAAGAAGGTGCCAAACGCAGCCAACATCTGGAAAGGCCACAGGGCTGCCGTGAATCTGGCAGCCTGGCGGCAGGCAGGCCGCAATGGCTACAACCGCTTGCGCGCGGCGCGCATGGGCTGCCGCAATCGCGCCCCTGTCTTTCAAGCTCGCCACCCACAAGCTGCCAACAAGCGTCAGGCTGCGTAGCGCCGGCAGGCAGCGCAGCGACGCACAGGTGGGCCCATCGCCTGCCTTATGCGGCGCATCGGTGCATCCAAGCTCCAGGCGGGTGAGCTGGGGCAGGTGGGGAGCCAGGGCGGGCAGCCGATCCCTGCTTGGCAGGCGCAGCCTGCGCACGGCTGGCAAGCGCGCCAGTGCCTCGAGGTGCGCCAGGCGGTCGGGGCGGCTGGGCCTCAGGAGCTGTAGAGCTATCATGCCGGCCAGCAGGCGGCAGTCAAAGGCATGCTGAGGCGGACGCGCCCACTCCCCATCGCTCTCGTCTGCCCAGTATGGCACCATGTGGGCTGCGTCGTCAAAGAGCAGGCACAGGCTGGTGAGGCGGCTCAAGCCGCGCACCGCTGCTGCAGCTGCAGCATCCAGCTCCTCTCCCAGGCACAGGTCCAGTGCCAACAGGTGCGGGGCGGTGGCCGCCAGCAGAGGCGCAAACGTGTTGCTGTGCAAAGAGGTGTCGCACTCCCAGGCGGCTGGTTCCAGCTCTCCCAGGCAGCGGGTGAACATGTTTCTGGGCGCCTGCTCCTGCAGCAGGGCGGCGGCTCGCAGCTCCGGTCGCTGTGCAAACAGGGGGGGTGCACCTCCTGATTGTAGTGCAACAGCGGCACAGCAACAGCAGTGAGACAGCGCTACCAACGTTGGCTGCAACAGGAGAGTAGCCGCCAACGTACCAGGAAAGTCAGGGCAGACAGCGCCATGCCAGGCGGCTGCAGGCCGCTCAGCCGCAAGCTGCACTCTGGTGAGAACAACACGAGTGACAGCTCTTCAAGGGCAGGCAAGTCTGCTGCTCCCAGCAGGAGGCCGTGCGCCTCTGCCTTCACACGCCGCAGTGCTGGAAACAGCGGGGACTGGCTGCCTGCGGCGACGCTGCGCCCGAGGGTTAGCACCTCAACTGGATGGTCCCAAATTTTGTCCCATTCCTGGCACACGGTCAGGGACTCCAGGCCTGGCATGGGCAGAGCCAGCTGGACGGGCACCTCTGCACGCTGCGTCACCTCGAGCTGGCGCACATAGGGCAGGCTGGCTGGCCACCATGGGCGGGCACAAGCGCGATGCTGGGCGGCTCGTGGCCCAGAAACATGGCGCAGCAGATGTGCAGGGTCTGCATGCTGGGCCTGTTCTGCACGCTGGCCAGGTAGGGCAGCAGGTCGCCGGGCGCGCTGCCCGCCACCTGAAAACGCACGGTGCGGGCGCGCTGCAGAACAGGTGGCCGGCAGAGGAGTGTGTTACAATCACCGCACGGCAGAGGGGAGCAGGCATCTGGGCACAGCAGTCCAGCTGCCATGGCTGTAAAGTGCCGTTTGAGTCTGTGTTCTGCACGCACTGCAGTCAGACCAGCTCCCCAACCGGGGGGTAGCTCACCGGGCGGTCACGCAGCGCTTGCAGGGCAGCCGTGTAGGCTGCCGTCAGCGCTGCAGGGGTTGCAGCGCTGTCCCGCAGCTGCAGCTTGATCAGGTTGACTGTGGGAGTACGTACGGCCAGCGAACGTGCCCGCCCAGCCTCCTTGCGTTCTGCTGCCGCCGCCTCTGCCGGGCCGAACTGTGGGAAGCGAATGGGATCGCCAGTGGCTGTGTCGATGTCCAGGTGAGCGAGGGTAGCGGCCGGGCAGGTCAGCCAGTGCGGCACGCCAGTGCTTGCACACCACCCGCATGCGGGGCAGCAAGGCAGATGGACAGCCGTGGGTGGATGTGCAGCCAGGACTTGATGCCGTGGCTGCACAGTCGGCTTAGCCTCACCTCGGCTCGCAGCCTCTCATCAAAGCTTAGTACCGGATCCAGGTGGTATCTCCAACGATTGTGTTCAGTGGAGCTGAAGATGAGGTGCAGCCGGCAGGCAGGCGGTTGCTGTCGCAGGCTTTGAAAGCTCGAAGCTCGGCCGGCAGCGGCAGGCTGGCGGCTGCCGGCAGGCTGGCGGCTGGCTAAAGCGCTGCGCGGCGGGGTTCAGCCATGCGACGTGAATCGTTCCAGCGCAGGCCCATGGCGCTGCAGCGGAACAACAGGCATGAGCAGACACAGATTGGCCTGGGGCGCTGAACAGCAGCACGAACGTTTAGGCGGCCGCGGTGGCTACCGGAGATAGAGGCGAGGCGCCCGCAACGCAGCACTGCTCTGCCTTGGGGCAAGCTTGCGTGCAGGGCCCTCCCGAGGCCGGTTCCAGCGCTGAGGCACGCTTGCGAGCTGGGTCCACCCAAACCCTGCACCCTCTGAAGCTGTCAAGGACTCGGAGGAGGGGCACAAGGGTAGAGCAGCAGGATAGGGCGCTGGAGGCTGCGAAGCTTGCCCCTGAAGCACCGCCGGTGCATGCGCATGTGAGACCGCCACGCTGGGCTGGTGCAACCACCTGCCCACCCGTTTCCAATTTGCATGAGCGCATCATGTTTGCACAATCCAATGTATATGCATCGCAAAAATGTGCACAAGAAGAGCACGGGGTCAGAGGCATGGGCATAAAATACAAGCAGCAGAGCCAGGTCATGGTCGGAAGAATCGTTCATTCACAGAGCACAGGAAGCATTGCAATCAAGAGCACAACTGACGCAGTTCACCGCGTCGGCTGCAGCGGGGGCGCTCCGCTGGGCGGCTGCGCCAGCACTGCAGCCCCGCCAACTGCTGCCGCTGACGCTGCATGGGCGGTCACTTCCTCGAATGCCGCCGCCGCTTCCGCCGCCTCCACTTCCTCGTCTGAGGGAGGAGACAGAGCCTCGCCTGGGGGCGGAGGGAAGGCCTCGAGCTTGGCCAGCTTGCCGTCCTTGACGCCGTACTCGGCTGCCAGGTCAGCCAGTGACGTCTGGCCCCGCTGCTCGATGAACTTGACGCAGGCGGTGAACCAGTCTGGATGCCAAGGGGGAGGGGAGGCAGGGAGGCACAGCATAGGCGCTCAAGCCGAGCGGTCCGGAGCATGGCGCAAGGAAAGCACGCCCTGACTGCACGCAACGCCCCTGTCCTGCCTCCTCCACAGCAGCTCTGTTTGCGCCAGCTTCCCCGCACCCACCAGCACCTGCCACCAGCCCCACCGCCTCGCAGTCTCCCTCCCTCCCTCCCTCCCTCCCTCCCCGCCACCGCTCACCCGAGACGGCGTCGTGCCGCGCATACGCCACGTACATGCTCTGCCGGATGATGGAGGTGCGCAGGCCCAGGCTGAGGGTGGGGCTGAAGGTGGACAGCCAGGGCATCAGCGCCTTGAGCCGCGCCGACCAGGCAAACGACGGCAGCGTCGCGTCCTACAGGGGCACAGAGGGCAGGGGCACGCGGCTCAGCAGGCATGCTTTGGCGCGGCGGCGGATGCAGGTCAACACCAAGCGCAGCAGACATGTGCGGGCGATGGTGGCAGTCCCAACTGCCAATGCAACCGCCACAGCCGGTAAACCACCCGGCTTCTTGCACTGGACCTCTCATGAAAGCAGGCAGGCGCAGCTCACCGTTTCCTCCGAGGGGTCGGCCAGCAGGTAGCCCTGGGACGAGAGCAGGCCAATCTGCTGCAGGCCCTCCCACACGCGCACGCTCTGCGGCACGATGAGGGTTCAGGGGGCATGCACCGGTGGGCCAAGTAGCAGCCAGACAGTGAGGGCAGCAAGCTGCCGCCGCCAACCTCTACGGAGTCGGTCTGAGAGGAAGTGCGTTCAGCCAAGCGGCACGTGGGGGGATTGATGCCAACCCAAGCCAGACACCTGCTCACCCTCCTACCACCTGCCACCAGCTTGATGGGGGCTTAATGCCCACCCACCCAGGCGCCTGCCCACCCACCTAGCCCCGCCCCAAGCCACCCGCTCCTGCCCACCTGCTCCAGCGAGATGACGGGGGAGCGGTCGTAGAAGAAGGTGGGGCCAATGCGCCGGATGGGGGACTGCAGGAGGGCGGTATCGGGTACAGCCACAACAACGAGAGAGGGTCGGCAGAGGGAAGGACACATGGGAGTGGGTACTGGCTCGCCCCCTGAGCTGCCGCGAGTAGCCGCCTGAAAGGAAACAGCAGCAGTTGCCAGCAACCACCAGCGTGGGCAGGCAAGCACAGCCGCCCACAAGCGCACCTCAATGAGGTCTGAGGGCACGCTGTTGTTGCGCAGCAGCTCCACAAGCCGAGCGGCATCGCCGCGGCTGCCGTCGCGCTGCGCAGCAGGCAGGGGAGGCAGGGGCCGGGGCTGGGCTGCAGCATGCGCACCAGCTGCCTGCAGCAAGTGCTGTACTGCTGCTGCAGCAGCAAGCACAGTAGCTTCCCCAGGACCACCCACGAGCGTAAAGGCAAGCCACACTGCAGAGCAACAGAGAGGCACAGGCGGTACGCTTCTAGCACGAGCAGGACAAGCGCACGAGCAGGACTCCACCAGCTCACCTCCATGTACACAAACACGGTGGGCGGGAAGTCGGGCACCAGCAGCTTGCCCGCCTCGTCAAACGCGCCAAAGTCGTCGGGGGAGGACACCTCTGCACTCGGAAGGGTGGTTGATGTGGTTAACTGAGCTGTGTTGCGCCGCAGCCAGCATCCGATGCAACCCTGACATTTGCAGGCCAACAGTGTTCTTGCGTTAGGAGCCAGCAGCAGGCCATCCAGAAGCAGGCCATCCGGCAGCAGGCAATCCAGCCACAGCCACCGCCTGCCCAGCCGTGCCGCCCACCTGAGATGATGCCCGCAACCCTCAGGCTGGGCCCCACCACAGCCTGCTGTGCCGCCACCTGCCCGGCTGCGGCCTCTGTGCCAGCCGCCGGCTGGGCCAGCGCCGCCAGCGTGCCGGGCAGCTTGAGGGCGAGGGTGCCCCCCGAGGAGGCGCCCCACAGGATGAGCGGCTTGCCGTCCAGGCCGTGATCAGCCACAAACTGGGTCACCGCGGCAATCACCTGAAGCGGCAGGGGGAGGAGGGATGGCCGGGGGGTCACGACGTAGGCTGGGACAGGCTGGGGCAGCAGAGGGGCACACAGCCGCAGGTGGCTGAGATGTGGCCACCACAGCAGTTGCAAAGGACGTAGCCACCACAGCATTCAAGCAGCACGCAGCGGCTGCAACCCGTTCGTTCGACTCCTCACGTGCGGCTGGTCGTTGATGAAGCCGCGTTTGGAGTTGGAGGAGGACCAGCACTGGTGGCGCGAGTCGGTGGGGTCCATGGCCAGCACCGAGTAGCCCAGGGCCAGCGCCTGCTTGGTGTGGGACACGTGCTCCGGCAGGCCTGCGTTTGATGGGGAGGTGTTGGCGGGCGGAGGCAGGGGGGATGGTGTGGGGAGGGCAAGTGGGGGCCCAAGACGAGTGCCAGGCGGCCGCTCGCCTCCTGGCCACGCTGGCTTGGGGGATGGCGGCGGCTGATCCTCCCAGCTCTTTCTGCACACTCAACTTGTGTATGCGTGCTGACACGCCCCACCTCCCAGCCTTCAGCCCCACCCTCCAGCCCAACGGCACTGCCTCGCTCACCGATGCACTCGGGGCACCACTGGGCATCAAAGGGGAAGAATGCGCGCGCCAGGCGGGCGCAGCCATGGAACATGACTACCAGCCCCTTGCACTGTGCCGCCGGCAGCAGCTGGTAGTAGTGGGTCTTGTTGTAGGCCAGCAGGCGCTGCGGCTGCAGGCCGCGGTTGCTGGGCGCATACAGCACCGGCAGCTGCCAGGCTGGTGGCTCAACTGGCGCGGCGGGCGCGGGTGCCGGCGCCGGTGTGGGCTGCAGCACGGGTGCTGGTGCGGGCGCAAACAGGCCCGTCTCGTTCTTTGCCGCGGAGAACAGGGCCAACAGCAGCGCGATGGCTGAAGCAAGTGCCATGGCTGCCGGGGGCCGGGCAAAGGCAAGGCGCTGGCGTGCTGCTGCTGCTGCTGCTGTGGGTGTAACCTGTCAGTGCGCCGTGGCTGTCCACTGCAATGTGTTGCAACGGGAGATCCTAGCTGCACAGGTTTGGGGGAAGGTGAACCAACTGCGCAACCGGGTGGGCTAACGGCACATCGCAACGTCGCCAAGTGCGTGGTGGTGGCAGCAGCGGCGGCGGTGGCGGCGGCGGGGAGGGCCCGACCGCGGCGCGCGGGGGCTGGCAAGAGCCCATCCACAATAAAATCACTTCATCAACCAGTGGGCGACGTGCGAAGCCCCGCGGCTCACCAAGCTCGCGCCCACGCGCCACACGCCTCCGCCGCGGTGCGCACAACGTCAGAGTGAGATCTGAGGCGCTGTAAGACGCGGGAGGCCGCCGGCTGTCCTTGAAACACTCGCGCTAGCTGGGCCCAAGCTTGTGGCGGCGCCCTGCTGCCGCACGACAAGCTGCCCACGCCAGCTCCTGGCCAGATCCTGGCCCCAGACGCCTCTGGATCTCTTCTGTTACGCCCGATGGGGTTAAATTAGTCTGTTTTCAGCCGCGAGGGCGGCGTGGAAGCTCGGGATCTGGCTCCAACAGCCAGCCCAACGGCCCCGCCAGTTCCCTCCAGCACAGTGGCACAACCGCCTGTGCAGCTAGCGGCACGCGTCTCAACCCAGATAAGATAGTAATTATGGTGTATCCATGCTACTTAAGGCTCGACAGGCTCAACCTGCACAGGACCTCACGCCCAATCAGGCTGGCAACGTAGCCGCCCAGCGCTGCAAGAGGAGCGGCCACCGCCGCCGGTATCGTCCACATTGCACAGTACCTCTCCACACAGCCGTTCGTAGCATGCTGCCAGCCAGCTCCTACTCCGACGCTCGCAACAGCGAGGTAGCATCAGCCAGATACAGCTCCTCGAGCAAAGCTCTTGCAGCCGCAGTGGGTCCAGAAATTTACAGGGGAAATAAGTTCCCGGGAGTTCTGAGGCTGGGCATGCGGGCAGGTCAATGAAATGGCACAGAGGGGAGGAGCCTGTAATGGGGCTCAGGAACGGAAGGCATCATGCACGATGCCACAAGCTTGTGTCGAATGCACACGTTGGCTCAGGCACGCACTGCACGCACCGTCACATTGCTCACATCCACGCAGTCAGGTGCAGAGAGGCAGAAGAGGACTGCAGCGACAATGTCCTGCGCATGCAGCGCGGCGGCCGGCTGCTGGTGCTGGCTGCCTGCGGCAGCGGCGTGCGCGGCTGCCGGCGCTGCAGCTGCGGTGCCTTCAGGAAACGTGCTGGCGGGAGTCTTGTTTCCCGCAGCTCCGGTCCGAAAGGACTGCCCGCGTACCGCCGCGGGCGTTATTGTGCTGACCCGCAGCGGCACGCCGCGCGCAGCGGCCTCCCGGCTGCACAGCAATAGGGGGCACATGGCAACCAGGATCAGCGTTGCACCGACGGCCCCACTTGCAAGACAGCAGGAGCAGTAGCAAGCGGCAGCACCCAGTGCGGCAGCACAGCAGCCCAAGCAGCTGCAACACCAGCCGCCGCAATGCCCGCCGCGCATGCAAGCGCAACCCACCCCTCCCGGGCCCCTCAGCCCACCTGAGCTCCTCTGCCATGGCGCACAGGGCCTGCTGGCTCACAGCGTGCACGCCGCTGCCCTCCTCGGTGCACGCAATCTGCACCACCTGGCCCGGGCTGCCGCTGCGCTCCATGTCGGCCACCGCCTCGCGAATGACAAACGCGGTGCCCAGGATGGTGGTGTTCACTGTGTCCACCCAGTCATCGTGGGAGCCGGAGAGCAGGGAGGCGTGCGGGGGCGCCGTGCCTGCAGCGGCAGAGAAGGAGCGGCAGGGGCATGCGGTGAAGCTCGCCAGCCTGCTCCAAGCACGCGAAGCGCAGCCATGTGACATTCAGTTCAAGCTCTTCCCACTCCAGTCTTCTCCCAGTGTTCTCGCTTGCACCGGCACCGCTCAGGCAGCCTGGTCGTTGCCCACCTGGGTCGTTCACCAGGATGTTGATGCTTGCACCAGGCCAGCGCTTCACGACAATGCGCCGCAGCGCCTCCACTTCCGCCTTCTGCAGGTGCCGATGGCAGGAAGCTAGAAACCACGTCAGCACAGGTGCAGGCGCGCCAAGAAACTGATGGAGGCGTTGGAGGGGGTTCAACACAAGCCAGCATGACAAACACCAGCAAGGCACGCCTCCACCGCTGCTTGCCCGCCCGCAACACATGTGTTGTCAGGGGGACCCCTCCCTGCATGCCACCCACCCACCCACCGTTGCAAGGTCGCAGACCACCGGCAGGAACTCTGTTGCTGGCACCCCCAGTTCCAGCACCGCCGCCTGGAGCTTCTCCAACTGAGAGTGGAGGAGGCAGGGGCAGGCGCGATGGGTGTGTGGGTGGATGGGCGACATGCTTTGCTTGCCAGGCACGCGAATCTGCCTGCTCCTGCTGGCCTTACAGCGCGTTACACGGCTGGCAGGCAGCTGCCTACTGTTTGCCTGGTGGCTCCAATCTACTCAACAGCGTCGGTGGGCTGCCTAGGCGGCCACGCAAGCACGCGCCTCAGCAGCGCAGCATGCGCATCAGGCCCCGCTGCACCTGCGGTTTGCTGCGGCTGACCGCCACGACCCGCAGGCCTGCCGCCGCCAGCGTGTTGGCCAGCTCCCAGCCCACGCCGGAGCCGGCGCCGGTCACAATCGCCACCTTGCCGCGGTGCCGTTCCAGGCCGTAGGCCGCCGCCACTGCTGGCTGCGCGCGCTGCACAGGACAGCAGCGAGAGCAGCAGTGCGGCTCGGTGATCAGGCTGGTCGGCGTGATGCTTCATCCACTAGCACCAAGGGCAGCCACATGCTATACAATCACCTCCCTGCTCCCCGGCGCACCTGCTGCTGCTCAGCGGGCGGCGCCGCGCCCTGCTGTGGTGGGAGCGACGGCAGCCAGCCTGTGAAGGTGGCTACCGACTTGATGCTGCCGCTGGCCGCGCTGCCGGGGCTGGTGGGCCAGCTGGCCGCGCCGGGCCCGCTGCCGCCCACACCCGCTGCCGTCACTGCCGCCACGCCTGCAGCAGCGGCTGCCGCGCCCGCGACGCCGCTGCTCTCAGGGCCGCCAACCTCGCCGGCTAGGCAGCGCTGCGCCACCGCCGTCAGCTGCTGGTAAGCAGCGTCCAGGTCTGCAGGGGCAGGTGGGAGGAGGGAGCAGCAGAGTCGTGAACACGCTGACGCAGGAAGAAGCAAGCATCACACAGCAGCGCAGCACACGGGCCCCCAGGTCGCAGCCCGCAGGGCGGCAGGACACAGGGCAGCCCTTGTCCACTGCGTAGGAGAATGCTGCGCACGCACCGTTGTTGACGATGACGTAGTCGTACAGGCCCGCCTCCTCCACGCTGCGCAGCTCCTCCTGCGCGTTGCGCAGCCGCGTCGTGATCTGCTCCTCAGAGTCTGCGGCAGAGGGAGGGGAAGGCCAGCCAAGATGAGGCAAGCCAAGATGAGGCGGGGCCGGTTGAGGATGGAGCGCGAGAGGGCTGGCGGCGTCGTGCGCCCGCAGTCGCCATGATCTGCTCCCAGGAGTATGCAGCAGCAACCCATCTGTGCACTGCATCCTGCCGCGGCTGCAGCTTGGACCAGGCATGACGCGCCAGCGAACCCGCACGGCGCAGCACAGCAGCAGCGCAGCAGCAGCGCACCTGTGGCGCGGCCACGCAGCCGGTGCTCCAGCTCCTCCAGCGAGGGCGGCGCGATGAACACAAAGATGGCCTTGAGCGGCGCCTTGCGCACCTGCAGTTGACAGGCAGGCAGGCCGCTGCGGGTTGCTCGGTTTGCTCGGTCGCCACAGCGCCAGGGAGCATGCAGCGGCAGCTTGCTTGTTGGGCATGCAAGGGTTCGCCGCGCGGTAGCAGCAGCAGCCACCACAGCAGCAGGCAGCGGCGTGCGTGCAGCCCGCACCTGGCGCGCGCCCTGCACGTCAATGTCCAGCACGCAGCACCGCCCGCTGTCCGCCACATCTTGCACCGCCTGCGTGGGGGTCGGAGCAGCAACACCGCGCTTGCAGCAACCGCTAGCTACGACTGCAGTGGTGTCAAGCACGCCAACTGGCTGTGAGGGGTGAGCAACCGCCGGCCTGCCCACCGACCTGGATGCTGGTGCCGTAGATGTTCTTGTGCACGTGCGCGTACTCCAGGAACTTGTCAGCCGCGATATCGGCCTCCATCTTCTCGTGGGTGGTGAAGTGGTAGTGCACGCCATTCTGCAGGCGCCAAGGCAGGTGCGGCGAGTCGGCGGCGAGTCGGCTGCGGAGGCGCAGCGGCGGCGGCGGCGCCCACAGGAGCGCCCCGCCGGCCCGGCCACAGCTCCGGGGCACTCACCACCTCGCCCTCGCGCGGCGGCCGCGTGGTGTGCGAGCAGGAGAAGCCAAAGCGCTCGCGCTGCTCCTCCATGAGCCGGTTGATCAGCGTGCCCTTGCCCACGCCCGACGGGCCCACGATGACCAGCGCGCTGGGCTGGGCGGCGGGCGGCGCCGCGGTCGGGCCGCCCTCCGCCTTGGCCGGCACGCTCTCCGCTGCGCCCATGGTGGCTGGCACACGGCCTGTGAGAGAGGCCGGTGCAGGCCCCGCTCCCCGGTCTTGCATCGGAAATGCACCGACCGCCATGTGGCGCCTGATGCGCAATTCAGCCCCTGAGGCCTCTTGGCACCCTCGATGTGCTGCACAGAAGTATACGCAAGTGTCGAGCAGGGCGCTGGCGGGCTGGGGAGGTGGTTGCAACCGCCTGCACTGTTGCGGCAAATTGCCACTGCATCTGATGTGTTCCACAGCAACTTTGCTGCAAGCATGATCGCTAATCGTGCTACACTAAGCTGCTACAGTTTGTACGAATGCCTCGGTGGTCAGCCCAGGGGCCGCCCTCGACGCAGGCAGACAATCCGCCGCCGCCGCCGCTGCCTGCTGCTGCTGCTCGGCTGCCGCCACCGTTGCCTCCTTGCCCTCGCCAGCCGCCACCTGTGCATCCCCCACCAGCCTGGTGCCGCTCTGCTGCCGCGCCAGCTGCCGCTGCTGCTCCTGCCAGGCGGCCAGGCGGCGCACCGCCTCCTCTATGGCCACGTCTGCTGCCGCTCCACCCAGCTCTGTGGGCACCACGTCTGGCCCCATCTCCTGTGGGAAGGAAGCATTGGACGGCCGGCGTGGAAGAGGGAAGGTTCTGGTAGCCAGCGAAAGAGGCCGGCTGATGAGCAGCAGGGCGTCAGAGACTAGTGGTGGGACCCCAAACGCGCTGTGGCATAACAGACGAATTCAGCAGCAGCACGCCTGGGGCAAATACGCACCAGCACTAGAGTGGCCCTGCCCGCCTCGCCAGTCACAAACTTGACCTTCTGCCTGGTGGTCCTGCAGCAGCAGGCAGGCTTGCAAACATGAGTAAGGCAGGGTCAGCGGCCCGGCATGCAGAACGGGTTGCAGCGCAGTGATATGCACGCGCGTGCCCGTCATCACCACCAGCTTGGCACTCCCACTCCCACTCACGCATCGATGAATGGCTCTATCAGGTACCACAGCGACCGGAACAGGGGCCCGGCGTCCAGCAAATACACGGCGCGCAGCCGCTCGGGAAACCTGTGGCAGCAGTTTGGCAGGTGGGAAGCAGGGCAGCTGGGCGGCTGCGTGTGCACACCATGGCCGGCAGGGCAGCAGCCGCCGCAGGCGCACCAACCCCTCATCCAGAAAGCGATGGGCAAGCACACGCGGCGCAGGTGAGGCACGCACCGGCGCTCGATCAGGCTGAAAATGATGCTGACGGCCCGGAGGTGCAGGTTCTTGCGGCAGATGCCTGCAGCTTGCGCGGCGGCAGGGCTGTCAGGGTGCGCAAGCATCGATCCCAGCTGGCGAAAACTGAGCAGGGTATGGCCGCCAAGTCATGGGAGCCAGCGCAGCGGTTCAGCAGCCACCCGCCATCTCCCTCTGTGCGCTCTACAGTGGCGACTGCCAAGGGCGCACCTCTCAGGTCAAACAGCACGGCAAACTGCTGCCCGCTGGCGCCGGCGGTGTCCCAGCAGTAGCTTGCCGCCGTGTCCAGCACCAGCACTACAAACCGCTCAAGCTCAGACAGCTCATCGCTGCGGGAGGGGGGTTGCAGTTAAGGGGCTGCGAGCAAGTTGCTGGCTGTGAGCAAGTTGCGCATGTCGCAGCTGCCGTGTGGAGAGCAGCTGCAGTCAGTCGTGGGCTGCCTGCTCGGTATTGGTGCCAAGGCAGCTAAGCAAGGAACGAAAGAGGGCACACCTGCAGCTTGCCACGGCTGCCCATGCATCGGTGCCGGAGCATCAGCCCAACCATCACTGTCCAGCCGACTCAACTCCCGAACACTGCCACAAGGACAGCTCACCCATGCTGCGGCAGGTGCTTGCGCACGGCGACCACAATCAGCGGGTGGTGCGCAGAGCCTGCCGGCGGCTGGAGCAGCACCTTCCCAGCGGAAACCTGATTCGGCACCTCGTCCTGGCGGCAACAGAGAGGCGGAGACAGCAGGCGTGGAATGGGGCACTCACATGTTCTACCGACCAGCTATGGTACAGTGCAGGCACACATAGGCTGCCGAGCCTATGCAGACATGGCTTGCAAGGCTCTTATATATAAAGCAAGGCGGCGTGCACCCACCAGCGAGACCACGCCAAAGCCGCGCCGCCAGGCCGCCTGCTGCTCCAGGCGCTGCGCTGCGCTGCGTTGGTTGCGCTTCTCGGCCGCCAGGTACCGCTGGAGCAGGGCATGCACGCCCGCCGACCCTGCATCTGCTGGCAGCTCGCTGCTGCCGCGCAGCGCATCTAGAGTGGCCGGCGATACTGCTGCCGCCAGCTGCGCCAGCGCGGCCTCCTCATCGCCGTGCGGCAGCGATCGCCGCGAAAGCCGGCTGCCCCAGCTGTGCAGCGCCTTGCTGGCGCGTTCCATGGGTGGGGGGCCCTGCATGCAAATGCAGACGCCAGCAGCTGTGCGGAACGGCAGGAGAGAGGGCGGCGCGGCGTCACGACGGCAGCGCAGGCGCTCCCAGGACGGCTGTTCCGGCTGTCCCCCGGCGTCTAAACCTTTGTGAGGTCTGCGACAATGTTTTGTGATTGCTGGTCTGCCTTGCAGAGGCCTGCAGCCGCGTCCCGGAACGCCTGAGCCTGCTGTTGACGCGCGCTCCCAGACCTTTCGTCGAATTACCGATATGATTGAAGTCCAGGCTGGGTTGGTTAAAGATCAAAAGCAGTGCAGGCGGCCATTTCTCATGCAACACATGCAGTGCATCGCGCAGTAGGCCTGCGAAGGCTCTCCAGCGATCGCCAGTACCTCAACACCTTCCATGATCACCGCTGCCGCCGTGGGACTGCAGAAGGCCTGCAAAAAGCCAGCAACCATGACCGTCAAGGCGAGTGGGTGGGCCACCTTAGAGTTTTGCGGGCCAGGGTGCAGGGTAGCGCCTTGATGCTTCCGATCCTGAACCGAGCAAGGCAGTGGAGCTGTCTGGCGGCGTCGCCAGGCCCACGCGCTCGCTAGGCGGCCTCCCGACCGCCAACAGCCTGCCGTAGAGCTAAAGGACAATGCGATCTGGCTTTACAGCGACGCGTGGGCCCTCCCCGCTTGTGCCCAGCCACCGCCGCTGCCGCCAGCTGCCGCCGCTCTGGCCGCCCCTCTTCTGGGCCACAGGCCGTCAGCCAACTGCATCCACTGCCTCTCACTCCTGGCAGGCCGGCGACGCTGTCCCCGACGTGAAGCTGGATGAGCTGGTCGGTGGAGAGATCAAGCAGCGCAGCCTGGCGGAGGTGTTTGCCGGCAAGAAGGTGTGTGCTGGGATGGGAGCGCGTGCGGCCACGAATGCTGAGTGCGTGCGGCCACGAATGCTGAGTGCGTGCGGCCACGAATGCTGAGTGCGTGCGGCCACGAATGCCGATGGCCAGTGTCAAAGCTGTGCCCAAGGAAGCCTTCAGTGTTGGATGGAGAAAATGATGGGATGGCATTGGAAGACGCATGATGGGAGGTGCAGCGGCTGGGCAACACGTGCCAGCCCAGCCTGGCCCACCCACAGTGGTGCTCCCTCTGTTTGCAGCCACATCCCACCCCTCCTTCCATCCACCCCCTACTACCTGCTGCAGGGCATCCTGTTTGGCGTGCCGGGTGCCTTCACCCCCGGCTGCAGCAAGACGCACCTGCCCGGCTGTGAGCTTGCCGGGCGGCCGGGCCTTAGGGTTGGGGGCCAGACACCGTGCATGCCGGGCAGCTTACGCCAAGGCCTGCCCAGCAGACACCTGTTGGGGCCTTCCGCCTCTCGCAGCGGCAACACCCATGTTGCTGTCTGCATCGCTGCCAGCAGTGACCCAACAGACAGACTGCATCTTCCACTGTCATTGGCAGATGTGGCCGACTTTGAGAAGCTGACGGCCGCCGGCGCCGAGGTCATCGTGTGTGTGTCGGTCAATGACGCCTTTGCGGTGAGCGGGAGGGAGCCTGCATTGCTGCTGGCCGAAGGGGCTTGCATCATTGCCGATGGGGATTGCACGTTGCAGATGGGTCTTGCATCGTTGCGGAGGGAGTTTGCAATTTTGCCGAGGGGGCTTGCATCGTTGCCGAGGGAGCTTGCATTGTTGCAAGCGGCGGGCAGGCGGCTGAATGCGGCGGGGGCTGGATGAGCGCCGGCAGAGCGTGCAGGTTACCGCGCACTGGCCTGCAAGCCCGGGCTGTTGTGCTGATGCGTTGGGAGTCGTTGCAGATGCCAGACCGCCGAGCACTCAGTGATCAGCCTGCCCCTGCCGTGCCCGCCCTGCCACAGATGGATGCTTGGGGCCAGGCCAACAACACCGCTGGCAAGGTGCGCCGCTGGCTGCTGCCGCTGGTGATGCCATGCCATCGCATGCATGAGCCGTTGCAGCTGGGCTGGCGGGCACCGGGGTGGCATCTAAGCAGGATGACAGCGCACCCAGGGCGCACGGCGGTGTGCAGTGGCCGATGCCACCACCCAGCCCCATGCCACCTAGCATGCCTCTGTGCGCCCCAACCGCGCACACCCGGACCATGCCTGCAGGTGGTCATGCTGGCCGACGCGCGCGCTGAGCTGACCAAGGCGCTGGGCATCGAGCTGGATGCGCCCGCCGTGCTGGGCAACACCCGCTGCCGTCGGTGAGGTCATCATCTGCAGCCGTGATGGGTGCTGTCTTGGGCTCTGATGGTCGGTGGCAGCTGGCACCAGGCACCAGCCGGGCCGTGTCGATGGGATGCCATTGCTGCTGGCTGGCGGTAGAAGCCGTCCCACGCCCTGCCGCCGATGCTGCTACCCCTGCCCCTGCAGCTTCTCTGCCGTTGTGGAGGGCGGCAAGTTCAAGGCGGTGCGACGGGAGTCCTGCTGAAGGAGCATTTGATAGATATGAGATAGTTGATGCTTGCTACTGCTTGCGTGGCGTCAAGCTGTGCCCGCCGCTTCCATCCAACCAGCTTTCGCTGCACCTTGCACCTTCTCGGTGTGAGCAGGTGAACCTGGAGGCGGGCGGCGAGCTGACCTGCTCCCTGTCCAACGTCATCCTGGACCAGCTGAAGCAGTGAGTGGGTAAGTATTCGTGTCAAGTTTGATTTGAGTGGCAAGGGCTGGTTGGGCATCGCGGTGACTTGTTTCTGGGCCCCAGATCCTGGCTTCGGTTTTATCTTGAGGCCGCTGATTTTGTCACCACCGCTTTGTCAGCTCACAGGCCGCACTGCTGCCGCACCGCAGGTTTTGGTGGCAGGAGCGGCACGAGCAGCAGCAAGCGGCGGAGCCAGCCATGTTTGATGCAATGCGGCGGCACTGGGGCTTCTAACGCGGCCCACCCGCCCGCTGCTCATTTCGTTGCTGTTGCCTCCACGCTCCTTGCTCGCCTCGGGTCCCGCTCGCTTCTGATGCTCCATTTGATACATATCTGCTCTGCACATCCAAATAATGTGAGAGAGTTGAGAGCGAATCGAGCTATAGCTGAGGGCTCTTCTGAGCGAGGTGGGGGGTCCGCCGCGCTGTGTTGCCGAGCGCCGGCGCCTGTCCTGTGAGGGGTTGTTCGCTGGTACACTCACTTGCGCCGTGTCTTCCGCTCTTGTTTCAACGGCTGCAGCGGCCCTGGGTGCCCTGTAGGGAGAACCCTGCCCGCGTTCGGTCGCCACCTCGCACGGGAACCCTGCAACCCCGCGTAGCTAGCCGCGCGTACTGCTTAGAGAGCGCTGATCGCGAGACCCGGCCTCAAAGTATGCCGCTGCTGCCGCCGCCGTCGACGCCGCCGCCGCTCGCCCAGTGGTTCAGCGGGTAAACATCCAAGCCTGCCATGACCTTCTGTGGTTCCCACCCCAGCTGTCCCCAATTCCCTCCTCCAGACCAGCGGCAGCTGGTGCGCAGTCGCTTGCCTCTGTCGGCCACAGTAGCGCCGCCCTCCAGACCATGGCGGCAGCGGCAACGCCTCCCCTGCTGCTCGACCTCCCGGAGGATGTGCTGCTGCGCATTGGCCTGCAGCTGAAGCTGAACGAGCGGCTCCGCCTGGCAGAGGTCTGCCGCAAGCTGCACCAGCTGTGTGCGGGGCCCAGCGAGCTGTGGCGAGTGGTGCGAGCCAGGCTGCGGGCGGATGGCGGCGGGGATGCGGCGCTGCAAGCGCTCGTGTGCTTCCGCAGGCAAGCGAGGGGCGCCGCAGCATGAGATAAAGTGTGGTGGGGTGAACTGCTGATAGCACGCTCGGCGCAACAACAGCTTGCAGTGCCTTGCATGCTGGCGCCGAGGTGGCTGCTGTGGGCAGCTCGCTGCGGCCGCTGAACTGAGGCAGCCTTGACACATCACAGCCCAGCACTTCTCACTACGCACCTGTGCAGGTGGCTGCGCCCGCGCCTGCCGGCCGTGGAAGAGCTGCAGCTCTTCATGACTGTCTCAGCGGCTGAGGCCGCCCCCGTGGCACTGCTTGACCAGCTGCTGGCAGGCAGCGACGCCGGCCTGCCACACCACCCGCCGCTGCCGCTGACCCGCCTCGTGCTGCTGTGGCCTGGCGCTGTGGATTTCGACCCCGGCGCCCTGGTGCTGCTGCCGGCGCTGCGGTCACTGACCTTTTTCGACACCCGCCTCAGGGTGACTGGCACGCTGCTGGGGCCCACTGAGCAGGGCGAGCAGCCAGTAGTGCTGCCGCCGCTGACTGATTTTGAGATGGACGGCAGGCAGCTGCTTGAGGCAGCCAAGCCCTGGCTGCCACCCACCGTCACGGCTCTCAAGCTCTGCGACTGCGGCCTCCGGGCCCTGCCTCAGCCACTGCTCAACAGCCTGCCGCACCTGCGCAGGTGAGGAGGGGGTGGAGAAATGGTGTACTTGCAACGAGATGGGCAGTGTTCCTTTCAAAGTGTTGGCTGCAATGTGGCCAATGGGAAGCAGGATGGTGCAAAGAGCATGTTCTGGTCCTCCTGGACAACAACCAACCAACCAACTGCCCTGCCCTTGCTCCCCCCACCTCCTGCCGCTGCAGCCTGAAGGTGCACCACAACGAGCTCGTGTTCCGCTCCCTGGCGCCCCCGCTGTCATGCTGCACCGCACTGGAACTGCTCAACCTGAGCTGCTGCGGGCTGCGCAGCTTCCCGTCTGAGGTGCGCTGCTGGCAATGGGTCCGCGCATGCATGCGCGCATGCATGCGCACATGTGAGCTGTGCAGGCTGACTGCATAGCCATCGCCATAGGCAGCGCCTCCCTTGCCTAGCATGTTGCCGGCAAGCAGTGTGCGCTGCTCTGACCGACAGACCTGCCTACCCTCCTCCGACCCAACCCCTCCTCTGCAGCTCTCTGGCCTTACGCGCCTCAAGGTGCTGTACCTGCACGGCGCCTTCCGCCGCACCCTCGAACCGGGCGCCCCAGTGGCGGAGGCGGCCTGGGATGCGCTGCGCCCGCTGACCGCGCTGCGCTTCCTGGCCATTAGTGCCAACTCCCTGCCCGCGCTGCCGGAGGCGGTGGCGCAGATGGCACACCTGCACGTGAGCTGCCGTCGCGCATGCTGCTAGCAGTGTTGTTGCAAGGCTGGTCTGGAGCATGGCACACCGCTGGCAAGGTGGCAGCGCTGGTGCTCGGCAATCTGCTTGCTGGGTAAGCAGCGGATTGGCTGCTGTGGCACCCTGTAGCCTGCAGGATGCAGGGTGCGTCCACAATCTGTCTCACTGCCTGGCTGGCCCTGCCGCCCCTCCCCCGCACCACCGCAGGCCCTGCACTGCGAGCAGAACCGCTTCTCCGCGCTGCCGCTGGGCCCTTACCTCTGTGGCCTGAGGGAGCTGCTGCTGGGCTGGCACATGGCGCTGGGCAGCCCTGCCGCCCTGCGGGCCGCCACCCGCCTGTCCCGCCTTGTCCTGTGGCGCACCTCCCTGCAAGAGGCACCAGCAGACCCGGAGATCGACTTGCCTGCGGAAGCTGGGGAGTCCTTTGTGGAGGCACTGGCTGCCATGCCGGCCCTGAAGCGCGTGGATGACGACATGAAGCGGCCAGGCAAGGCTCAAGGGCAGAGGGTTGCGCGGAATGTTGCAGACGGCAGGGCCGGAGGTAGTGCGCTGTATGGCAACTGCTGGTGCGTCTGGCTGGGAAGGATCACTTGGCAGCGACCGTGGAGTGGGGAGACAGAGTTGCCGTCACATCCGCTTTGACTCTCCTGCTTCAGTTCAACTCCACCCTGCCCTACATTGCCCTGCAGGCTCCTACCTGCTGCACCCCGCTGTCGCCCAAGCCATGCTGTGCATGGGCCAGCGCTGCCCACACCTGCAGCTGGGGGTACTGCAGGGCAAGAGCATCGGCTGGGGCGTGGCGCGGCTGCGGGAAGCGGAGCGGGAGGAGGAGCGAGAGGCCCAGCAGGCGCAGCAGGCTGGGCAGCAGCAGCCGAATGCTGCCGCGTAGAGCGATGTATGTATTGCATTTGCTCTTGTATGTTGTTGTTGACTTACTTCTAGCGTGAAGTCAACCATCAACTGTGTGACATACGGCCATGCGGGGTGGGACTCAGTGTCCGCAGGCAAAGTACCTTCCCAAGCATTCCACCAAGGGCATCGGTTGCATGATGAAGGGGAATAGTGGCCTGCACCAGGGGACAAGTGCAGATTGCGCTGCGCACTCTCCGCTGTTCTGGGCAGGTGAGGGGCAGGCCGGCTGCGGCTGCGGTCCAGAGCAGCTGTGCACGCGCCTCAGGCTGGATTGCGCTGCGCAATCTGGGCCTCACCGCCACCCCGGCTTCTTTGCAGCACCTGGGTGTGGGCGGCAACGACTGGCGCTTGCACGCCGCATGGATTGCCCAGCGCAATCCTGGTCGGCGGCATGCCTGCTTGCCGCCACGGCATCGACACACAGGATTGCGCTGGGCAATCCAGGACGCAGAGCATCGGGCTGTGCCCAGACATGCACGGCCGGCTGCGGCTGCGGTCCAGAGCAGCTGTGCACGCGCCTCAGGCTGGATTGCGCTGCGCAATCTGCGCCTCACCGCCACCCCGGCTTCTTTGCAGCACCTGGGTGTGGGCGGCAACGACTGGCGCTTGCACGCCGCATGGATTGGAGAGCCCAGTTCATGGTGACACTCGGGTGTGGCTGCACTGCCCCCACCGCTGCTCGACAAGCAGCTTCAGTGCTCCGCACTTCTTGACGCTTGGCATGCCAGCTGCTGCTGGTTAGGCCCCTGCTCCTCAGGAAGTTGAGCGGGCGCTGACGTCCCACCAGTGGATTGCTCACGCCACGCCTTGTACAAGGGGTGACCAAATGTGGTCACCGCCATGGGCGCCTCGCCGCAGCTGCTGGCCAGCTTGAACCAGACCCTTTTCACCCAAGGTTCCCTGTGCGGCTGGCAATCTGGCGCGTATCGCTGCTCAAGTCTGAATTGCGGTCCCACCACATTCATCATATGCAACGAAACTGGAGCCATCATCGAAGTGTGAGTGATACACGCAGCGCAAGCCGTCTTTGCCTGGCTGCCTGCCAGGTGCTGCCACCAGTGGTGGCCCCCGTCCCTTTTCCGGCCCTCCCCCTGCCATGCCTGCAGGTGGCTGGGCAGTGTAGAGCTGAACGGCTCCCTGCCCACTGACGCTCTGCCCTCCCTTGCGGAACTCAACCTGTCCTTCAACAACCGCTGCGGCTCGCTACCAGCCACACTCCCTGCCAGCCTGCAGCAAATCTATCTTCAGTCAAACGCTCTCACCGCCATTGACCCGGCCTGGCGCCCGGGAGCACGGTTAAAGGACCTGCGAATCTATGATAACCAGCTCAACCAGTCGCTGGCTGACCAGCAGGGCTGGCTCACGTCGGCACAAGGCCTGGAGGAGCTGCGCCTGGAGGGCAACAGCCTGCACGGCAGCATCCCCGCCGGCCTGGCGCTACCGCCGCACCTTGCAATGCTGTGGCTGTCCGACAATCGCCTGTCTGGTGTGAACGGGATTCAGCTGCAACTCAGGCTTCGTGGCACTTCTCGTGCTGCCGCGCCGCGACACCTGCCCAAACCGCAGCACTCACTGGCTGCGTGCCCCAGTGCAGGTTCACTGCCGCCGATCACCTTGCCAGACTCGCTTCAAGAGCTGCGCTTGAACGAAGTGTGCTGCGCAGCTTGGGAGTGCCGGGTGCCGGGTGCCATGAAACAGCTGCATGCCTCCGTGCCAGCAGGGTCAATGCCCAGCTGCGGAGAGCCAGAGCTGCATGCGTTTCCCAGCTGCGGCCACCTCCCTTCCGCAGAACAACCTCGCCGGCAGCCTGCCCGCCAAGTGGACACTGCCTGCCTCCCTGACCGTGCTGAACACCAGCAGCAACGACTTCAGAGGCATCCCTCCCTCCCTCAAGCTTCCCAACCGCCTCCAGGAGCTGCACATGTGCGCTGGGCGTGTCATGCCATGAGGGTGGCCGCACATGAAGCTGCTCGCAATGTACTCTGGCATGCAACCCCACCGTGGGCCAACTTCAGCTATGCTCCTGTTATGCAGGAGCAACAACTCGCTGAGCGGCGCCATACCTGCGGGCTGGCTGCCGTCCAACCTGCGAACGCTGCGGCTCAACGGCAACCGGCTGTCGCTGCCGTCAGAAGTTAATGGCGCTGGCGTCCTGCCCCTGCCCCCTTCCCTTTGGACCCTGGACTTGAGCGACAACCCTCTGAGCATCCCTCTGCCACTCAACTTAAGCGGCTGGGACGATATCGGTTCGCTCTATATAGAGCGCTGCAACTTGAGCGGCACGCTGCCTGATGCGCCGCTGCCACCCTCACTGGATGCCCTGTCCCTGGCCGGCAACAGCCTGAGCGGCACCATCCCCTTTGAGTCCTGGGACCTGGAGGGCTATATGTCATCCCTCAACCTCTCCTCCAACCGCCTGACTGGCAGGCTTCCAGAAGATCTGTCGGCCAATGTGCAGGAGCTTGACTTGAGCAGCAATGAGCTCAGTGGCACTCTGCCTGCCGACTTCCCTCTGTCCGCGAGCCGCACCATCGATCTGAGCCTCAACCGATTCACAGGTGACGCAATGAGATGCTGCCTTGTTAGGGGCAACCGGTTTTAACGTCAACGTGAATTGTGCCCCCGGAGGTCCTCTGTGTCCGCTGCCATGTCCTCCGCCCATGCCTCCTCTCTGCACTGCAGGCACGTTGCCTCCCTGGAAACCAGCTTATTCGACAGATCGAGCGATTGTCCTGCCGCAACGTGGCACCACCTTGTGTGGCCAGGCAAGCACGCTACAGCGGTCTGTCCTGCCTGCCTGCTCGTGATCGATGCCCCACCCAAGCCAAGTGGGTTTAACCTGCACCAAGCGCAGCCCAGTTGTTGAAAAGTGCCTGTCTGAGCTGTTGTTGTTGCGTGTGTTGTGCTGGTTGCTGCAGCTGCCGCCCATTCGCGTCGACAAGACCACGAACAAGTCTGCCCCGATTTTTTACCGCAAGGACCCGGCAGGAGGGAACCCCATCCCGCTGCAGCCAGGCGACCTGCCGCCCTGCCCCTGAGCCCAAGACATGCTGCGCATGGGTCAGCGCTGCCCCCACCTGCAGCTGGGGGTGCTGCAGGGCAAGAGCATCGGCTGGGGCGTGGCGCGGCTGCGGGCGGCACAGCAGGCGGGGCAGCGGCTGAATGCGCCTCGTAGGTTGGTTTTTCACGCTGCACAATCCGTTGATTGTAACCGTTACAAGTCACAGCCCAAGTCCTGCCAGCAGTTCAACGCAAGTTGCGGTCAACTCAGCGGCCCCTGCCTCCCTGCAGTCAGTTGCCAACCCCAGGCATTCCAACATTTGCGGTTGTGGATCAGTCAAGTCTCACTTCGACCCCCGGCCATCCCCCCAGTCAGCTCCAGGGGCAGCGCTCGCAAAAGCAACCGCCCGGATGCCCCCCAGTCAAGTCAGTAGAGCCGCCACCCGGCCTTGCCGCCCCCTGGCGACAGCGGTGACCCGGCGACCCCACTGCCGTGCACACGGCGCTGCAGGCGCGCCACCTCGGACGCCAGGCTGTCGGCCTTGGCACCTGCCAGCGTGGCTGTGCCCGCTACAGCATGCAGCTCGCTGCGCATCTTGTCCTGCCGAGCCTCCAGCGCCTTGAGGGTGCCAATGGTGGCGTCGGCAGACTGCGGCGGGCGGGGCGGGAGGGCAGCAGGGAGGCGGAGTGAGCCAGGCAGGTGGCTCAGCAGGATAGAAGGGCTCGCGTGTGGGAGGTTGGGGCATTAAATGGCGGTGAAGCGGTGCAATCAAAGCAGCATGGGTAGCGCTTCACACGGTCATACAGGTGGTGGGCCAACATGCATAGCCACCACTGTGCTGTGCCATCTCACTGCCAAACTACGCTTTCTTCCCCAGCGCCTACCTTGTCCACCCGCCACTCCAGCGCCGCCAGCGCAGCCCGCGCCTGCTTCGCCTCGGCCCGCCCCGCGGCTGCGTCGGTGCCAGCCGCCGCCAGCGCTCCCTCCAAATCCCACACCTGCGTCGACCACAACGGGGCAGGGCACAGTGATGGCAAGCAACTTGGCAGCATTGTGCTGAGTGGTGCAGGTACTGTCACGCAGCGCACCCCTCCCTTGTTGGAGAATACACTGGGGCAGGGCACAGCTGGGCACAACAAGCAGGGCAGGCCTGCCCACCCGCCGCTCCAGCGCCATGACGGAGCTCAGGTTGGCGCTCTCCACCGAGGCCTGAAGGAGAGAGTACACGCAGAGCCGGAGCAACGGTGAAGCGGCGGCAGTTGTGCCGCACCGCCGGGAACCAAGCCCGTCTGGCCAACAGGGAAGCGACCCCCCAGCTGCAAGCACGCACGCATCTCACTCTCTCATGCCCCGTCCACAAACTGCACCCACCATGCAGCGGTCGGTGCGCTCCAGCGCGTCCAGGCGCTGCGCAGTGGCCGCCGCCTCAGCACGCCGCACGCTTAGCTCGCCAGTGGCACCAGCCAGGCTGGACTTGATGGCGGCAACTGCTTGGCAGGGGAGGAGACTGTGCGTGGGCGAGACGATAGCAGAGCTTTTTGTCAGCAGTAGGTGGCCAGTGAACCAGAGATAGTAGCATCACTCCAGCTCGAGCTCAACCGCCTCGGACGCAGGCTGCTGATGTGCAAACCGAAGCTGATGATGGCTCACTCTGGCCGTGGATGCCGGAGATGAGGGCGTGGGTGGCAGCCACCTGGGCGTCCACCTCCGCCCCGCTGCGCCTGCTGGGATGGTGCAGAGAAGGGGGACAAGCACACACACGAGGTGCTCGAATGGGGGTTTGCATGTGAAATATACCAGCAGGTCTAGTGGGTGCCCATGTGCACACACAGCTCGCAGCCCCAAGTCAACCAACCGCCCACCTGCTCGGGCCGCAGCTGCTGGGCGCCCTGTAACCTGACAGGCCGTCCTCCAGCGAGCCGCCGCGGTAGCCGCAATAGCCTGGACCAGCGCTGGCAGGGCGCGCTGCGGCAGCGGTGCGGATGCGGGGGCTGGCGGGCAGGCCATCCGGGCTGCCGCACCAGCCGGCGCGAGGGGGCTTGGGGCCACCTGGCAGGCTGCCAGCCGCCAGGCTGGCCTCTGAACCATCTGTGCCATTGGTGCTGCCCCACACGGCGGCAGCCGCCACAGCCGCCGCCTGTGCGGCACGGGAATGGGAGCGGGCACCCACGGGCGGGCTCCAGCTGCCGGCCAAGCCGTGCTGGTGTGACGACGGCGCCCAGGGGTCGCCCTGGGCGGCAGAGCGCAGCGGGCTGACGGGGGCACTGCCGCCACCACTGGAGCAACCGCCGCCGACACACATGCCTGCCTCGATCTGGTGCAGCTGGGCCCCCACCCGGCTCTCCAGCAGGCTCAGCCGCCGCATGATGGCTTCAACACTGGCGGCCGGTGGCGCACTACTGATGCCGCAGCCGTTAGCTTCAGCTGGGCCGGACTGGCCACCTTCAGCCTCGGCTGGTGGTGCCTCTGTGGGAGGGGAAAGAATGAGACCTGTGCGACCAAACGAACGTGCAGGCACACCTGTAACTTTCCAACCACCTTCTGCCGCTCCTGGCATGCCATGGCGCCTCATTATCCCCACCTGCACCGCAGTGAGCCTTGCAGGACGGCACTTGGCCAGCCGGGGTTGCGTCGGCAGTCGAGGCGCGCTCCACAGCCTCCAGTCGGCAGCGCTGCTGGGCCAGCTCGCCTTGCAGGGCCTGATGGCGCAGGGGCCGGGTTAAGAAGCAAGGTGTCGGAAAAGTGGAGCAGCCGACAGCATCAACTCCACACTACAAACCCTGCAGACCACCCCTCTTTGCAACCTCACCACCACATCCACCTGCAGGCGCCCCGCCACCTCCTGCGCCTGGCCATCTGAGGCGGCGGCCATGCGGTCCAGCCGGCCCCGCAGATCGGCAGTGCTGTCCGCCTGCTCCCGCCAGCGCTGCGCCCACCCCGCCTCCAGCCGGCCGATGTCGGCACTGCGGGGGGCGTGGAGGGGGCAGGCAGGGCGAGGCGTGAGCTGCTGCTTCACAGCCTTGCAGCCGGTGGCTTCAGTGGCTGTGGACGCCCTGGCAAGCAAACAAGCTTGCATGCAAGCCGCATGCTCAACTCCTCACAAAATACTCCCCCGCCACCTCACCCCGCACCTGAGGGAGGACTTGAGGTCGTCCGCCACGCTGCCCAGCACATCGCCCAGGTCGGCCAGGGAGGCCAGCGGCAGGCCGGGAGACGAGGGGGCAAGGGAGGCGGCCACCGCGCCGCCGGCCGCCTGTGCATGCAGGGTGGTGCTGCTGCCCTCGCTCCGAGCCGCTTGCGTGGTGGCCAGGCGCGAGGGGCTTCTGCTGCTGCCGCCTGCGGCGTGCTGGCTGGAGGCCCGAGGGCTGTGGGCCATGGCACCCTGCAGGCTGGAGGCCTGTCGGGAGTGGCCGGCTGAGAAGGCAAAGGGCTGCCCGGACAGCGACGCCGGCTGCTCATCGTCCTCCTGCTCTGCCACAGGCAGCTGCGGCAGCTGGCCAGCCGCCAGGTCCAGCAGGGTGGGCGGCACTGGCACGCCCTCGTGCACCATTACTGTCGCCGAGCGGCTGGGCTGCGCGGTTGTGGGCTGCGAGCGGGCTGGCGGCGCTGGCTGGGCTGCCGTGGCAGCTGGCGGCGCAGGTGCCGCCGACGTTTCCTGCACCTCGGCAACCGCGGGTGCCAGCGAGATGCTGTGGTTCAGCTCGCGGCGGGAGCCCTTCCCCACGCCGCTCACGGGGCGCTGTGCCGGGGAAGCAGGGCCGGTGGGCGCTGCGGTGGCGGCAGGCTTGGCCTGCCGCCCATGCTGCCTGGCCAGAGTGACCATGTCCTGGCCGTCGCTGTCGCTGTCGCTGTCGCTGCTGCCAGCTGTGCCTGTGGGCGGGGAGGAGCGGGTGGGGCGCAGCGCCTGCACCCGCGGCGAGCCGCCTGCCGCCGGAGAGGCGGATGCAGCGTGCGAGTGCTGCGGGCTGGCGGGCTGGCGGGCTGCGCCGCTGCGCTGCTGCTTCATGGCGGCCGCAATCAGGTCGAAGCCCTCCTCGGAGTCTGAGGAGTGGTGGCTGGCAGGTGGCGGCTCTGCAGCGGCGGCGGTGGCGGTGGGCGGCAGGGGGCGCGGGGGCGTGCGCTTGGTCGCGCGCTGCGCCTTGGCCGCCTCCACCAGCCCCAGCTCGCTGTCCGATGACTCCATATGGCGTTCCGAGGCGCCCACCAAAACCTCGCAACTGACTGGCTCTTCAGCGTCGCTGGGTGGATTACAGACTGCTGGTGCTGTTGATTACCAAGCCGCAACACAATTCAAGACGGAATACGAAGAAAGAAAGAGGAGAAGAAGTGGCGGCGCATGCAGCGCCAACATCTGCGGCTGCCGCCGCCGCGTGCCATCAGCAAGGGGGGGAAGCGCTACTGGCCCTCCCCATGACAAATACGTTTGCCGCATTGCAGTTGTGGTACAGGTCTTCTCGATCATGGTGCCGTGGCTGCCGCCCGTCAGGGCGAGTCCTTGGTCACGCCCTGTCGAATATCATACTCAGTGCGCGGCCACTCCTGCGGCCAGAAGGCGGGCGGCAACAACCAGTGTTGAGTGCCACTTACAGGCATGCAAATCGTGAGCGCAACGTTAACCGCATCAGCATCCGCCCACCTGGCCAAGCGGCGGGCCCAGGTAGTCAGCCGTCCAGCTGCCGTGCAGGCCAAAGGGCAGCGCGTGCGGCAGGCGGATGGAGGCCACGGGGCCCGCTGCAGCAGCACAAGGCAGGGGGCTGGTGGAATGGCTCAGCAGGAGCTGTGCGAGCAAGCGGCTGCTTTGGCGGCCAGGCAAAGCAGGCCGATTCACGGTCCTCCGCGCGCACCTGCTCACAGCCCTGCGTCAAAGCACGGCCGCTGCAAACCAACCAGCAGGCACTGCCCAGCTGGCGCCTGCCCAACCAAGACCGGCAGCCCGGCAGCACCCACCCGACAGGTTGCGCGCGTCCAAGATGGCCAGCCGGGTGCGCTGCTCATCGGCGTCATACACCAGCGTCATGACCCAGCCGTCGTCCTCTGTTGTGCCGCCCGGCCGCGGCACAAAGATGGGCTCCTGCAGTCGGTGGCGTGGGCAGGCAAGGCAGGTTGAGGGGTGGCCAGAGCTTGCATGGGCCATGACGAAAGCATGACGGAGCCTGGAGGGAAACATGCCTTTCCCTAGAAGAGCGGCCCACTGCGCCACATTGAACAAGAGCGTGCCAGCCCCGCCCCACCTGTGCAAATGCGCGGCGGCCTGGCAAGTAGACATCCGTGCCTGCGGCAGCGCTGCTGCACGGCTGCGAAGCGCCGGCCTCGGGCGCCAGCGACACCTTGACGACAGTCTGCGGACATTGACGGGAAAGGGCATCACAGGAGAGCTTGGGGCTGAGGCTGGCGCGGCCGAGATCCGCTGTGCTGTGCTGAGCTGGGCTTGCCCATGGCAACTGCCTGCGGCGCCTGTCTTGAGTCATTGCAGCAGCGCAGCAGCAGCAGCCTCCTCCGACAAGCCCACCCCAGACCTCCATCCAGGCCTGCGCGCACCTGCGGCGCGCCCCACGCGTCTGCTCCAGGGAAGCGCGAGCCGACCATGTACATGTGGCTGTGGGGGCGGCCCACCACCGAGGGGGCCACACAGGGGAACTCGCAGGCGCGGTCCATCAGGCGGTGCTGGCTCACGCCGCCGGTCTGCATGGAGGGGGTGAGGCAGGCGGGGCGGCGGATGCTGCTGGTCGGATCAAGCTGCTGGGTGAATGAGACTCCGGGAGACAGCGGGAGGCCCCACTGTTCCCACCCTGCATGCCCAGCCCTCCTCAATTCACCTCCAGCCGCAAGCCTCCTGCACCCCTCCCGGTCCCAGCCCACCTTTGTGTCGATGACCAGGCGGGTGAGCGTGCCCCGTCCCACATTGTCGTCGTAGTAAGAAGGCCCCGTCTGCACAGGCGGATGCGCAGGCAGCGGCGAGGGGCATCAGCAATGAAGCTGTGCACAGGAGGCAGCAGGGCTGCACGGTCAAGTGCCGGCCACGCGTATCCGCAAGCTGCAACAGGTGGACCATTGGGATTCTCAAACACAGGGCAGCTGGCCGAACAGCGCCATTCTGACGATCGAAAAATCCAAGCACGCAGCCAGCTTGAGCAGCACGCCCCGAGAGGTGCTTCCCCCCCGCACCTCAACGGTTTCCCCCCACCTCAACGGTTCCCCCCGCACCTCAACGGGGTTCTCCCCCGCACCTCAACGGTTTCCCCCCGCACCTCAACAGTTTCGCCCCGCACCTCAAAGTTGGCGCTGAAGTCCACCCCCTCCAGGTTGGCCACTGTGTCCAGCACCACTTTGCCGTCCCCTGTCTCAAACGCGTTGGCGTGGTGGAAGCTGAAGAAGGGGTGGGGGGCCACGTACTCGCGCCGGCCTGCAAAAGAAGAAGAAGAAGAGGAAGAGGAAGAAGTTACAACATGTGGCGTGATTGGCGACCCCGCATGCAGGCGGGGAGGGGGGCAGCCGATGGGGGTGTGCACTGGAAGGGGTCATGCAGTGGAAGGAGCGCCTGCGGCCTGCATGCGCAGCAGTGCCGCACAGGCAGGAGGAGGCAGCCCAGCGGAACTTGGGAGGTGCTGTTCTGGCCCAAGGTGCTGACCGCACGCGCTCTCGCACGCGCTCTAAGCAAGCCCTCCGCACCCTCTGTGCTGCCCGTGCCGGGGCGGGGGATCAGGTGGATCTTGGTTTGCCGGTTGGGGGCATCCCACTTGATGCACTGCGGCACGGGCAAGGCACGGTGACACGGGTCAGAAGGCTGTGGCCCACGCCCTGCATGCAACTAAACACCACCCAGAGCCATCCGCAACTGAGCCTGGACTTTCCAAGCGATTTCCTAAGTGACGACCACCAGTGCCAGCTATTCACCGCCGGACGCTGCAGCAGGCCGCCACCAGCATCCAAGCGCACCTCTGCGATGCACGCCTTGCCCAGCATGTACTCAGTTGCCATCTTCCACAGGTCCAGAGACACTGCGGGTGGTGGTGTGGGCAGGGGTTTCGGGTAGTGTTGTGGGCTGTTGTGGGCAGGGGTTTCGGGTAGTGTTGTGGGCTGTTGTGGGCAGGGGTTTCGGGTAGTGTTGTGGGCTGTTGTGGGCAGGGGTTTCGGGTAGTGTTGTGGGCTGTTGTGGGCAGGCTTCGGGGCAGACAGACCGGAAAAGTGCCCAGCAGCGACAGCAGCAGCAGCGGCGCCGGCGCCGGCAGCGGCCACGGCGCGCAGTGGCAGCGGCAGGCAGCGCTACTGCCTGACGTCTTTGTGCACTCACTGGGGCTCTCCAGGAAGATGTAGTGGGAGGGGGTGACCAAAAAGTCGTGGAAGAAGCCAAAGGCGGCGTTGGGCAGGTCAAACTCCCTCCTGCATGAATGGGTGGCAATCAAAGGTGGGGTAAACATGGCGAGGTTAGGCCGGCCACCATGCTGTGCAGCTTGCCAGGCTGCCTAACCAGCACCGCGGTAGCACAGGGCAGCCCATGCACAGCTGGCCCCACCTGTGCAGCAGGCGCATGCCTTCATCATACTCAAACAGGTTAATGCGGTTGTCGGCGCCCCGCTCCGTGGCGTTAAAGGCCACCAGGCGGCAGCTGCCGTCCGCCTCCTACGAGGAAAACAGCACCAGGGAGACCAAAACTTTGTTGTGTAACCAGGCCAGCACAGGCGAATGCAAACATTAGAAGGCCCTTGAGGCAAAGCAAAGCTGTGTACATCAACCAGCACAAAGAAGCTTGCAGGGCCGCAGCTGGCCACACCGCAGCACAAGCGTCATTGCAGAGGCACCCACCTGCGTGACCCGGTAGTGTGCGCCAAAGTAGGGGGCCTCGCTGGGCACGCTGACGGTCTGACCCAGCGTGCGCAGCGCGGCCCCGGACACCTCATACGGCAGGTCGCGCTGCACGGGGGGACGGCAAGTCGCATGCGAGGGGCGGAGACATTGGCTACAGCAGACTGCTTTGCCATCCACTCATCCGTCCAGGACGCCCGCTTGCCCAGCCACCCGCAGGGCGCCCATTCGCCCAGCCACCCACAGGGCACCCACTTGCCCAGCCACCCACACGAGCCCACTGGCCCAGCCCACTTGCCCAGCCAGCCCCGTGGCCACCCACCCACCCACCCGCCAGCCCCAGCCCACCTCATACAGCGCCAGCGTCTTGCCGCCCCAGCGCACCACCCCGGTGTTGGCGATGCCCTTGACCGAGAGGTCGAAAGGATTGTAGAACAAGCCTATTTGGAGGGCAGCCAGTTGAGAGGCTCAGCCAGAGGACAAAGAGGGCGCAAATTGCTGTGCACGCACGAGGTAGGACCCCACAGAGGCACATGAGCACGGCGGTGCAGCAGGGCCCCCGGCAACACATCACTCCAGGTTTGCCCAGCCGCAGCAGGCATCGACCTCGCAATCTGCCCGTCCCCGCAGAGAGTGCCACACCAGCGGGGCAGACGCACCGCCGGCAGGGTTGCCCACGCTGAAGGCGCCGCGGTACAGCAGCCGCTGCGCCTGCTGCTCCCGCACAAACCCTGCAGCCAAGGTCGGCCGGGCAGCAAGCAATGAGCACACGTTTCCCAGGTGCGCCGCAGGCAGGCAGGGGTTGTTTAATGGCACAATGGCTTGTAAGTGCCGGCCCTCATCAGCGCTGCCCCAGCAGGCAGAGCATGCATGACGGCCCTCCCTCCCTCCAATCCCTTCCTGCTGCCACAGCCGCCCGCTGCCTTCACCTTCTGTGCGCACGTAGCGGTTGGCGAAGAAGGCCTTGCCGCCCTTGAAAGCAAAGATGGCCAGCATGCCGTCGCCGTCAAAAGGCTGGGGGATCTGCGCTCAAAACATGCAACCATGTCTGGCCAGTCAGTTTGCAGTCGACCAACTCTTGGGTTGGACAAGGGCACTGAAGATGGTTGCAGCAGGGAGGTAACGGATATTGCTGAGGAAGCTGAGCAGCAGCAGTGCAGGCAGGTGTTCCAGTGGCAGCGGCAAACATGGACCAGCTTCAGCGACGGCTGGCTGCACCGTCCACACGCCATCCGGCACACCCCGCCGCACCTTTTTGCCGCCAACTTCAAACAGGCCGGGGCCGTTGCGCA
>RRZL01000022.1:1209139-1299715 GCA_006782975.1 Chlorella sp. Dachan | reverse complement strand
CGGCGGCAGCGGCGGGCGGCGGCGGCGAGAGCGGCGGCGGCGAGGAGGAGCAGCCGTTTGAGAGCAGCGTTTGCATCATCACCGCCGACTTTGCGATGCAGAATGTCATCATGCAGGTGCGGCTAGCTTTTGGGTTTGGGGGCGTTAGTTTCCAGGTCCATGCAGCCGTCGCAGGTACCTCTTCTGGCTCAGAGCTGCGTTGGGTACGCTCCCAGCCGTGCGCAGAAGCATGGCCAACATCCGCCATCGTTGTTGCATCATCCCATTGCGCCCCACCTCCTGCACGCAGATGGGCCTGCGGCTGCTGACGCCCGACGGGCGGCGCATCACGCGCCTGTCGCGCTGGGTGCTGCGCTGCACTGCCTGCTTCCTGGTGACGAAAGAGATGGGGCGCCTGTTCTGCCCGCGCTGCGGCAACGCCAGCCTGGACAAGGTGCAGGTGCGCACACAAGCTCGGAGGGTTGGGGCTGGGGCCAAGCATGGGTTGGGGCCAACCACACAACTGTGCTGCAAACGCGCAAAGCTACCAGGCCGCCTGCCTCACGCCTGCTGCCTGTTCTGTTTCAGGTGGCTGGCTCTTTGGCGCAAAGCAGGTGCCCGATGCCATCTCTCATGCCTGTTCACCTGCTCGCCCCTCCCCGCAGCTGGTGGTGGGCCCCGACGGAGCGGAGCAGTACGGCGTGCGGCGCAAGCACGTGCTGCGTGGCACCCGCTTCTCGCTGCCCAAGCCCAGGGTGAGCTTTGAGCTTTGCTGCTGCTGAAGTTTTAATTAGACGCATGTTTGGCTGTGCAAAGCCCGATTCTTCCTGCCCAAGCCCAGGGTGGGTCACTGTGTGTTGCCGTTTCTGGATTTGCCGGGCTCTTTGGTGGTTTGAGGTGAGCAATGCAGGCAGCTGCTGGCAGCTGCCAGCATCGCCGTTGCTTTGTTCAAGTCCACTCCTCAAGGGCTGGGCCGGACAGTGACAGAACAACCCATGCCCTCACTTTGCAACCCTTCAAACCCATGGCCGCCCCTCTCTCTCACTGCCCCCCACACAGGGCGGGCGCTACAACGACTTGATCCTGCGGGAGGACCAGCTGCTGGCCAAGGCGCACCGGCTGCGGGCCAAGAAGAAGGACAAGGCGGAGCTGGACCCGTTTGCGCCCGAGTACGGCGAGGACACGTGGCACAAGGTGGGCAATTGGAGGGGGGGTGGGGGTGGCAGGCCCTAGGTCGTTGAGCAACCAGCCGGGGCGTGGAACACGCATGCAGTTGGCGGCGGGGCTCGCTCGCGCATGCATGGGGACGCATTGCGGTGAGGGCCTGTGGCATTTGCCGGTGCACGGGAACGTGGACCAGTGCCAGCCATCACCTGGCCGCACCGCGCCCACCGCGCAGGCGGCGGGCATGCACTGTGGCGCCAAGGGTGCGGCGGCGCTGCTGGCGGGCTGGAAGAACAACCCTAACGAGCGCAAGCACATTGCGACCAACCGGCGGCGCAAGTAGGCGGCTGGCGGCACCAGCTCCACGGCTACACTGTACACACTTTTGTCGCTTGCAACTGCCGTTGGATGCTCGCACGCGAATGCAGGTGTTGGTTGTAACAGGCAGCACTGAGCAAGTTGCTAGCAAGACTGTGGCGGCGGGCGGGAACATGGCGCACTCTGCAGGGGCGCTGGGAGGGCGCGGCTGCAACCATGGCGCCTGTGAAACATGCTGAGCATCAAGGCTGGTGGTGCGTAGGCCATTTCCCAGGCAGCCTGCTGCGCCCTGTTTGGGGCGCTCGGCGCGCAAACAGGTCCGTTGCGCGCTGCGCCTTTGAGCTGTCTCATTGCACTTGCGGGAGGTCGAGGGTGTAAACATGCGCATCACGAGCCTGCTGGCGGTCCTGGGTGCGCTGGACTAGCAGGGGCTCAGCTGGTCCCTTCGGTATAGCCCGCATCAAGCTCATTTTCCCGCTTTCTAGTGGCGCAGTGTTTCTTGGAGCCACCCAGGCCGCCCCGTTGCGCACACCCTGCGGAGCCGCTCTCGGCAACTCCCCTGGCCTGCCCATCGCACTTGAAAACGGGTTCTGCGGGGCAGGTGCGATGCGGTGGAACTGTCTCTGTGGCTCAGCGCAGCTCTGCGCTGCTGCTGCCGCTGTTGGGCCACCGCCGCCGCCGCCGCCGCCGCCGCCGCCGTACAGGAGGAATGCGCGCGGTCCCGCGCTGCAAACGTGCCGAGTTGTGCACCTCAACGAGCTGGGCTGCATTCGAAGGGATGGTCAAACAGCATACGGTGCATGACTACAGCCTGAGAAGTCCGCGCAGCTCCCTACCCAACCACTCGCCAGCCAGACGCCGTACAGCAGGCACCCCCGCTCCTGTGCAGGCCTGGCGCGCTGCCGCCCCCACCAGTGCTGCAGCCAGGAGGGCATCTGCCAGACGGCACCCTGCCCCTCCACCTGCCAGTGCGAGTTCTCTGGGCAGCGCAGCCGGTGCCCCGGCTCCACATTTTTCACCAACGTGCCGACGCCGGTTGCGCCGCCGGCCGGTCCGTGTGGCGAAGGTGTTGCCACCTGCCCCGGCACCCAGTGCTGCTCCGTCCTGGGCTTCTGCACCAATCAGTGCTCCCAGTGGCCAGTGGATCCTAAGCACAGCGGGCCCAAGGCCCATGTTTGGAGTGAGCTGGGCGGGGTGCTGTGCTGCTGAGACGTGGTGCCGCCATTGCAGGTTGCGCCGGTATGTACGGGACCTTCCACCCTGAACACATCAGGGCGGCGGCGGCAGGCCTGCAGTGCCTAGCTGCCTTGCTTACCTGCTGGCCTGACCGCCCCACACTTCCAAGCTGCAGCCCCGAAGGTCGCCACGCGCCGCTACACGCTGGTGCTGGAGTGGGTTGTGGGTGCTCCCGACGGCTTCCAACGCCCCATGATCATCATCAATGGTCAAAGCCCCGGCCCCACCATCCGCGCCAACGTGGGCGACCAGCTCATCATCACGGTGGTCAACAAGCTGCCCGCCCACACAACCATCCACTGGTGCGCTCCAAGGTCTGCTCTCATTGCCACGTGGCGGAGGCGAGCAGGTGCCATGTGGCACCACAACCAACCACAAGCGCGGATTGTGCTGGCAGGGCAGCGACTGCTCGCTGCCACCCTGCTGCCCTCGTCACTGCTCCGCAGGCACGGCATCCTGCAGCGCGGGACCGTCATCATGGACGGCGTGCCGGGGGTCACGCAGGTGGGCTGCGGAGTGACGGAGGTTGAGGTCAGCCCCCCAGCCAGCTCGGCTTGCATCCCTTTACAATCACAGCGGTGTGGTCTGCCGCTGCGCAGGTGGCACTCAAGCCCCATGCCACCCAGATCTACAGCTTTGTGGCCTCCATGCCTGGCGCGTTTTGGTGGCACTCCCACTTCAAGTGAGCTTGCAGCAGCCGCTGCGGTGCTGGGCAGGTTGGTGTGCATACCTGCAGGCCTGCTCGAGCAGGCCCTTGAGCTGACTGACTCTGGGGTCCCGCCTCTGTGCCGAGTGGCAAACTGTTCTCTGCTTCTCCTTCTCCTGGATGAGCCTTTCCCTTGGCCCTCTGTGCCTACAATGCCCTGCAGGGAGCAGTATATTGATGGTGAGCCAAGCTGCTAACGGCCCCTGCGCAGCACCAGACTTGGCTTGCACTGCGGATGCGCAGCTGCGCCAAGCTGCAAAGCTGCACACCTCGGCAACATTGCTGCAATGCACATGCGGCTGCAAGGTTGCCGCAACGACCGTTAGGCACCATACTGATGAGCTCCGCCCGTCTCTGTGCAGGCCTGAGGGGCGCCCTGATCATTGAAGACCCCCGGCTCCCTGCCTTCCCTGCTGAGAGCGAGATGCAGCTGACCGACTGGTGAGAGGCAGAGGGGCCGGCAGATGCAGTGGCGGGATAGGGGCTGGTTCAGGCAGTATGGCCAGCAAGCCAAAACTCGTGTGCAGTAGAGGCTGCTTTGGCCGCACCACAACCCGCCAGCTTGTCATCGGCGCTGGCCGCTGATACACCGTCCTCACATGTGGGGCTGGCCAGGAGGCGGGTCTGGTCTGGTCTGGTCGTTGCGCTCGACAATACACAGGGCCTTGCAAGTGTGTGACCGGCATACCACGGCCTAGTCCTGGATGGTGCAGGTACCACGTGCCCGCCGGCATTCTGTTGGAAGAGTACCTCAGCCCCAAGTCTCAGGGCGATGGTGTGCAGCCCTGCCAGAGCAGGCTGCCTCCTGCTTGCTGCCTGCCTGCTTGAGCAACGCCTTGGCCGGCTAGTGGCTTCGCTGCCCTGATTGGGGTGCTCTCCCGTCGCCGATGCTTTGCGCCTTCATGGTTGCGCAAACCATGTGCTGTTTCCCACCCTTGCAGAGCCTGTGCCCGCCACAGCACTCATCAACCGTCAGTGCGATTTCCATTAGCAGCAGAGACGTGTGCTATAGCTGCGCTTCGAAGTGAGCCTGCCTGCTCCACGTGAGGTTAACCACCGTTCCTGCTGCAAGCAGGCATCGGCCAGGGCTCCTGCACCAGCAACTGCGACCGGTACGCCGTGTTGCCGGCCGCCCCTGGCACCTGCGACAAGCCGGGAACCAAGGTGGGGCAAGCCCTTTGTGGTAGCCGCCTCTTCGCTGTGTACCCCAGTGCCGTCTTGCAGCAGGCTACAAGCAAGACTGCAGCCGGCCTTGGGCGTACCTCAGCCGTGGCACTGATTGGCGGGAGCCGGCTCCTCCTTCCTTGTCGGTAACTTGCGACCTTGCGACCTTTCCATCTATCTGTTCAGATCAACATCATCAATGAGGCCGCGTTTGCCCTGTTCAGAGTCAAGTGCGCTGTTTGGGCGGGTGGCCCTAACTGGCCTGCATGCTGAGCATGGCTAGGCTGCGGCACAGCACGCCCGCTGCCCAGGCAAACTGTGGGTGCCAGCAAGTGCCTTGCTGCGGGGGCGGCTGGCATGCCAGCTCGCACACCTCCCCAGGTCTGACCGTTTCAGGCACCAACCTCGCAGGATTGACGGCCACCGCATGAGAGTGGTGGCGCTGGACGGCCTGCCGGTCCAAATGTCCTCCCCCCTGCGTGCCATTCGCATCAATGCTGGGCAGCGCGTGACGGTGGCTGTGTGCCCCGATGCCTCCCACCCCGCCGGCAAGCCCGCCTGGATCCGGGCCGAGATGGAGCAGGTGTGCTAGGCAGCAGCAGGGTTGACCACAGCAAAGTTGGCCCCATCGCTGCGCTGCTCCGTACCTGCGCACGTCCTGCAATCCCGCTCAGGCATTGGTAGCAGCAAGTTGCGCTGCCCTGTATACCATGTTGCTGCCGCTCCGGGCGCCTCAGTGCTCCCCCTGCCTGCTGCGCTTCCCCTCACGCGCAGAGCGTGTTCCCATCAGATGCGCAGTACCCCCTGGTACTGGGCGTGCTGCAGTACGGGCAGCTGAGCGAGAAGCCACGTGAGCTGCCCACCACCCAGCCAGCTGTGGTAAAGCCCAGCCAGGTACGAGTGCATGCTTTGCATGCCGTTGAGCCGTGCTCGGCTCCGCTGCCCTGACGCCATGCTGATGTGGCCTCGTACGCCCAGGCGGGGAGGCTCCGTTGGTGACAACCGCCTCCCACCCACCGCCTCCCTTCAGCTGCTGGCCTCGGGCCTCCGCGGCGCGGTGAGCGAGTACAGCCTCAAGCCGCTGTCCTCTGAGCCGCCCCCTGCCGCCACACAAGTCATGACGCTCAACATCTCCATGTGCGTGGGAGGTGAAGAGGCACGCACTGCATGCAGTGTGTGTGTTGTAGGCGCTTGCCCAGCGCACCCCTAGTAACTGCCTGCTGTGAAAGCAAGGCTCCTTGCAGCTGTGATGCTGATATTAGGCAAGAGAGGGGCAAAGAAGTGCAGAAGTGAAGAGGGTGTCCTGCATTGCGTGGCTGTCGTGTGCGGGCAGCTCCCACAACAACAGGGGGACATACTCAGCCGGTGCCATCGTCCCACACTTGCCGGTGTTGCCCGTCACCTGCTGAGCCCAGCTCCGACTGTCTGCCCTCCCCACTGGTGCCTCCTNTGCACCAATTCACCAGCTAGCTATAGAAATTGCTTGGACTATCACTCCAAGTTTGAGTTTAGTTTTATAATCGCAGTTCCTTCATTTGCTTTACCACACCCACAGGTACGCCGACCCTCACATCGACTATGCACACTTCGGCCCCGGCGGCAACATTTCCATGGTGGTGCCACCTGAAAATGGCGGCCCCGCGGTGCCGTCCATCGTGCAAGCCCTGCTGGCCACGACGCCCCTGCCGCCCAACTCCAACTTTGGGTGGGTTCCAGTGCGGCTGAGGGCTGGATGGGTGCAGCCAATGGGGTGCAGTGGAGGGGCGCACCTGTCACAGCCGACCTGGTCTGGCCCTGCGCAGCAGCATCTGTGTCGGGGGGAGGGAATGCATACGGCATGGATTGCCCCGCCAGCGCCGGCGGACCCCCTGCTGCGTGCGGGCAGTGCAAGTGGCGCTGAAAACCGCCCTGTGCCGCCTGCATCCACCTGCCGGGCTACCGGCCACAACGACCCGTCACCCAAGCCCTTTTGCTGCAGGTACAACACGTACTTCCTGCAGCCGGGCGCGGTTGTGGATGTCATCATCAACAACTTTGATGGCGGTGAGTCCTCAAACAAAAGATGCCTGGACTGCATAAAGGATGCCTGGACTGCGAGCTCAGCTGGGGCGGGCTGGAATGTGGGCAGGATCTGCCCGTGGGTAGGAAGGACGTGCACTTAGGCGCTGCGCAGAGGGCCGGAGCTGACTGTTCCCATTGGCCCTCTTCCTCCGCAGGCGAGCACCCGGTGAGTTAAAGATGGCAAGCGTGGGTGCTGTGGGTGCTGTGGGTGCCGTGGGTGCCGTGGGGTAGGAATGCATTGGGCTGGTTTAGTGGCGTGCCGCAGGCCCTCGTGCGGCCTGCGCCTCAGCCATGCCTCGCTTGCCTGCAGCCACCAGGAAAATACAGCTCGTGAGACAGCACTGCTCGCTGCTATCCAGCTCTCCAGCCTTCCGCAGCCGAGCCGTTGCGGTTTGCCCAGCTCTAGCCCGGCTTTTTCACATCCTTCTCCCACACCACCCGCCTGCAACCCACAGCTGCACCTGCACGGCCACTGGTTCTGGGTCATGGCCCAGGGCAAGCCAGACGCCGGCCCCTGGAACCCCTCCATCCCCCTCAACCCCACCCCAATCCTTCGTGACACCGTCACCGTGAACGAGGACAGCCACCTGGTGATCTGCTTTGTGGCCAGCAACCGCGGCGTCTGGATCTTCCACTGTGAGCCGCGCCGGGGCGAACCAGATGAGGCAGAGCATGCAGCTGGGCTGTGGTATCAGCAGTGCGGCGGTAACCAGCAGTTCGGTGTTCGTTTGTCATTGCATGAGCAGTGGGTGCAACACGTTCCGGGGTTCTGTGTGCGCCCACAGTCCTGCTGACTTGTGTGCTCTGCCCCCCACCACGCTCCCGCCTGCCTGCAGGCCACATCGACTGGCACCTGGCCGCCGGGCTGGCGCTCGTATTTGCCTACGTGTGATGCTCCCGCCTCTGCACCAGCTGGCGGCCGACGGCCAAAGCCACGCAGACTGGAGTTCCATTTCAAGAGCCTCTTCGAAGTTCCCCTTAAAGTGCCTGGAAAAATGGAAGACGGCCCTCAAAGTTCATGCCCGCGTGAAACTCGTTCATCTTGCCCGTTTGGGGCTTTGATACATCAACGTCGCGCTGTCACTATTCATTGCGAATGCACACCCTGCCAACGAACCCTAGTCGCCGAGTGTAGTTGCCCATGCCCGGTTCAGCGGGTAACTTTTTGATGCGCGGCCAGCGTTGGCCCCGTTGCTTTCATGTTTGCACGTGCGCCGATTCGTGCCTGCCTACTGATACTCTACGGGTGGAGGCGCGCTCCACTCATTTTATCACACGCCACCGTCACTTGCAACTGGGCTGCAGTTGCATCGGGTGTTCGCCCCTCGCCTTTCACCTTCATCCCCTTTTGCCCAAGGCATGTGCCCTGCTTGCTGAGGGCCATCATGGCATGATGCTGCGGCATCTCGCTGCAATGCCCCTCAGGCGTGAGTCGTGCTACTGATGTTTACTGTCTAAATGAACCACTGCCCCCCAGTTCATGGGATAGAACATCATGTGAACAGTGCACATGCCGACAGGAGTACACTGGGCCGACAATGCTGCCGCCGCCGCCGGTGGGGACCGGCAGGCAGGCAGGCGGCGTGTGCCGTATATGGCCAGCACAGGGAGTCGAGATAAGCGCTTAGGCTGAACTCTTCCCCAGCAGCAAGCAGCACTGGCATGCAGTTGCATCGGCAGCAGTCCAAAGGGTAGGCAGCGACGGCTGATGGCGCGGCGGGCGAGCCGCGTGAGAGCGGCAGAACGCCTCCCCCGCCTGATGTGGCCAGTGCAGCCCAAATGGCGGGGCAGTGGCGGAGTGTTTTCTGCAAGTTTTAGTAGATGTCATGTGATACGCTTGCAAACCTGCTTGAGCCCCTGTCTGCTCATCCTTGCTTTCAGAGCCCACGCCGCCACCTCCCCGCTAGCACCTCTTTGAATTTGCCTTGTCTCTGCAGGTCAAGTTCACTCCTCCTCCCGTCTCCCATTTGCCATCCTTCGACGTTTCCGCCGAAGCCATTTCCACCACCCTCCTCTCTCTCCCCCCTGTCTGTTTAGTGGCCCTCTCATTCTTCCCCCCGGCCGTGTGGGCCACCCGGGGGCCTGTTATCGCATTGTGCGACGAACGGGTGTAATACCGAGCCGAGCCGAGGGCATGGCAGCCCCGGTCGCTGCCCGGTGCACAGCTCAGGACTGCCGGCTCCCCTGGCCATGCTTGGGCACTGCCGGCCGTACTGTAGCACGCTACAAACGGTGGCCATCGATTTCGGAAGCTGGCTGCTATTGGAGGCGGCTGCACATCGAAACAAATCGAGCTGGCCGGGTGCCAGTGGCGGCAGCGGCGGCGGCACCGCCCCCCTGGTCTGCATGCTGGGCACGATGGGATCTCCAGCTGCAGCGCCTAAATCGACTTAGCCAGAGGCCTGGGCTGTTCTCTGCCTGCAAGCTGGCAGCGCAAAAAGGCACACGGCCGTAGCGGCGCTTCGGCGCTTTTGTTCGCAGGCTGAACAACGTGCTTGCCTGCTCAGTATGCGCAAAAGAATGCTGCTGGCGGCAATAGGTGCGCTGCGGGCGAGGGCGGGACTGGGTCGCTCGAGTTTTGGCTCGCTAAAGGCACGATCCCCTGCCCCGTTGTATCTATACGCAGTGCTGGCGCTGTGCAGCTCGACAGCCGCTTGGTGGACGCCGCCCCGGACGTCCTGTGCAAATGCCCTCGGCAGCGCCACCAACTTGCCTGTAGCAGCGGCGGGCGGGTACTGCGGGGCAGGTGAGCACATTGTGCGAACAGGCAGGAGGAGCCACGTGCTGCAAGGCAAAGCGGCCGCTCGCCGCCGGCGCCGCCGCAGGGTGAGTATGGTGCCTGCGATCCGCTCACCACAACCCGTGCTACCCACACCTGGCAGGCCTGGCGCGCTGCCGCCCCCACCAGTGCTGCAGCCAGGAGGGCATCTGCCAGAAGGCACCCTGCCCCTCCACCTGCCAGTGCGAGTTTTCGGGGCGGCGAAGCCAGTGCCCCGGCTCCATGCTGCTGACAAACGTGCCGACGCCGGTTGCGCCGCCGGCCGGTCCGTGTGGCGAAGGTGTTGCCACCTGCCCCGGCACCCAGTGCTGCTCCGTCCTGGGCTTCTGCACCAATCAGTGCTCCCAGTGGCCGGTGGATCCCAAGCACAGCGGGCCCAAGGCCCATGTTTGGAGTGAGCTGCGCTAGAGGGCGGGCGGGAGGGAAGACGTGCCTTGGTGGCAATGCTGCTGCGCTGCGCCTGCTGCCCTGCTGCCCCCCGCCAGCCCCCCTGCTGNAGCCCCAAGGACCACCACCCGCCACTACACACTTGAGCTCAAGTGGAGCGTGGGTGCTCCCGACGGCTTCCAACGCGCACTCATCACTGTTAATGGCCAGACGCCTGGACCCATCATCCGCGCCAATGTGGGAGACCGCCTGATCATCACAGTGGTGAACAAGCTGCCCGACAACACGTCTATCCACTGGTGCGCTCTCCCGTGCCTGCGTCTGTCACAACCCAGCCTGTTTGGCGGTGGTGGCCAGCTTACCTGCTGGTTCACTATGCTGCGCACAGTGGACATGGTGATGCCTAATGGCTGCCGTAGTTCACGCGGTGCTGCTGTTGACGACTTGATGTCCCCGCCCACCCTGCAGGCACGGCATCCTGCAGCGCGGAACCGTCATCATGGACGGAGTGCCGGGGGTCACGCAGGCAAGCTGGGGGCAGCATTTTAGCCAGCGTGGACTTCATCACAGTTTGGTGTGCCCTGGTTGCACCTGCAGGAGCCTCCGCCGCAAGGCTTGCAGCCGCATGCACTAAGTGGGGTGCATGCGGCTGGCTGGCTTGCCGATTCGCTTGCGTGTGCCTTCCCGGCTGCTTTCCTCTGCTGCGCAGGTGGCGCTCCGGCCTTTCTCTACCCAGATTTACAATTTCGTCGCCTCCATGCCTGGCTTTTACTGGTACCACTCACACTCAAAGTGAGCAGAGTCTGCCGCTGCTCCTTGCAATGGGCACAGCCCATGCCACGGCCCATGCACGTGATGACGCTGCCCCCTGGCTAAGCACGACACCATGCCCTCCTTTGCTGTGTGACTCAAGCCGTCTCCATCCTCTTTCACAACGGGTTGCAGGGCACAATACGTTGATGGTGAGGCCCGCCGGCCTGCTCGGGGCATTACGAGCAGCTGTCGTGCTGCGCTGCCACACCCGGCAGTTGGCCCCTGCGTCAGCACCACGCCGCGCGCATGTGTTGGTTGGGTGATGCGTCCGTCAACGCGGTGCACAAGCAAGCGGTGCCATGCACGTGCGCGTACACTCCCGACCCCACCCCTCCACCCCGCCCTCCTGTGCAGGCCTGAAGGGTGCCATGGTGATTCGCGACCCGCGGCGCCCCGCCTTCCCTGCCGAGGGAGAGATGCAGCTGACAGACTGGTGAGGGGAGGGGTTGAGGG
Source organism: Chlorella sp. Dachan (assembly GCA_006782975.1). Classification (NCBI taxonomy): domain Eukaryota; kingdom Viridiplantae; phylum Chlorophyta; class Trebouxiophyceae; order Chlorellales; family Chlorellaceae; genus Chlorella; species Chlorella sp. Dachan. The sequence goes on along the minus strand of RRZL01000022.1, from coordinate 1,288,655 downwards.
GACGGCAGCGGTGCTGGCGCATGCATGCTTTGGGTGGATGACGGGAAGCAGCAGGTGCTGCAAACGGTCACACTGGAGGCAGCAGCTGCAAGAAGGCATGGCCCCGAAAGACCGGGCTGTTGGAGCCTTGCGCCTGCCGCCCACCCTTGCTGCTGACCATCACCAGTGGTTTTCTGCCTAACTGTTGTCTGTCTTGAATTCTGCCTGTCTAACTTGCAGGTATCACGTGAACGGCGAAAAGCTGCTGAAAGAATATCTGTCCCCAGCATCTGAGGGCGATGGTGGGTGGGCGAAGCTAGGCCGGCTGCACTTTGTGGCAAGCCTCGCCGTTTTACCAGCCACTGTGTCCTGGCCCGCTGCTGCTGCTGCTGCTACGAACCGTGAGATAGCCATCTGAGGTAGCCATCTGAGGTAGCCATCTGAGGTAGCCTCAAAGTGGTCTGACTGCTGTGCTTGCGCATGAGCTGCGCTCCACCTCCTTTGCCCTGTGTTGTAGAGCCAGTGCCCATCACTGCCCTCATGAATGGTGAGCCAGCGTGGCTTACCACAGCGCGCAAAGCATGCCTCAGCAGCTGTCTGTTGTTGTCCTCTGCTCAAATGCAGCTGCACTCGACGCTGCCATCCCTGCGCGCTCATTGCCACTTGGTGCCATTGCCACTTGCAAGCAGGAATTGGCCAGGGCTCCTGCACCGGCAACTGCGGCCGCTATGCCGTGCTGCCGGCGGCCCCCGGCAACTGCAGCCTGCCGGGCACCAAGGTGGGGACACAGGCGTCATACCATTCTCATCAGCGGTTGTGCAGAGGGCAGGGCCTTGCACTCTCCCGCTGGCGCCGCCATGAACCGGCGCGCCAACTGAGCAGCGGCAGCAGCCGTTTATTAGCACAGCCTGTCGCCAGCGTCTTTTGCCCGGCAGCCGATGGCCAAAAGTCGTGCTGGAATCCCGCTGAATGCCGTCTGCTGCTCCGCATTGGCTGCAGATCCGCATTGTGAACCAGGCTGCCTTTGCCGTGTTCACTGTCAAGTAAGCGGGCGGGGCAGCTGGCCTGCATGCAGGGCGTGCTGGGCGCAGGCCGGTCTATCCCGCTGCTGTTGCCTGGCACAACGTGCCAGGCAGTCCAGCCTGCAGGCTGCACCAGCTGTCAAATCGCAAGCCGTGCTCTCGAAGCTCCGACCTGCGCACCACCATCCACTGTGTGCACAGGATTGACGGCCACCGGATGATGGTCATGGCTCTAGATGGCCTGCCAGTCAACGTGTCACAACCGCTGCGCGCCGTTCGCATCAATGCTGGGCAGCGTGTGACGGTGGCTGTCTGCCCCGATGCCTCCCACCCTGCCGGCAAGCCCGCCTGGATCCGGGCCGAGATGGAGCAGGTGGGGTGGCGGGCGGGCCTTGGGCAGTGTTTTCATACTCGAGCAACTGCCGCGATGCGTGTGGCACTGAGCAGCGGCTGCCACGCTGGGCATGCTGCGGCGCTCAGTGTGCCCTCCTTACCCCTGCAATTTGAGTGCAGGGCGTGTTTGCCACGGACGCGCAGTACCATGTGGTGCTGGGCGTGCTGCAATACGGCAAGCAGACAACAAAGCCCGTTGCCCTGCCCACCACCCGGCCGGACTCAGTGGCCCCCGCCCAGGTGGTTGAACTGAACGTGGTAAAGTCAGACCGCCACTGCGTGCCGCCAGCCGCTCTGCATTTATCTGCAAGTTGCTCCTGGCCCCGCAGTCAACCGCCGATCAGGGGTACTCAGGGCTGCAGACTCACACGCCCGCTGTTTGCCCGCCTCCCTCAGCTGCTGGCTGCGGGCGTCCGCGGCGCCGTGAGCGAGTACAGCCTGAAGCCGGTGTCCTGGGAGTCGCCCCCTGCCGCCACGCAGACCCTGCTCCTCAACCTGTCCATGTGAGCTGGGGTATGCCGCAGCTGGTGACGCCGGCAGCTTGAGTAGAAGCTGGGGGGCTTGGTGATCCAGTGTGTGTGCATCAACCGGCCAGCCCCGCTTGCCCGCTGCTCACCCCGCTCACACTGCCGACATCTCCCGGCCCCTGGTCCTCCCAACAGGTACAACGATCCGGCGATCAATTGGGCCCACTTCAGCCCCGGCGGCAACATCTCAATGGCTATCCCGCCGCGGAACGGCGGCCCCGCGGTGCCCTCCATCGTGCAGGCCCTGCTGGGCAAGACGCCGCTGCCGCCCAACTCCAACTTCGGGTGGGTGCATAGAACCGGGGATGCCGGCTAGAAATCGCAGATGAGTGGACACTGGCATGGCAAATCACCGGCAGCTCGCAGACAGCAATGAAGGCGCAAAGCCAGCGCCAGACAGACGGCCGTCCAGACACATGGCATGGGGTGGCCCCACGATCACGACCCACCGCTGTCCCAACCGTCCGAGTGGAACGCGCAACCTGCCTTGCTGCCCGCTCAACCCTGCCCTGCAGGTACAACACGTACTTCATCAAGCCGGGCGCCGTTGTCGACATCATCATCAACAACTTCGACACTGGTGCGTCCTTTCGGCAGGGATTGAGGCCTTTCGGCAGGGATGGAGGCCGGTCACACTATGTCGTGCACGCTAAGCTGGTCATCACAGCTGTGTGCGCCGCATGATGAGCTGTGCGATGCTGCTGGGCATGCTGCCGCCTGAACCACTTCCCAAGTGGGCTGCTCATATCGTGGCTCCTGCTCTGGTCCTCCCGCAGGCGAACACCCGGTGAGCTGCAGGAGCAGGGCTGGGCGGTGGCCAGCGCACGCCCACCATGGTGGCGTGCATCCAACCTGCGGAATGGCTTTGCGCCTCCATGCTATGACAGACTGGTCAAATGCCTGATGCGGCGGGCACATGGCCTCCCTTGCATCTTGCCTGCTGTTACCCGCCTGCCTTGTTTACATGCCTCTTTCTGTCCACCCTGCAGCTGCACCTGCACGGCCACTGGTTCTGGATCATGGCCCAGGGCAAGCCAGACGCCGGCACTTGGAAACCGTCCATCCCCCTCAACCCCACCCCCATCCTGCGTGATACCGCCACCGTGAACGAAGGCAGCTACCTGGTGCTGCGCTTTGTGGCCAGCAACCGCGGCGTCTGGATCTTCCACTGTGAGCCGCTCGGGGGCGAAATGCTGGCTGGGAGGGGGCGTGGATTGGTCAGTGGGAGGCAAGCTTGATGCTGCGCTGTGTTGCACTGACGTGCTGGGGCGCGCTGCCGCCAAATTTAGCATCGGCATGCGGCTCGCCGTCTCTGGCATTTGTGAACACCGACCCCATGTGCGCTCTTGCCTGCAGGCCACATCGACTGGCATTTGGCCGCCGGACTGGCGCTCGTCTTTGCCTACGTGTGACGCTCCATACGGCCGGCCGCCGCACCCCTTGCAATTGTAGCCATGCTGCTCAAATAGCTACCCATTGATCTGTCGGAATCCCGCCTTTTGTGCTTCTCCCCTTCCATGCTTTCGACGTATTCCCTGATTTTTTCACACGATGCAAACACAAGGCATGTGCAGCCGCACCTTGCCTTTGTCATTGTTGTCCTGTGCCCCATGCACACACGCACGATTCGTGATAGCCCCTGCCTGTCCTCTTGCAATGTATTGCAACGCATGAATCACAAACGGGACAGTGGAGGGCTGACAGGCAGCTAGCCAGAACGTGATGCAACAGGGGTGGCCGGGCACACAGCGCTCAGCTTTCGCCAGCGGCACTTTAAGCAGCTTTCGCCAGCGGCACTTCAAGCTTGCCGGTGATAACGGCATGCCCAAAGCATGCCAAATGGGGCAGTTGGGGAGCCGAGAAATACAGTACAAACACCGGCAGGCGGGTGCAAGAATAAATGGAATCAACGGAGAGATGCGCTCATCACAAAATGCGTTCCCCGCCCAGACTGCTGCCGCAACAGAAGAATGCCGAACAAGTAAAATCAAGGTGGGTTGGTTTGTGATTGTCTTGGTGGCTGTGCTGCCCATTCGTTCACACCAGCATCCGCGCTCAGACCAGCGGGGGCTGAATGGAGGCAGAGGCAAATGCGGCCCGGCTGCCTCGCACATACACGGTGGCACCTGGCCAGGCCACGCCATCTGCAGGCAAGAAGGCAATTGCAGGTCAAGCTCTCGCAGGCACGCTTGCTGCGCACGTAGGGCGGCACACATACACGCAAGGCGACAGAAGCGGCAGCTGCACACCACAGCAACACAGCAAAGCAATCAAAGCCGTCCCACACACACCTGGCTGCTGCGCCGCCTGCTGCGTGGCAGGCGGTAGCTGCTGCAGCTCTACGGTGCCGCTGGGCCACCCCTCTTGCATCCGCTGGGAGCGCTGCACTGGCTGCGGCTGCTGCGCAGCCCGCTGCGGTGCAGCCTGCGTCTGGCGCCCCTGCTGCTGCCGCCAGGACTGCTGCTGCTGCTGCTGTGATGCCTGCTGCTGCGCCTGCTGCGCCTGCTGCTCCGGGCCGCTGGCAGCAGGTGCAGCACCCGGCAGCGGAGCGGCAAGCTGTTTGTCCGGCTCCGCCAGGCCGAACGAGCAGTCGGGGTTGAGCACGATGGGCGGGATGTGCACCTCTCGCAGCGCATTGGCCGCCTCCCACGCCTCCTTCTCTGCACAGGAGGGCGGGCAGTGGCACCCGGCCGGGCGTGGCGGAGCTTGTGCGCAGCACAGCTTGCAGGGGGAGGGCAGAGTGAGCGGCAGCACACAGTTGTGGCGCGCGCGTGGCGTTGCACTCATTGCCCAGCAACAACACCCCACTCGCCTGCCGCCTCACGCTCCGCTTGCAGCTGCTGCGCCCGCCGCTCCTGCAGCAAACGCAGGGGCGAATGCCTGTTGCATTGCAGGATGGCCGAAGAGCAGCACAGGACATGCCGCCTTTGCTCCACTGGGGCAGGCCCCACTGCACTGGGCGGGAGCACCCACCTCTTCCCGCCGCCGCCATACGTTGGCGCGGTACTTGAGCAGCAGCATGATGATGAGCAGCAGGAAGCCCACCACCGCGACTGCAGGGCGTCAGGGAGGGGCAGGGGCAAACGGCAGCATCAGCAGGGGGCTCACATGCACAACAGCAAAAAGGCAAGCTGCACAAAGGCAGGCGGTGGCATGGGCAGCGGTGCCGGCAGAAGCAGCGAGCGTGGGACCGCGCGACCAACAGACAGTGCTGTGGCAGCCAATCAGCATCGCGGCATCAGCTCACAGGAAATGTAGGCCACCGTCGGCACCGTGATCACATTGCCTCGCGAAAACGTTTGGCCGCTTGCGCGCGGCAGCAGCGCTGCAGCCAGCGCAGCCGCCAGCAGCTGCGGCGCCCATGGCGCGCCGCCAGCCCTCATCTGGGGCAGCCTGCAAGGCCTCGAGCGGCTTCGGCTCAGCTGAGCGCGAGCGTGGGGTGTCTGAGAGCCAGCTGCAGCAAGTGTGAACGAGGGGGCGGAGTGGCACACAGGCGGCGGCGGTGGTGGCCCTGGCTGCTCATCCAGCGACCCGCATTTGCGGCTGATATCCAGCAACGTGAGCGATTTCTGCGCGTGTTGGGCGAGCGACGAGGGCTCGCGAGAGGCTGACAAGAGAGCTCAGAGAAAAAGCGGCGGCGTCTCAGCTCCGGGCGCCTCTCCGGCGAGCGAGATCGCGTCTCACCGTTCTGCAGGTGCACTGGAACACCGCCGGGCTTGCAAGCGTGTTGGGCGCGCCAGGTCCAGGGCCTCGCTCTCGCGTTCTCCACAGGCGACGCGCTGCGCACCTTTCGCCACTGGCAGTTGCCACGATATGCTGCGTCACAGGGTGGGCGGGCGCGATCCCTTGCTGCCACAGCGCAGCGGGCGGGGCGGCCAGGCCAGCCCGGCAGCGCATGCTTCGCCGCACTGCAAGCGTCAGCTTGCCATACTTTGCAGGTCCTTAGCATCCGCAGTAGCAATGTCATGTCAGAGAACCGAGGTCTCGAGGGATCTGCTGTGGCACCAGTCCGTATGCTGACATGCCGAGCTGCTGGTCGAGGTGGCCCACTCAACCAGGGGGCGGTACATGCACACCACAGGCCGCACTGCCACCCTCCTCATGCAGCAACAAAGCCCTGTATGAGCCAGCCAAATGAAACTCGAGTCGACGGTTATTCTCCAGTGCAGGGACGGAAGCCCAATGTTGAAGAAGGCGTCAATAGAGCAAAAGTTAACTGGGCAGCCACTGGACCGACATACCATTCTCCATCAACCGTAGGCTTAATCATAAATGCTGAACTGAAGCGCAGGTCACATGATAGCTGATGGAAAGCAAGGTGACACTGAGGGCAATGAATCGCCAGCCAGCTTGCTCATCCACAACCTGAAGGCAACCTAGATGCTGAACTGGAAGCCCAGGTCGAAGGCATAGTTGGCGCTGAGCACTGGCTCCTGGCCGCGGTAGCTGCTGCCGCCCACCATCATGGACCCGCCCAGCAGCATGCCCAGCTGCAGTGGTCAGAGCAGGGAGGCAAGGCAGCATTTAGGGGTCAGAAAGTCGGCAACAAGCGTGTGTCAAAGAGCCCACACACATGGACCTGCCCAGCAGCATGCCCAGCTGCACATGGGGCAGAGCAGCCGGTGGAGAGGCGTGGTGGGACTGCCCCACAGGTGCCCAGGCACCGTGCACCATGCAAGCGCTGCACTTGAGTCAGCCTGGCTGCAACGCCCACCGGCAGATGGCACTGCAGGACACCAGTGCGACAAGATCGGCGGGCACCAGCCAGTACAAAGGAGCCAGCGCAAGCGCAAGCTGTGGCTGCACTCGCCCGCGTGCCCACGAAGACTGGGCCCCTAGTGGCTGGCGCTCACGCTGCCAATCAATCAATGTTCTGTCATTCTAGACTAACTGGACTCACCAGCGCGCCCGTGGCTCCGCCGCCTGTGGACGGGCCCTGCGACGCTGGTCCCACTGCAGCAGGGCGTGGCGAGCGGGGAAAGGCGCCCGGGTTGATGCAACAGGTTTGGCAGGGGGGCGAGGGAGCAGCCACGAGTGCCCAGCGGCAAGCCTGGTGGGGATGCTGGCTCGACGGCTCCCCTGCAGAACCGGCACTGCCTGCGTGCCAGCCCGTTCACAGCAGCCCGCCCACAGCAGCCCGTCCACAGCAGCCCGTCCACAGCAGCCAGAGCAAGGTGGCACTCACTGGTGGCCTGCAGCGTGTGGTGCATCGCCAGCAGCAGCTCGCCGTACCTGCACACAGCGCACACAGCAGGGCATGCACAGCCGTAAGTGAGTAGAGTAGAGTGTGAGTGTCGGTAGCCGAGTGTTTAAGTTGCACGCACGTTGGGAAGTTGTGCCGATGCTATTTTGAGCGGCGCCACTGCTGCAACAGCAACACCATTGTCACCGGTCCCTGCAATCCACGAGCGGCCAGTCCCGCTCACGTGAGCTTGGTGCCCCGCCGCTCAATGGCCTGAATGAAGCAGTAGGTGGCCGCACCCGTGGACGCGTTGCCTGCACATGTGACGCGCACACCCCAACAATAGGTCTTGCTTTTGCTGCGCATTCCTGGGAAGGTATGCGCACCCCCCACCGAGCCAGGCGCGCATGCAAGCACAGCCAGTCGGGCGCAGATCCACCCAGCTACACGGCCATAGGTGCATCTGCACCCATCTCACTCACCTGCCAGGGCCTGCGTGTCGGCTGCCGTCTGAGAGTCCTTTGAGGCACCAAACTGCACCGCAAAACCGCCAGCCGTGCCCTGCAAGCAGCAGACGAGCAGGATGGACAAGACGGTGTGGCAATGCGCCTGCCAAGCGCATATTGCGGGCACGCCGCTGTCCCACCGTCTGGCTCTTTGGCTGCGCAACTACCGCAGACAGCTGTGCGCAGCAACAGCTGCTACAGCTCTGCTGCCACTCACCTTGTGCGTGCGGGTGAAGTGGTACGTGCTGCAGGTTGGCAAGCGAGCGAAGAACAGCAGGAGGAGAGTTAGCCTACAGGTGAGTCAGTCAGCATCCGCCTCGGCAGGCACCAGCTTGCCTCATCCGTGGCACGCCGCCCCAGCGGCCTCCTCGCACCTCTCCCACTGTGCATACCCTCCCCGCACGTGCGCCTGCAGCGGGCGGGTGGCGAAAAAACACGTGTGCTCTAGCTGAGCGGGACAAGGCATTAGGAATGATAGCACATGCACAGCCCACAGTCGGCCAGCCATGGTCATCCCGCAGCTGTGCTTGCGGTGGCTTGCAATGGCCTGTGACTGTGCTTTTGGTACATGGCAAGCAGAAACAGAAGCTGACCTGGAAGGGCAGGTCCATGACCGATCCCGAGTGGCAGGCGTCGATGATGGCGTGCAGCTTCACGCCCTGCACACAGACAACAGGGCGGAATTTAGGGATGCAAGGCAGCCATGGGTTTGCCATCGCCCGGGCTCGCAAACTGCATGCAACAGGGCAGCTAGCAGCTGGCTTGTTGGTAGACGACGGCCCCAGCCCCATTAAAAACCACGGCGGGCCGCTCACCGTGGGCAGCGGGTTGATCAGGACGCGGTTCAGGTCGTCGTCCACAATCTCGCCCGCCTGCAGCTTTCAACAGTTGAGTGGACAGTGAGCCACTGCCGATTGAGCTTTCAACAGTTGAGTGGACAGTGAGCCACTGCCGATTGAGCTTTCATCAGTTGAGTGGACAGTGAGCCACTGCCGGTTGAGCTTTCAACAGTTGAGTGGACAGTGAGCCACTGCCGGTTGAGCTTTCAACAGTTGAGTGGACAGTGAGCCACTGCCGGTTGCATTGGGCTGGCCGCGCAGGAAACAACGGCACAAAAAGCGGTCACTGCTCGCGAGGGGGCCCCTCGCGTGTGACCGCAGAATGTGTCAACACAAGCCGGCATGCGCTCGCCGTGCGGAAATTGATGGCGTCCTGTCGACCACTAGTGTAGTGCGTGCCTTTATAGGTAGGCGGGCGCAAACCTCCCATCCTCACCGTGCATGAATCGATGGGGCCCTGTAGATCAACTCGTGTACGCACCTCTGTAGGCAGGCGAAAACAGCACGGTGAACCAGCACACCACCCTCCCATCCTCACCGTGCGGAAGTCCATGGGGCACAGCGTCTCGTTCATGCCGTCGGTCTCCTCCCCCGAGTAGTCGCGGCACTGGCTGCCGTGGCCTGCGCAGGCGATGCATGAGGTGGGGTGGGGCATTTGGCGGCAGGCCCGATGAGGAACCAGCCAAACAGCGTGAACAGGCATGGCTGCGCCGGCAAGTACACACGCCATATGCCACACGCCAGCACAGCCGTCAGTTGCTGTGCGGCTCACCGCTGAAGTGGAACACCAGGGAGTCCCCCGGTTTCATGTCCATTGTCAGCCAACGGAAGCCCTGGAACATGTTCTGTGGCAGGGAGGAACCCAATACAAGGGGGTGCATGAAGCTGAAGAGCACAGCGCCCACAACTCCGACTGTCGGGCTGCGCCCAGTGGTAGGCGGTCGGACCCAACCATGCCCAACGGGCGCGCTCACGGCGCGGGTGGGGCGGCGCAGCGGGTCGGGGCAGTCATCGGTCATCAGGAGGATGTTCTCCTGGCGGAACCCAAACCTGCAAGCAGGCAGCGATGCATGAGGGTTGCATGAGGGTCGCATCATGCATGAGGGTTGCATGGGGATCGCATCCAACTGCTTGCTTGTTGCGTGCAGTGTGCGGCATGGCGGGCAACGGTCAAACTGGGTCAAGCGGGCTTGGGGCCTGGAAACCCACAGCAGGAAGCCGGCCGGAAGAACAGTCCAACCCCCAGCCCATTCGCGCTGCTTCTCCTCACTTGGTTTTCAGCATGTACTCCATACACTTGGCGTCATTGATGCAGCCGCGCAGCTGCGCCGAGGTGCCGCTGCAGGAAAGGCAGGGGTGAGCCAGCGGGGATGTGGGTCGGCAGACTGCGAACAAGCGCCAGCACAGCCAGCTTGCACAGCTAACCGCCAGCAGCCGCAAGTGCAGCACGCAGCCCCGCCGCGCTCACAAGTAGTTGATGCCGCAAATGAAGGCCTTCTTCTTGGCCCCGCCGGCGGCCGGCATGGGCCGCGGCACCTCAATTCGTGGCGCCCCCGGCTGCTGCAGCGGCACCGGCTGCAGCGGATACGGCGGTGCTGTGGGGGCTGGGTCTGCGCTGCCCCCGCTGCCGCCGCCGCAGCCGCCGCCGGCAGCTGGGCGGCTGCCGTGCACTTGTGGGTAGGCGGCCGCGCTGCTGCTGCTGCTGCTGCTGGTCATCGGCGGGTATCCAGGCGCGCTCGGGTAGGCACTAGAACCGCCAGCGCTGCCAGCTGGCGGCTGCCCAGGGTAGGCCGGCTGCAGGCAGTTGGGCAGGGCAGGGGCAGGGTGGGGTGGGGTGGAGACTGCAGTACGCGGCCGCATGGTCCAACCTGATGCATTGCGACGTGCAAGCCTTGGCAGACCCGGCTCCTGCAAGCACCGCCAGCTGCGGCCGCCACCTTGTCAACCAGCCGCCGTGCATTCCAACATCCAAAGGACCCAGCCCAACCCAAGACAGATCTTACCTGCGGCGGGTACCCCGGGCCACCAGCGGGGGGATAGCCGGGCCCACCGGGTGCCGGCGGGTACCCGGGCGCTCCCGGCGGTGGCGGGTAAGGCGGCATTCCGGGGGCGGGCGGGTAGCCAGGATAGGGCGGCCCCGGCGGCGGCCACATGCGGGTGAGGGTGTGAGCCGCCTCGCCCTTGAGAGGCTCCTCCAGGAAGAACTGTTGGATTGGGGATGGGGTGCAGAAGGAAGAAGAACTGTTGGGTAGCGAATGAGTGCAGAAGCAGAGTTGAGGGGGGCGTGTGCTGCCTCGCCTTTGCGAGGCTCCTCCAGGAAGAGAGCTGTGGGTTGCATTCCAGGCAGGGCTGTGGTTTGGGTTCGTCATTCCGGACCAGCAGGGCGGTGGTGGCCGGTTTCTGGGAGCTGCACAGAGCTGCACAGAGCTGCACAGAGCTGCACAGAGCTGCACCGAGCTGCATCCACTACGAGCTCGATCCCCTGTGCGCCCTGCCTGCACCAAAGGTATGCCCAGCCTGACAAGCGCAGCAACACAAACACCAAAACCCTCACCGTGCCAGGGTAGCCCAGCGGCTTGCCTTCTGCACCCCCCTCTGCACTGCCGCCCTGGCAACCGCCCGCGCCGCATGCTGCAGCGGCTGCCGGCGCCGCAGGTGAAGCGTCACCACCCGCTGCAGCTGCCTGCGCCTCCTGCTGCCGATGAGCTGCCACCTCTGCCTCGTGGTGCTGCCGAATGGCGTCCACAGCACCCATCAGCTGCTCGACTGGCACCTTGGTGTCAAGTGGCACCTTGGGTGGGATGGCGGTTGCCGCTGTGGCGGCGGCTGTGCCGCCTAGCTGCGGCTGCTGCTGCGGCTGCAGCGCCCCATCTGCAGGCAGTAAACATGTGCCAGGCTGCGTGCCGCTCATGTTGCGACTGCAGGCAGGAAGGGAAGGTGGACAACATCAGCAACGCAGGCGATGGCGGCGAGGGGCAGCAGGCGGGCAGTGGTGGCGGCGGCGGCAAGGCGGCGGCAGGGCTTGCAAGGCCTGGCGCACACTGCCGCAGGTACGACGGCCTACCGCATGCGCCACACAGCAAGGGAATGCTGCTACAAACGGCAAGGCAGCACGGTAGGCAACGAGCGCGGCGGGAGAGGCGCTCACAGGTTGGTTGCACGCTGCCTCGTGTAGTTATGTTGCTGCTCGCGTCGGTATAAGCACTCACAAGCCGGCAACTGCTGGCTGCTGCTGTCCGCGGTAGCAGCAACTACGCCAGGACTTGCGAGCGGCTCTGATCAGCGACTTTACAATTCAGCGGGGAGCTTGCAGAGGGATCCAGACCATCTGTAGTGCACACGCGCACTGGCACCTGTGCTGAGCCCGCCGCCGCCGCCGATCGGTGCCCCAGCCTGCAGTTGCAGCGCCCACAGTCCGGCCTGACCTGACTGCCCTTGCTGCTTCGATCATGATCAAATTCAGTCACGAGGCCCCGACAGTGCGTGCAATGCGGTCAATTTGGGGTCACTCGATCACGACTTCAGCAATGTGTGGGCTGTGCGCCAGCTCGGGCCACGCGTCTCGGTGCACAAACACGCTGCTTACTCGCCCCATCTCGCTGGCTGGCGGGTAGTTGGGCTTGCGGACCGGCTCGAAGCCAAAGCCAGCCAGCAGCTCTGCAACGGCGCGGTCCTGCTCAGGGCTGCTGCCGTCCGTCTGTAGCGCAGGGAACCAGGCCAGGGCGGGCAGCGCCCAGTGGGAGTTGTGGGAGGGGTGGGCAGCAGGTGGGCAGCAGCCAGGTGCAGACGCGCAGCGCAGGCTCAGCATGCCAGCACGTGTGACGCGCAACAGGGCCGGCGCAAGATGTCAACCACAACCAAGCATGCCGCACAGCTACGCCAGGCGGCGCACCTGCACCAGCACCACCTTCACTTTCAGCTGGCCCAAATCGGCGGACTGCAGCACCTCCAGCCTGCAGGCAGGCAGTGATAAAGTGAGAACCAGAGGATGCAAGGCGGTGCTGAGCAGCGGCACTCGTGCATGCGGGCTCGTACATGTGGGTGCAGCCGCCGTGCCGCCAGCTTGCTGCTCCAGGCAAGCGCTGGCCCACACATAGCCCTGCCCTGTGCAACCCCCTCCCGTGCGCTCACTCTGCGCCGCCCACGTCTACGCTCAACAAGTCCGCCTCGGCAATGCCCCAGATGCCCAGCAGGTACTGCGTGTGCACCATGAGGGGGCGGATGGATGGGGGCCGCGCCGTGGTGCCAACCGCCAAGGCTGCAGCGCAACATGGGCACTCTGCGGCCGCCTTCGCTCCACGCCCCTTGCTGGATGCCCCAGGCTGAGCGCAGCTGCGCCAGCGCTGGGCTGAACCGGCGCAGCAGCGCAAAGTGCAGGAGGCCATCCACTTATAAAGACAACAAGGGTGGGCACCTGGAGCGGCACGCACGCCACCTCTGGCAGCTGCGAAACGTCGCCCAGGTTGGGGTGGGGCTCTTGCTTGAACTTCTGCGCAAGTGGGTTGGCTGGAAGGCTTTCCCTCGATTCCGGATGGCGGTTGAAGAGTCCACTAACTGCCACTGACTGCATGACTGCGAGTTCAAGCGTCAACTTTGCCTGGCGCACCTCTTCAGACTCTGACATGAACTCCACGATGCCGCCGGCCCTGCCGCCGCCTTTCCAGTGAACGGTCTTGAAGTCAGAGCACACCGCTGCATTCACTGTGAGCGACTCGGGGCGCTTGTCAAACAGCGCGGCTGCCAGCTCCTGCACAAGGGGCGGGCGGGTGCAGGGGGACAAAGACCGCTGCGTCAGTGAGCACACCGTCGTGCAGCCCTCGCTGGCTTGCTGCGATCCAGCCCCTGCCAACGAGACGCCTTGCCACTAACTCAGCCAGCCGGCGCCCGAGGGCCGCCCTGCCCACCGCGTCAGCCTCCACCAGCATGCCCGTCCAGTTGGCGGCCTTGTGCAGCCACAGGGTGTTGGACGCCTCCACGCCGTTCATGGCGCCCTGTGGGGAGTGCAAGCAGCGAACAATACAAGGTGGTGAGGCCAGGAAAGCCGGGGGCATTGAACGCCTCCACGCCGTTCGTTGCGCCCTGTGGGAGGGTGGACGCAGGCGGGTGGGGAGGCGCTGGGCTGGGGTTCGTTCTGTTTTCTGTTGGAGAAGTCCACACGCACACGCATCTTTGCACCCTGCAGACTGCCTTTGAAATCAGGACCACCACCCGCAAGCATGATGGCCGCATGAGAAAACCAGAGCAACGCTGCAAGCGCCGCCCTTCCACCCCTCCCACTTACGACCTCCAGATAGAAGCCGTTGCGCTTTTCCCAGAACAGGTAGTGTGCCAGCCAGGCGTCCTCGCCATGCTCGCCAGAAAAGGGGTACTGTGAAGGGATGGTGCGGGACAGCGGGAACATCAGGGAGGCAGGGAGCTCCCTCGAGGCAGATATGCCCGCGCCACGGCAAGCGTGCGTAGACAGCAGCATACGCAGCAGCAGTGCAGTCCCAGCGCAGGCGCACCCCTGCAGCAGCCAGGAGCGCCAAACACTTGGTGGGTTGCTCCCAGCAGTCACTCACGTCGTGGTTGACGGACCCAGACTTGAGCTGCATGTATTGGCAGGGCTTGCTGGTGCAGGCCTCTGCCCAGGCAGGCACGTGTGCCTGTACTTGGATGTCTGGTGCCGCCTGCGCCCCGTCCCCTGCCGCCTGCTCGCCTGCCTGCTGTGCGTCTGCTGCTGCTGCGCCTGCTGCGCCTGCTGCTGCGGCCGCTGCATCGGTTGCCGCTGCGTCTGCTGCTGCTGCTGTGTCAGTTGCTGCTGTGTTGGTTGCCACCGCTGCTGCCATGGCCGAATCTGCCTGTTGTGCCGCCGCCTGCAAGCCTGCCTGCTCTGCTAACGCCGCCGCACTCGCCGAGTCAGCTGCTCCCACATTGCCTTCACCTCCCCCGCTGGACGCCACCGCGCCATCCGCCTCTGCTGCAGCGTCGGTGGTGGCGGCGGCGCCATCCGCTGCCCCACCTGCAGCAGCTGCTGCTGCTGGGTCTCCCACCGCCCCGCTTTCTGCTGCCGCTGCTGCTGCTGCTGCGCTGCCGTCCACTGCCGCTGCTGCTGCTGCTGTAGGGCTGCCATCCGCTGCTGCCCCCTGCTGCTGCACCGCTGGTTGGCCAGTGGACGGGCCGCGGTGCTGCAGCAGCACAGCGCCGAGCACAACAGCCACCAGCAGTAGGACGGCAGCCAGCCGGGCGCGCAGGGTTTTCTTCTGCGGGAGCAGGATGCGTCGCCGCGGCCCTGATGGTTTCTTCACGACCGCCATGGCCATTCAGCCTGCGGATGATGAGGGGGAGCGTGGTTGGCGGGGGACAGGACCGGCGGGGCGGCAGCGGCAGCAGCATCTAATTTGCCACAAGAGGCGCTCTTGGCTGTCTCCCAGAGATGTCAGTGTGCCACGGCACGCTGCCAAAACGGCGCCAGCGGCGCCACTGGCTTCAAGAGTCAGCAAAGCAGCGGTGCGTTCCCTGCTCAGGCCCAACCAGTGCACTCACCTTTCAATTTACCCCATGTATTTGGCTCTCGAGCGGCTGCAGGCTTCACCTTGAGCGTCCCATGACGGACGCCAGGTTGGCGCAGGGCGGACCTTAACTTCCCAGACCTTTGAACCTTGCACCACGTTGCGATCAGATCACTGTTGCATGTCAAACAGCTTGCAAGCGGCCAGCAGCTCCCCACGCAAAACCCGACTTTCGGGCTGCACCAGCGGTTTCGGCGATGCGCAGCACAGCGTGTGCGGCATCTAGCAGAGGGCAGCGCAGCCCGCCAGCCGGTGTCGCGCCACCCCTGCGGCTGCCCTCGGTATCTGCCGCAGTGGGGCGGCGGCGCGAGCAGCGGCGCCTCGCCCCCACGCCCATGCAGCCACAGCAGCCAAGGTTTTTTTCGCAGCGGCAGCCAGTATGCATGGCAGAAGCGCAGCGGGATGCAGCGGCAGGGAACAGTGCGGAACCTGGGCGCAACATCCTCGTGGCGGCAGACAGTTCGGAGGCAAGCCCCCGCTCTTGCTGCATGCAGCTGCTGGCTCTGCCGGGTGCTGTGGACTTGTCTCGCCACCCACATGCAGGCACAGGACCAAGTATGACTGCATGCAGTGCCGCGTGTCCCTTGCAGGACTCTCAGTATGCGCTGCGCTGGACGGCACTTGAGCTCTACCGCCCGGGTGAACCGCGGTCGCCATGCTGCCCTCCATTTTGCAAACTGATCTAACCATTGGTTCCTGCACACTTGGAAACGATGGAGCACGGCTGACTAGCATGCTTCAAGATGCGCTGCTTGGCGTGGCAGGGGCGCCGCTGCAGCCGCCCGACTGCCTTGCTGCCTGGGCACCTGCCGAGCCACCTGGCTGGGAGATTGACGCAACCCTCCCTCCCTCTCCCACCCTCCCTGTGCCGACAGGCGACACGATTCATGTGGCGCACTGCATCCCCCACATGCCGGTTGCAGGCGGAGTGTACGGCCTGCCAGGTGGGGGTGGGCTGGCGGTCGCCAGGGTGGGCGGCTGCATTTTTTCGCCGCCTGCTGCCTGCTGTTGCTGCTTTACTCTGGGCGAGCAGCACGCATGCGACTGCCTTGCGCCAACAACACCTCCCAACTCCCAACCGACCAGTGCAGACGGCCGGCTGGCGATGATTAATGTGGATCAGATGCTGGCCACAGAGGAGCAGTACCTGCTGGCGGAAGCGCAGGCCATGGACCGCGTGTGCACCGACGCATTTGCGGGGCAGGAGGTGCGTGGGGCGTGCGAACAGGGAGGTGTGTGGGGCGTGGGAGCAGGGAGGAGGGCCTACCTACAGTTGGGTGGGCATACTAAGCGCTGCTGCAGGTAAGCAATAAGGTGTGTGCAGGGAAGGAGGTGGGTGTGCCTGGGCGGCCAAGGTGTGGTGGATGGGTGATTCGGGAGGAGCCGGCCCGGTCTTGGTTTGTCCAGCATGCTGACCAACTGCTTCACAATGTATGTGCGGGCTGCGCACGTGGTGGAAGTGATTCGGCAGGAGCCGGCCCGGTCTTGGTTTGTCCAGCATGCTGACCAACTGCTTCACAATGTATGTGCGGGCTGCGCACGTGGTGGAAGTGATTCGGCAGGAGCCGGCCCGGTCTTGGTTTGTCCAGCATGCTGACCAACTGCTTCACAATGTATGTGTGTGCAGGTGGCGCACGTGGTGGACGTGATTCGGGAGGAGCCGCTGGGTCCGGGGGAGAAGGGGCGCGTGGCGCAGGCGCTGTGCAAGAAGGCTGAGGAGCTGGAGGTGGGTGGGTTGCTGACCTCCTTGGGTTGCTTACCTTCTTGCTGTTCTCGCGGACCGTGCTAGCTCCGGACGGTGGACACGAGGGGCGGGTGGGGTGGTGCAGGGCCTTTGCCACAAAGCCCAGGAGCTGGACGCGGGGTGTGGTTAGTTTGGGTCGGTACACGAGTGTATGTGAGCACTGTGGGTTCCCTCGCGCCGGCTCCAGTACATCCCTGTCAAGCTGTGTGATCCACAGAGCACGCTCGCTCTCTGCGCTGCCCTGCTGCCCAAATATGCTCGCTGCCCAACACCCCTCCGCCCCCCGAGTGCCGATGCTTGCCCCCTCGCCCCCTGTGCAGGCCGCGGTGGTTGTGGTTGCCAGCCAGCGCAAGAGCGGCATTTCTGAGTTCCTGCTGGGCAGCGTGGCGGCACACTGCGCCCAGCACAGCCCCCGGCCCGTGCTGGTGCTGCACGCGCCACAGCCGACCGGCAGCCAAGGGTCCGGCCCAGGCCTGCTGGGGCGGCTGGCTTCGGCGGCAGCGGCAGCACTGGGGGGGCGTCCTGAGGAAGCTGAGCAGCAACGGGCCGCAGCTGCAGCTGCTGCGGCGGCGGCGGAGGAGCAGCGGCGGCAGCAGATGCGGCAGCCGGCGTGCAGCGTGGGGCGGCACGTGATTTTGGCGGTAGACGACTCGGGTGAGGGGCAGGAGGCACTGTTAAGCGAAGCGGGGTTTGAGCGAGTCGGCGGCAGAAGGCCGCCAAAAGGCGATCAGCGCAACGATACAAGCGTGTTGGCCCTGCACCCAACCTGCTGCTTTGCCCTCGCTCAGCCAGCTGGCACCAAATGCCTACCCATGCTCTCCCGCTTTCCAAGCAGACGCGTCCGAAAAGGCGTGCAGCTGGGCGCTGCGGCACCTGCGGCGCCCAGGGGACACGTTCACATTGCTGCGCATCATTCCGCTCCTGCCCTACCGGTGAAGCTCCCGCATGAAATGGCGTTTGGTTGGCCGCCACTCTAACTAACTGGGGGCACCTGCGCGCTGGTGTTGAATTGTTGAGTGCCGTGTGCTTGCCGATGCCGCTGGCATGCAGCCCTAACCTGCCTGGCTGGTGTTCCACCAGCCACCCTCTGCTGGTTGCCAACCTGCCCTGCCTACTGACACCTCTGCTGCTTGCAGTGCTGCCTACGGCGGCCCTGTGCTGGACGGCATGGTGTTCTACCAGCCCACAGAGGTGACGGACGCCTTCAAGGCAGCCACTGAGCACTACGTGCAGCACCGCTTCGAGCCCAAGCTCAAGGTGGGCCAGCTTTTGTTTAAGGGTCTGCTGCTGGTCAGATCAGGATCTGGCTGGCAGGCGGGCAGGCTGGGGACTCGCATGCAGCCCCAAGCCGGCAGTAGGCACGAGCAACAGAACGCTCAGACTGGGATGCTGCCTCCAGCTCTCCGCCTGCCTGCATGGCTGTGCCTTGCTTGCTGGTGGTGAGGAAGTCGCGGGCCTCGGGTAGCCCTCTTTCTATCTCCTCGGGTCTTGTTTGCAGGAGGTGGGTGTGCCTTATGAAGTGGAGGTGCTGATGGAGGCAACCGATGAAAGCGTGTCAGGCGTTGGCGACTCGATTTGCCGGCGAGCCGAGGAGCTGGACGCTGCGGCGGTGAGTGGCGGTCGTTGTGCTCCGTTCTTGACTGCTTTGGCAGATGGATGGTCAGTGCTTCATCTGCTGAGCTGGGGACATGGACGCCGCGACGGTGAGTGCTGCTGCCGACCCCTGCTTGCCCTGCTTTGTTTGCTGCACGGCGCAGCTCATGCAGGGCGGCACACAGGGCTCGCAGCCACGCCCCTTCCACTGCTGCCCCCACAGGTGGTTTTGGTGGGCTGGCAAATGAGCGGCCGCAGCTGCCTGTTCCAGTGGCTTACAGCCTGCACTGCCAGCCGTGCCCCCGCAGGTGGTGATGGGCAGCCACATGAGCGGCGGGCTCATGCAGTTCATGCTGGGCAGCGTGGCCTCCTACGTGGCGCACCACTGCAAGAAGCCGGTGGCCGTGCTGCACTGATGCAGGCCCCCTCTGTTCTGGTAACTAAGTGAAGCTATCAAACATTGCTTGCGCTGCCCTATGTTGAGCCATGAGTGCCAGGTTCTTGTCTGCTTCTCACTTTGCATTAGCGGTGTGCACCCATACTTTGCTTTATCTTTGCTCCATCACTTTGCTTGACTCAGACAGATATATCGAGCCGGGTAAATACGGCAAAATATCATTAACAACACCAGTACAACTTGGCATGCGCGCAAGGAGGCGCGATTACACAGTGCGAAATCAAGCGCCCGCCTCCCGCAGCGCTGTGCAGGCCAGCTTGTGCCAGCGCCACTCCCGCTTGTTGCACGCCGGCCCGCAGAAGCGCAGCAGGCGGCAGGCGCTGCACCGGCTGCCCCGGGCCTCCGCCTCACATGCGCCGTCCAGGCTGGCGCAGCGCGGGTTGCCGCAGCTGCGCCGCACGGCAAGTGCATGCGCCCGCCGCAGCGCCAGGGCAGCCACTTCAGGAGGTTTTGCTGCTTCTGCCGCCGGCTGCTGCGCTTCCACAGCAGCTATGGCCAGAGGGATGACGTTCAGCAGCGCGTTGAGCCCTTTGTACTCCAGGTGCGTGCCTGGGCTGGGCAGCGGTGCCAGCGCTTGCAGCAACGCCACATGCTGCAGCATGTTGAGCCCCGGCAGGTGCGGCGCTAGGGGCTTGGCCACTGGCCACAGGGCTGCAAGGGCTGGGCTGGCCGGCAGCCGTTGGAAGTCCAGCTCACCCTGTGAGAAAGCGGGATGCAGCATGCGTTATGCTCAACCCATGGAGCCGTGCCACTGACGCGTAGACAGTAGGGGCAGCAGCTGCACAAGGGCCTGCAAGCACACTGGCACTCACCCGGTGGCACCCTTGCCGAATGGCGGCGTGCATGCCCGAGC
Organism: Chlorella sp. Dachan; assembly: GCA_006782975.1. Taxonomy (NCBI): domain Eukaryota; kingdom Viridiplantae; phylum Chlorophyta; class Trebouxiophyceae; order Chlorellales; family Chlorellaceae; genus Chlorella; species Chlorella sp. Dachan. The sequence goes on along the minus strand of RRZL01000022.1, from coordinate 1,269,009 downwards.
CTGCTTTGCCCAGCATGCCCAGCAGGCTGCTGTGCTGGGCCAGGCGGCGAGCAAGGCCGGGCTGCGGCCCCAGCTGCAGGGCGGCGCCTGCAAGGAGGGGAATGGAGCAGCAGACTTGAGCGAGGCAAGCACAAGCGGCGGCAAGCAGGCACAGGCCTGTAGCTGGGCCTGCCGCCACTTGCTTGCCGCCGCTTTATGCCACGTGCTCGCCAACAGCCTGGCTGCTTGAGCTTCATGCCTGCCTGCCTGCCTACACACGAGGTCGGGTGTGCAGTCGAGTAGAAGCAGCCCCCAGCCGCACCTAGCACCGCGAGTGGCGCCTGAAAGGGCTCCATATCCCGCAGGCTCAGCGGCCGCCCACTCTCAATCAGGTCGTGCGCCAAGTCCTGCAGCAGCGGACGTGGAAGCAGGGGCATGAACATGGCTAGGATGTCGGGCAGTAACAAGGGCCGGCAGCAATAAGTCCGGCAGCAACAAGGCCGGCAGCAGCAATAAGGCCGGCAGCCGCAAGAGCCGTGCAGCTGTGCATGCAAGCGGGCAGGAGCTTGCGTGGCGCCTGCGGCACGGCGGCTGCCGGCTGTGTGCACGTGCTGCTGGTCAAATGGCAGGACAGCAGCAGCAATTTGGATAGAGTCGCCCACGAGCAGGTGCCACTCACAAAAAGGGCGAGCGCCATGGCCTGTCCCAGCACCCAGGGCGCGTCGGTGCCGCAGGCCGCGGGGCCGGCGCTGCCCAGCAGTGCGAGCCACAGGCTGCGCAGCTCTTCCTGGTCTAGGAGGTCGGCCCACAGCTCACACCTGCATTTCGCACAAAACCAGGATCGAGTGATAATCTGCAACAGGTCGCGGCACAGCTAACACCTCCACCACGCAGCTGGCTCTAAGCCGTCGTCGAGCGAGGACAGATTCTCGCACAGGCGGTTGGCAAGCCCAACGTCTTTCCACAGCTCCCCCCCACCTCGGATCCCCCGACAGCTCTCACCGCTGCTGGGAGCCCTCGCCGTCACGCACGGGCGGCTCCAGGTGCAGCAGTGCCTCTAGCGCGGACAAGTAGAGCAGGAGGCCGCACTCCAGGCGCCTGGGAGGGCGGTTGGGGGGTGGGCGGTGAGAGGGAGTTGCCAACGGCAGCAGGCGGGTGCATGCGAGCTGCCTGAGCAGTTGATGTGGAAGCGGGAGGCGGGGCTTGTGGCGCATGCTGCGATGCCCCTGCATGGCGCAGCGACATGCTTGCACTGCCCTGCAGTGCTGTGCATGCAGCGCCCCAACCCGGCGGCTGGCTCCTAGCCCCAGACGCAAGCGGGGCGGCAGCGAGTGAACGTAAAGGCATGCCCACCTCTTTGCGGCGGTGCGCTGCTCGCCATCTGCGCCGGGCAGGCTAGCCAGCAGCTCTCGGCTGGTGCGCAGCGCCAGGGCAGCTGCCTTGTCCAGCAGCCGCATGAGGTCCGCAATGTCCTTACGAACCAGCAAGCCAGACTGGTCGCCCCCACCCAGGCTGCCACCTGGCCGCAGGGCCGGCGCCACGCTGTGCACGGCGCGGCAGACCGTGCTCAGCAGCTCGAAAGCTGCCTGCGCCGCATCGGGGTGGGATACCTCCGCCGGCACTGCTGCCTGCAGAAGCAGATGGGCGGATGACGTGCACATCAAAATCAGCAGCTGGGGAATCGCCTGCCCACGTTAGTCCACGCAGCGTTTTGTTGTCGCCTGGCACCACATGCAGGCTGGCAAACCCCAGCGCTCTCCCCTCTCGCCTGCAGCAGGGCCTGTGCCACGTGCAGGACTGCAAGCGCCAGCAAGGGGCCGTCTTGCCGCGCCTGCGAACCGAAAACCAGCCAGATGGACAGCTGGTGTCATGGTGCACTCTGCACCTGCAACGACAAACGCGTGCAACAGTACACGCCTGCTGCTGCCTCCATCGACTGTGACTTGCAGTTCATCCTAGGTTGGCTGTCAACTGCAATCCATCGGCTGTCAACTGCAATCCATCGGCTGTCAACTGCAATCCATCGGCTGTCCACTGCACTAGCCACTCACCGTCAGACTCTCCCTCAGAGCCTCCAGACCCCCCGCTGCCGCCGCGACCTGGGCAGCCGTTTGCCAGCGGCCCGACCGCGGCAGCTTGCCGGGCTGGTGCGGCAGGGCGGGCAGCATGCGCAGCAGGGCTTCAGTTGCGCGCCAGGCGCCCAGGCAGCTCTGCAGGTCGCAGAGCCGCTCCTCTCCGCGACGGGTAATGAGGGGGCCAAAGGTGAACAGCCAGCGTTGCAGAGAGACCTGCAGCCAGGGCAGGGGTGGACGGGCAGGATCATTCCACGCCCGTGCGCAGGCCACGCCAAACCTGGATTCAGGCTGTGGATGTGTCGGTGACAGCAGGGTCTGGCATGCAAGGCGCAGCAGCAGGGCCCCTCGGCACACCTGCCAGTCTCTCGCCGCCTCCTTCCAGCACCAGGGGCCAAACCCACTGGCATCGCCGCCGTTGCTGCCGCCGCCGCCGCCGCTGCCGCTTGGTGCCGCTGCTGCCACCTCAGCAGCCAGCGTGCACAGCAGGGGCAGGCCGCCTTTGCATCCCATGGCCCGCAGCTGGTCGTCTGACAACTGCAGTGGCCGGCGGCCGGGCTGCTGCTGGAAGCAGTCGTGGTGCAGCACAGCCTGCAGCTCCAGGCAAGCCACCAGCAGGCTGCCCTGCTCGGGGCGCCCGCCCTGCGCTTGCAGCTCGGGGCACGCCCCCAGGTTGGCGACAACCGCCAGCAGGGCGGCGCCGCTGCTGCGCTTGCGGGCGTCGGCCAGGCAATCCGCCGCCAGCGCTTCCGCCAGGTCGCGCAGCGTGGCGCAGCGCTCGCCGTCCCCAGCCAAGGCCGGCTGGTCCTCTAGAGGCAAGGCCAGCACACGGGCCGCAAAGTCCACAAGGGCGCTCTGCACTGGGGCCCGCTTGGCAACCTCCTTGCAGACGCGCTCCAAATGGTTGGTGGCCAGGATGGCGCGCAGCGCCGGCGCCAGGAAGGCGGGGGGCGTGACGCAGTCTGGGCGGGGGGTGGGGAGGCAGCAAGGTGAGATGAGATGGGAATGGGGAGCAGTTAGGGGGGTTCTGGGCAGGTCGGCTTGCGGCGCAAGCATTTCAAGCTGCACGTCACACAGACAAAGCACCACCCCCGCTGCACCGCTGCCATTACCTGCCCCCACCCGCCCACCTGTGGCCTGCATGTGCACCAGGGCGGCAGCGGCGGTGCGCTGCATCCAGTCGCAGAGCAGCTTTGGCTGCAGGTGTGTGGTCTGCAGCAGCGTGACCGCGCGTGGGGGCACATCGCACGAGTGCTCATCTCCGTACAGCATGTCCAGCAGCCTCTGCATTAAAGTGAGTAGGAAAGAGCAAGGAGCAAGGAGACGGCATGTTGCCAACGTGGGTGCAGGTGTGCGGTCACAGCCGCGCATGTTGTCTCACATCTCCAACGGGGCTGCGCGGTGGAAACGGGCACGGCAGGAGGCGGAAAGTTCGATACGCCTTGGCATGTTGAAAATGCAGGCACGGCAGGGAGGCGGGCAGACCAGACATGCTGCTGCAGGCCTGGCCGGGTGCAGCAGCTGCCGAGTACTGCGCTGAGCGCTGGGCAAATCCCAAAACCTTGCACGAAGCTACTGGAACCGCAGAGGCCTGTTGCACAGCTCAGCAGGCCACGGCACGCCGTGTCACACACCTGGACCGGCTTGACTGCGTTCTGCAGGAAGGTGTGCAGGGGACTCCAAGCTTCCGCATCACGCTGGGCTTCAGTCATCAGGTGGCCGAACAGCGGCGGCGCAATCTTGAGCGGCACCACTGCAACAGGGGAGGCGGGGTGGCGGCTAGCAAACTGGGCGTCAGTCTGCCGGCCCAGTGGTGTGGCTGGGAGGCATGCCAGGCAGGGTGGCAGGTGGTGGTCGGCTCTTGGTAGCACGAGCTTGGTTCAGTTTGCACGTGGACATGCAAGCGGGTGCTTGCCTAGGACTGTGAGCAGGCGTGTCCAGCCGTCATCTGACAGCGTCAGGACCTTGGCTTGCAGCAGCATGAGGAGGGTGTCCAGTGCAAGGCACGCCCCCAAGCAGGTGGGCGTCCACTTGGGTGCGGCAGCAAAGGGCACCCCGCCGCTCGGCAGCTGGCGCAGCAGTGCCGCCGCAAACTTGGGCAGCTCGTCTGCCACTGCCTTGAAGTCTGGAACGGCATTGCTCAGGTCCCTGAGGCGAGCAGGGGTTGAAAGAAAAATGGACGAGTGGTAAGTTGGGGCGAGCACGCTGAAACGGGGAGTGGCGGCGGCGACGGCGGCGGCGAAGCTCCCGCCGTGGCACACCACGGGCTCCACCCTGGCCCGCACTTGCCTGCTGGTGTTGACGGCATCAGTTGCCGCTCTGACCAGGTCATTGGCGGCAAACAGCAACGCTGTCGGGTGTGCCAAAGGCGGCTGCCGCAGGCTCGCCGCCAGGACACGGGCCAGCTGGCTCACTTGGTCCTGGGACATGGCACAAGCCGGTTGTCTCCGCGGGCGACGCCCAGGAAAAACCTCAAGCCCGCCGCCGTCAGTGCCGCCGACCGTTCGTGCCCAGCACTCTCTCTCGTGTTCTGCTCATGTTGGGCCGTAGGTGCCTCGACCTTTGGACAGGCACTTTTTCAATTTGCTTAATAGATGCAGGGAAATTGCGCCTCCCTTAAATACGGCATTACTCAGTAATGCCCACACCTGCTGGCAGCGCGACCTCCTACCGCGCCCTCGCCGCTGCTGCCCCAGGCATATCCCGCCGCTCCCGCTCAGCCAGCCACAGCGCCAGTGCCGGCCGGCGGTGCCTCCTCGTACCACCTGCTGGCCCGTTCTGCAGCCTCGAGGATGGTGGGCAGGCAATGCGCAGCACATTGTGCACTGCCGGAGCGGCAGGTGGGCACCGCCGCCAGGAGTGCGCTTCGCAACCCACAGCGGCCGAGCTCAGCTCCTGCACGTGTGCTGTTGCAGGCGGCAATCGCAGGCCCAGTGCGCAGGGCTCAAGCACCTCGCCGCCTTTAGCGGAGGAGTTGTGGGTTGCCGGCGGCAGCTTGGCGGCGGAGCGCACCGATGCAGTGCCTGAGGGCAAGGTCAGCAGACCTGTTGAAGGACCTCTCAACGTCTCACGGCTTTGTCCCTCCAACACCCTACGTTCTCCGGCAGCCTCATCAGCGAGTATGGGGGAGCTGCGTGCCTGCTACAAGTCGCTGGCGGCTGGCACAGGGCCTCCCAAGCAGCTATTGTCTGCCGCGCTTGGCCAGAAGGATCTGGATGTTCCGCCTGGCCTGAATTTGCTCTATGCTGCCATCCTGGGCGGCGTGGAGTCCGCCATCCCTCGCCTGGTGGCCGCCGGAGCATCGGTGAGCCGTGGTGGGGTGTTCATGTTGCAGAAATGACATTCACGATGCTTGCTGCGATCGCGCAGAGCCGATGAATCAGCAGGGGCCCGCCATGCAAGCAGCGCAGTTCACCGCTGAGCAGCGCACTTGGGTTGCCTCCCATCCCTGCAGGCCGACATCGTTTACCTGGACATTGCGGGTGCCAAGGCCTACCTGCTGTCTTTGGCAGAGGGGCAGCCCTGGCAGCTGGCGCAGCAGCTGCTGGCCAAGGTAGGCGCTACCGCCGCTGAAGCGATGGCGGTGCTGCCGACTTGCCCTGGCCAGAAGCCAACAGCAGGCGAATTGGCGGCCTCGTGGCAGCCCCGCGAGCTGCTGACAGAGTGGTGGAGCACAGCCAAAAGCCTTTACAGCCCACCTGTGGAGCTGGCGGCGCACCTGCTGCATGCAGGCTGCCTGCGTGCCCTGCTGGCAGCTCTGCCGCCTGACCTATTCGGCCCCACCCGCATAGCCGACATAACCGGCAAGCTGTTTGCCAAGCTGTGCCAGCGTGCCAGCGACGGCCGCCTGGCGGGTGTGCAGCCAGCCCAGGCGGAAGCGACAGCCCGGGTGCTGCTCGAGGCGGGCGCATGCCCACGCCTCGTGCTGTGTGAGCTGCGGAGCTTTCGGCGCCAGCCAGTGCACACTGCGCTGCGGGCGGCAGTGGTGCGGTGTGCAGAGCAGTCAGCAGCCGGCACGGTGCAGAACACCATGCAGCTCTGGGAGGCTGCGCTCGAAGCGGCGCAGCTTTTGGATGACAGCCAGGCAACGCTGCTGCGCCTCCTGCCGCTGTACGGGCGGGCAGTGCAGGGGGTTGGCGGCCGCCTTGACGAGCAGCTGCTGGACGACTTGTTTCGCACTGATGACAGCGCAGTGGCGGCTGCAGTGCTTGCACTGCTGCCACAGCCCACGCTGCAGCAGTGGCTGCGCGGGCTGGAGGGCTTGAGCTACACGTGCCCGCACATGCAGTGCCGCCAGCTGCTGCGACTAGTGGAGGCGGGTGCAGTCGTGGAGCCGGCTGTGCTGCAGTGCGGCTGGCTGGCACCCATCCTGCTTGCCGACAAGCAGACTCTCAGGCAAGACTGATGCTTGTGCCAGCTGGCACTGGTGCGCAAGAAGTGTGTGCGTGGTCCGCAACGGGCATGGGGTGAGGCTGTGTTGCAGGCAGAGGCACTGCTGGTTGGCTGGCTTGCCTGCCCCGAGCGCAGCTGCACTCTATCCTGGCACTGAGAGGCCCTCAGCAGCTCTGTCCTTCCTCCTTCCCCCAACATCTCCATACCTTCCCCAACAACCCGCCTTGCCTTGCAGTCTGGCGGGCCTGACCCAGGAGGGTACCCAGTGGAGTCCGCACGGTACAGCCGCTTTCCCGCTGCCCTTCCAGGCAGCAGTGCGCCTGCTTGCCACCGCTCGCCGGCGCTACCATGGCGGCAACAAGGCCAGCCTGCTGGGCCTCCCTGAGGAGCTGTACCATACAATTCTCCGCTTGGCGGCCCGCCCGTTCTCAGAATGGGTGCAAATTCCGACGGTCTGGCTGCCACATGGTCCGAAGGCGCGTGCGTCTGAGGAGCCCGAGCTGGAAATGCTGCAATTCATACAGCAGGATGAGCAGGAGGCGCTAGGCACGGGGCCGACGCTCTTTGATATTATGTCCGGCTGTGTGTGCGAGATCTCATGCTGCAAGCCATTGTCCCTCTCGTAAGCTTAATTTGTCGGCCTCCGCCCGCACCTCCATGCTTGCGTGCTTCCTTGCAACACACTCAACTCTCCACCTGCTTAAGAAGCCTGCTGTACGAACAAACCTCCATGCCCACCCCTCGACCTTGTTTTATCTTAAGCAGCCTGACGTACAATGCCGCCCCTCCACGCCATCTATACTAACCAAGCGCCTAGCAAAGTGCATGCTTTTCTGGGTTTTAGCTGACGGCCCGCCGTTTCTCTTTTTTTCCAGCCAGCCCCGCTTCAAGCTGGTGTAAAATTCCACGATGATGCTCTCAGGCCCAGCCAGAACGCTTGTTACACATGCATGGCACACAGGTGCCAGAGAAGGCCGGCCAGCTCACGATTCAAGACACGCCCAGGCCCCCTCAAGCAGTGCCGTTTGGTGCGTCCAGGTCTGGCATGTCGTGGTCCCCACCCCCTGATGCTGCCGCCGTCGCTGCCTGCTTCTCTGGCTGCTCCTGCGCTTGGGCCTGCGCCTGCGCCTGCTGCTGCTTGGCGGGCGGCTTGCTGCCGCCGCCTGTTGGCGCTGCTGCCGCCTCTCCCTCCCCGGCAGCCGCTGTTGCCGCAGCTGCGCTAGGCCCAGCGCCCCCTGCACCGCCCGCCTGCTGCTGCTTGTCCGCCGCCCCCACTGCCGCCGGCGCAGCGGGCGTGCCGGCTGCTGCGCCGCCAGCGCCGCTGCCTGCTGCTGAGCTGGCCATGGCTTTGCGAACCGCAGCCATGCGCCGCTGGTGCTCCGCGCTGGCTGGCTGCCGCTGGTAGGGCTTGATTTCGCCGCCTGAGAAGCCCGGCACTTGGAGACCCCTGCAGCAGCGGTTGGTGCAGGAGTGGAGGGCAATTGGAGCCCAGCGGGGTGCACCCGACACTGCAGGCTGTGCACCCGGCACTGCAAGCTGTGGGCAATGCATAGCAGCAGGGCCAACCCACCCTCCAGCAGCAGACTTCCAAGCAGCCCACAACGGCCCATCGCAACATCACGCAGCTCACCACGTGCACTCCAGGCACAGCAGCAGGTCCGCAGACGGGCTCAATCTCCTCTCAGAAAAGCAATACAGCCCAGCTTTCCACAAATAGATAACCCAAGGATGCTCACCAGGTGCGCTCCAGGTAGAGCAGCAGGTCCCCCAGATCTTAGGAATATAGCCCAGCTTTCCGCAAACAACCCCCAAAGAATGCTCACCAGGTCCGCTCCAGGTAGAGCAGCAGGTCGGCGGGCTCGATCTCCTCGGCCTTCCGCCGCCGCGCCATGGACACAGCAAATGACACTGGGCAGAATTGAGGAGACAAGGGGGTGGGCAGGGTGTGAAGCAAGCCGGCCATGGACGCAGCAAACGACACTGGATGGGCGTAGAATTGAGGATGGGCGCAAAGGTGAGGAGCAGAGGGGGGTGGGCAGGATGGGACGCAAGCCAGCCAGGCATGGCAGGAGCGGAGGTAAGAGGAGGAGTGAGTGCAAGGAGTGAATGCGGCAGCGAGCCATGTGTGCAGCTGGGCGTACGGGCAGCGACATGTTGAGCATGTTGTGCATGGGTGTGGCATGTGGCGCTGCAGCAAAACAGGGGGCCCTGTCCTATGGCGGCCACCCCGGAATTGAGACAACGGCGGGCTGCTTTGCCGCAAGCATTGACCGCGGGGCGATGGGCGTGCGCCCCGCGGTAAGCAAGTTGCGGGTGCAGCTCATGCAACAGCAAGCCGCCAAAGGGCACCTGTAAACCCGCAGGCAGCGCTGGCCTGCTCGCTGGCGAAAAAACGCGCTTCCATCCCACAGGACCCAGCACATGGCACAGCAGCTTGCCCACCTGCGCCGCCTATGAAGTCGCCCGCCACCGCCCGCAGCGCGGCCTCCGCATCCTCTGTCGCCTTTGCGTTCTGAATGCCGATGCCCAGCCCCACCTGGCGCACCAGGGCCTGCAGGGTGTGCGACACAGGCAGATTACATGCTGAGCATGCTGACGAGGTGGGCGGAGGGTGTGCAGCAGATGCCCAGACAAGCCCACTGCACATCACTGCGGCAGCTACATTCAGGTTGGCCCACCCAACCCAGCTGTGCACAGCAGCAGTAAATTTCAACTGCAGCCTACCTGCAGGCGGGCCTGCGGCACAAACTGCCTGTCGTCCTCCGACTGAGGCCTGCAGAAAGAACGACAAGGCACCAGAAATTGCTTAGAAACAACACATGCTCAGAGACGATCACCTGGCTTGTGCAGGGCATATCGACCGGCAGCTGGATGCGCCGGACACTGCGTGCACAGCGCACACAGCATGCAAATATGCAGTCGGCGCGGCGCAATCCAGGGCATGCATCATGCACAGCGCGCCCAGCATGCACAGCCCAGCGCAGCACAGCGCGCACTTGAGGATGGGCTGGAACTGGTGCTTGGCCGCCAGCTGTTGCTGCAGGCGCAGCTGCGCCGCCGCCGAGGCCTGTGCCGCGCTGACCTGTGGCATCATGCCGGGCAGGGCCATGCCTGGTGGCAGCGGCGGCCGGGCCCCCATGGCTGCGAGCGCTGCTGGATGCTGCATGAGCGGCACGCCGCCGGGACGGGCTGCCGCTGCTGCCGCTGCTGCTGCCGGGCCGTCCACCTTGGCACGCTTGGCAGCTGGTTGATCTGACCCGGCGCCACCGCTTGCCTCCCGTGATGCATCTGCGGCATGGCGTTGAGGAGGGAACTCGATTGGACAGCGAGTTGGCTGCCTACCCGTGTCGGGGAAGCACCTGCAGCCGCCGAACAGTGGCCGGCGCAGCCCCAAGCTGTCGTCGGCCCCTCTGCTTCACACAGCAGCAGAGCCCACAGCAGAGCCCGCAGTACATCCAGCAGCCAAGCCAGAAGAGGCTTCCGGCAGCACACCCGGCAGCAGCAGAGCCAGGCAGCAGCGGTGTGTCACTTGCAACCAGCAGCCCCTGCAACTCACTCCATTGGTCCAGCTCTTTCTTGATGAGGTGGTGCAGGTTGGGGTTGGCAATGTACTGCTGGACGACTGCAAATGGCAGCGAGCAACAAAACAGGGCTTGCAAGCTGCGCTGTGGGCGCACTCACATGGCGGCAGCACAGCAGCATGGCCGCGCAGCAGGCGATGCAAAGCGGTGCACTTCAGGGGCACGCGCAGCTGCGGCGGGACTGCAGCAGCGGCTTGAGCTGCTTTGGCGGAGCGCAACCAATTGACCATCCACTGACTGGCAGCTGGCTGGTCGGTTGCAGCACTCACCGGCTTGCTTAGCCGCCACAAATTCGGGCGGCAGCCCCATCGGCACCAGCTGGCTCGCGGGGTTGTTGGGGTCTGAACGCACGTAAATCTGCGGCAGGCGCCGAGGCCAGAACGCAGCGGCGCTTTGAGCGCAGCAACAAACAGGGCGTCTGGCTTGCGTCAGGGTGTAGCGGTGAAGCATTGGGAGCGGCTGCACGGCTCCGCAGCACAGCACAGTTCCGCAGCGCAGCGCAGCATCAGCATCCCGCACCGCTGTCATCATGCCTCCGCCGGGGCTGGGTGCGCGGCCAGCTGCAATCTGCGCCATCAGCGCCTGCTGGTGCTGCAGGAAGATTTGCTGCTGCTGCTGCAGCGTGAGGTTCTGCATGCCCTGCACCGCCATGCCAGGCAGCTGGCCCGGCCGTGGCTGGCCGCCCGCCGCCGCAAACTGCGCCATGATGGCTGGATTGACCATGGCCACCCCCTGGCCCGCCAGGTTGGAGGAGGAGCCGCCCCCCGGGCGCAGGCCGGGCATGCCTGGCTGGTCTGCAGCAGGCGGGAGCGTGTGGGATGGGCCCCATCGGTGCGGCGGCGAGAGCAGGCGGCGGCGGCGGCAGGCGGGGGGGTCGGCAGCTCAGGTGCGGGCATCGGCCCAGTGCAGTTTCGGTGCGTTCCACTCACTGTTTGCCATGGCCGCTGTGGCCGCGCCGGTCCGTCGGGCCGCCACAGAGGGGCGGTGGTGGCGGTGGCGGTGGCTGCAAGCCCAGCGGCACCTGGAGCTGCCGCCAACAATCGATCGACCGCTGCACAGACCGATGCGGGGGTTAGAGCGCCGAAAGGCGCGGGCCAGGTGCAAACACCGACTTGACCGGCTGGAAGGGGCTCGGCAGCGCGTCTGCCTGCCACCGATCGCAACTAGCAGCGGCACAGATGGCGGGGCAGCGCGGGATGGGCACGCCGTGTGCATGCGGCGACCGAGCCACAGCAGCAAGGGCTCTTGCTGGGTTCTGTGCGCTGGGAGGCTTACGCTCCGCTGTCGGCGGACCTGCCGAGTCACGATGGTGAGTGCCCGGCGCCCTGCCAGCCCCGCGGATCGTCTGCAAAGTCGCCACAGTCGCCGCCCCGCCTCCCCCGGCCGCAGGTGGAGCCCAGCTACGCGCCGGACGAGCAGAAGGCATGGCTCAAGGACGCCAGCAACGCCGTGAAGCGCCACGGCTTCTACCTGCGCAAGGCCATAGTGAGCGGCGGCGGCGGCGGCGGCGCTGGTTGGAGGGAGAGCTGCTGCTGGACCGGCTGGCTGGCTGGCATGTTTGGAGCTTTGCTTGCTGCTCGGAAGAATGCGGCTGGCTCAGCTGTAGCACGGCATTGCGCTTGCACTCGAGCGCCGATGCAGTGTGATGCCAACGTTTATGGTAGGGGTTGTGGGCTGCTCGGTTCCCCAGCTGCCGTCTCGTCGCCCGCGCCTTTCCTTTGCTCCAATCTTGATCGGCCGCCTGCCGCAGGACGATGACAACATGAAAGAGGCGCTGCGCTACTCGGCGGCGCTGCTGGGCGAGCTGCGCACCAGCCTGCTGAGGTGGGCCGGGCGCAGGGTGGGTGCGGGCACGGCTGCCAGTTTTTGCCAGCTGCGCTGGCTCTGCACGTGACACACTCTGCCACAGTTCCTTTTCTGTGCACCACTCTTTTACGCGCGTCCACCCTCGATTCGAGGCCCCCAGAAAAAATGGGAGCTGTGCACGCAGCCAACCATCCTGTGGCAAATGTTGGCCATTGTACAGCGAGCCAATCCCATCCCCCTTGTGTGATCCCTCTTGTGTTATCTCCCTTGTGTGGCCGCAGCCCCCAGAAGTACTACGAGCTGTACATGCAGGCGTGCGACGAGCTGCGCAACCTGGAGGTGCGCCACAGCTGCTGCACTGTTCATGGCTGTGTGTGTTGGCTGTGTGTTGTTGCCAGTCTGCTGTGCAACCCGGGGTGAGGTTAGTTTTTGTGCGCCTGCCGCGGCCGCTGCTACCGCCGCGGCTGCCGCCGGTGCAGCTGCCAGTGCCGTGGCTACTGGCGGCTGGCTGCTCAGCTGCCGGGAGCGCTCCTGCTGTTCTCCTGCTGTGTGACTCGGCCATATGCCCATCGCCCACCACGCTGTGCAGGCGTACTTCCGGCAGGAGCCGGCAGGCAGCAAGGCAGGAAACCTCTCTCCTCATGTCGAAAAGCTTTTCTAAACAATTCCATCTGATGTAACACGCTGTGCAGGCGTACTTCCGGGAGGAGCAGGCCAAGGGGCGGCCTCACGCCGACCTGTACGACCTGGTGCAGGTGTGCACCGGGCGTGCTGGGCGGGGCAGGTAGTGTGCACCGGGCGTGGGGTGGGCAGGTGCGCGCTGGGCATGCTGGGCCGGGCGGGTAGTGCGCCGCCCCTCAACCAGGCGTGCTGGATGGGGCAGGTAGTGCGCGCCTCAATTAGGCGTGCTGGTTGGGGCAGGAAATGCGCGCCCCTCAGTCAGCCCCGCTGGGATGTGCAGCCGAGCCTTGCGCCGCCTCGCCTGGCTGGCAGCTGGTTGTGTGGCATGGCGGGACGCCCGCCCTCCACCACCCGTGGCGGCCCCATGCTGCAACAGTTGCGGCAGGCGCCAGCTCAGTCTCCACTGCTCCCAATGGCCCGGTTGACCGACCCCAACCCCATGCAGCACGCTGGCAACATCGTGCCACGCCTCTACCTGCTGTGCACGGGTGAGTGAGCAGGCAGGCGCAGAACACCACTGTGTAGCCGCTCGGTACAGCCAGGCTGCTGCCGCTGTTGATGCCCTGCCTGGCCTGCGGCGCCTGCTTGGCAAGGGCCTGCCAGGCTTCAGTGCAGGCACCGTCATGCAGCGCACGCACCCGCCATGCAACAATGCAACACAGCTGCCCACCTGCGCTGCACCCTCTTTGCCTGCCCCTCCGCAGCCGGCGCGTGTTACATCCGCGGCGGCGAGGCCCCGGCCAAGCTGATTCTGAGGGACGTGGTGGAAATGTGCAAGGGCGTGCAGCACCCCACGCGCGGGCTGTTCCTGCGCGCCTACCTGGTGCAGGTGGGCTTTGTCGGCACTGCTTGGCACTGCTTGGCACTGCTTGCTCACTGCATGCAGCCCTTGGGCCCGAGGGGACTCGGTGCAGCAGCAAGTGTTCACTGCAAGTGGCGCGTGGCCGCCAGCTTGGACAGCACCGCTTGCTCAACTGCAAGCACTTGGCCCCGCCTTGGTGCGGCGGCCAGTTCCAACTGCACGTGCTTGCTGCTGCGCCAGCTGAGCTCTGCACGCGTGGCGTCTGCTGCTGTGCTGCAGGTCATGCGCGGGCTGCTGCCCGACACTGGGTCCAAGTTTGAGGGAGAGGGTGCGCCCCATTGTTTCTTTGGCTGGACGATGCAGAATGCATTGAATGGGTGATGGATGATGCAGTACGCAACTGTTGCACCGCCGCTGGCTGCTGCTTGTTTCCTGCTGCCCCACACCGAGGCCAAGTTGGAGGGAGAGCGCGCGCGCTGCTGCCGCCTCGGCGGCTGCGCTGCCACAGCAGGCCCCGAGCTGCTGCATCTGCTGCTGCCACTACAGCCGCTGCAAGGGTGGTTGGCTGTCTGATGCGTCTTGCCATCAATGGCAGCGTCACACACTTTGTTGCCTCGCGCTCACCACCACACAGCGCAGCACACACACCGCCCACCACAATCCTGCAGAGGGCGGCAACGTGGTGGACGCCCTGGAGTTCCTGCTGGTCAATTTCACGGAGATGAACAAGCTGTGGGTGCGCATGGCGCACCAGGTGAGGGAATCGGAGGCCGGCTAGCCGCGGCTGGTTTGGTCTTGTTTGGCAAAGCAGTGGGAGATGCGCAAGCTGTTCGCACACATGGCCCACCCGGCGAGCTGCTGCTGCAAGCAAGGGGGGGCAGCCTGGTTGCCGTGGCTGAGATGGCTCCGCTGCGGGTCCGGCGGGCAGCCCAAAGTCCTGCAGCATGCGGGACGCAGGGCGACTGCTTTTGGATGTGTCCCTCCTGCCGCAGGGCTCGCCACGTGACCGAGAGAAGCGGGACCGCGAGCGCTCGCAGCTGGCCGACCTGGGTGGGTTGGAAGGCGGAGCAGGCTGCTGCCGACTGCCTGGCTGGACATCCATCCGCCACACCGCTGCAGCCACTCGCCGCCGCGCTCTGAACCTCCCTCGGTTCCGGCGTGCAAGCGCCTGCCGCTGTCTCAGCTGCGTGCTTTGTGCCACGATGTGCCTGCAGTGGGCAAGAACCTGACCTACCTGTCCCAGCTAGACGGCCTCACCTTCCAGCTGTACCGGGATGTGGTGCTGCCGCGGTAGGCGACCATTGGGCGTTCATTCGTTGATTGTGGCCTGTTGGTGCTGTTGGCTTGGGTGTGGTTGGCACAGCTGCGATGGCCTCCCCCTCCAGCTGTGTCGGGATGTGGTGCAGCCACGGTGGGAAGCATTTGGATGGTTGCTGGTTACTAGGCAGGGAGGACGTTGGCACTGCAACTCCTCACGCATTTACACCGCGCAGTCGGGGCGATCAGGGTGCTGAGCCTGCGTGCAGGCGTTTCATTCCACACATGCGGTTTGCTGGCTCCCTTGTGCCGCAGGGTGCTGGAGCAGGTGGTGTCGTGCCGCGACGACATCGCGCAGCAGTACCTCATGCAGTGCATCATCATGGTGTTCCCGGGTGAGCCGTCGGGTGCTCCGGTGAGCCTTCGGGTGTGCAGTTGAGCCTTTGGGCGTGCACTGTTGCACACATGCAGTTGCATCGGGCGTGTACTGCTGCACACGTGCAGTTGCATCGGGCGTGCACTGCTGCAAGCGTGCAGCTTTATTGGGCATGCACTGCTGCAAGCGTGCAGTTGTATTGGGCGTGCACTGCGTGTGCCTGCAGACCAAGCTGGACTTCGTTGGGGCACGGTGCGTCTGAGCTTGGGTCCTGTTGGTTTAGCTATTTTCTCAACTGCCCACCCTGCCCATCCTTTTGGGTGCAGACGAGTTCCACCTGGGCACCCTGCAGGCGCTGCTGATTCCCCTGTCCTGCTTACGTCGGTTTGCCGACTCGTGTTTCATTTTAACTCCTCCGCCTGCAGACGAGTTCCACCTGGGCACGCTCCAGGCGCTGCTGGGCGCGCTGCCGCAGCTGCAGCCGGGCGTGCGGGTGCACACCGTGCTGTCCCTGCTCATGGACCGGCTGGCCAAGTGAGCACGTTTCCATGCATGCAACTTGGTGGTTTGTTTTTTAGCTGGCAGCTGGGCATGCACGGCGTGCTGTCCCTGCCGATGGACCGGAGGGGCAACTGAGGGCCTGAGGGTTGAGCTGCTCGCCTACTCCCTGCCAGCGCTCGGGCAACCATCGTGGCGTGCGAATAAAACACCAAACGTGACATGCGGCTGAAACACCTGCTCCCACAACCTGCAGCTATGCTGCGGGTGACCACAGCGTGGTGGCGCAGATGAGCGGGGTGGATGCCTTTGGGCAGATGAGCGGCGTGGCGCTCAAGGTGCGCAGTTGCGTGGTTGCGTTGCTTGGTCCTGCTGCGTTTGGTGTGCCCAACCGCGGGCGCCCGATAAGCGCCTTGCAGTGCGGGGCCCGAGAGTCTGGGGCCACGTTGAGCAGGAGCAGCACAGCACCGTTTGTTGCTTTGGCCCCTCCTTTTTTGTCGTGCAGGTGGTGGAGCAGCACCCGGAGATGGTGGGCGCTGACGTGGCGGCCATGTACAGCGCGCTGCTGGCCTTCAGCGGCACAGGTGAGGGGCCGTGCTGTGCGTCCTGTTGGTGCCTGCCAACAGCTTGCGAGGGGAAGGCCAGGCGAGGGGATGCAGGCATGCCCGCTGCTCAGCGGGCGCCCGTCCAATGACTGGTGCCTTTGCCGATAAGTCAGGTTATGCTACGCTTGCCTCTCGGTTGACCAGTACACCCCTCCTCCTCCCTGCGCAGTCTACCCCGACCAGCTGGAGTTTGTGGATCGGGTGCTGCAGACGTGCCACAACGTGAGCCCGCCTGCCTACTTGGTCCTGCTCCGTCTGACGTGGCTCTGCTCTGTCTGATGGTGGCACCGGGTCTGGGTGTGTGGCGCGGCCTGCAAGGCATCCGGCAGCTGGCGCCCACGCCAACAAGTGAACCAATCTGCCTTTGTCATGCTGTCCACCAGCATGCCTTTGTCACCCTGTCCACCAGTACGCCTTGCCATCCTGTTGTGCATTGCATTGCTGGGTTGCAGGCGCTGCAGCGGCGGGGGCCCATCACCGACCCTCGGGCCGAGAAGCAAGTGGTGGCGCTGCTTAGCACTCCGCTGGACAAGTATGATGTGGTCACAGGCAAGTTGTTGTCCTGGGTGTGTTGCTTGGGATACGCCACATGGGGTTGAGGGATGTGTGCCGCAGCCATCTGCAAGTGCATGTGTTGCTGTCCTGCCGCCCGTATGAGGCTGTGGAGGGGGCATGTGGAGTGGGCCCGTGGAGTGGGGCTGTGGAGGGGGCCTGTGGGGTGGGGCCTGTGGAGTGGGCCTGTGGAGTGGGGCTGTGGAGTGGGG
This sequence comes from Chlorella sp. Dachan, assembly GCA_006782975.1. NCBI lineage: Eukaryota > Viridiplantae > Chlorophyta > Trebouxiophyceae > Chlorellales > Chlorellaceae > Chlorella > Chlorella sp. Dachan. The sequence goes on along the minus strand of RRZL01000022.1, from coordinate 1,252,196 downwards.
CTGTGGAGTGCGGCTGTGGAGTGGGGCTGTGGAGTGGGGCTGTGGAGTGGGGCTGGAGGCTGTGGAGTGGGCCTGTGCAGGGAGCCTGTGGAGGGGGCCTGTGGAGGCTGTGGAGGGGGCCTGTGTGCTCTCTTGCCCTGTAGTGCTGGGCTTGGCGCACCACCCGTCGATGATGCAGATGCCCGGCACCTTTCCTGCCAGTATTTGCTCTGCCCTTCAGAGACACCTAACAACGTTGCTTACTTGACCTCCTGTGGCTGCAGTGCTGGGCCTGGCGCACTACCCTTCGGTCATGGAGCTGCTGCAACCGCGCGTGAAGCGGGAGGTGGCCACCAAGATTGTGCAGGTCTGTGCATGGGGTTAGGGTGAAAGTACGGTGGAAATGGGGGGAACATGCAGGTTTGTGCAGGTCTGTGGTTGCAGAGGGGGTGTTCAGGTGTGGCAGGAACACGCGCCAGACGAGCTTTGCGGCGGCAGGCAGTGTGCCCTGCACCGTGCCTTGCACCTTGCACATGCGGCCCTGTGCCACCTTGCTGCAGTTGTACCACGCCCGCCACTGTGCCAGCTAACTCCACCTCGTCGCCGAGCCCTGCCCTGCCTGCAGACGGTGCTGCGGGGCGGCACGCTCATAAGCAGCGTGGACCAGGCGGAGATGCTGTTCAGGTGGGTGCTGTTTGTGATGTGTGCGTACTCCTGTCTGATATCATCCAGCGTGCGCCAGCCGGACATTTCAGACACTCCCTGCTGTTCTGGTGCGTGTGCACCTGTGCCACGCTGCAAGACATCATCTCCAGAGCTGCAGCCGGCAGGCACAGCCTTATGAAAGAAAGGGCTGTGCCCACTCTGTGCCTCGCCGATGTCCTCTCCGCGCCCTGCTGCCCACACCGCCTCCTGCTTGCCCCCGCAGCTTCATCGCCCCACTGGTGCGGGACATGGAGGGGCTGCAGGACGAGCTGGACGAAGAGGCGAGTGCTGCCAAACATGCTGCTGGCTTGCCAAATGCTGGCTTGCCAAACAACTTGCTGGCCTGCCAAACCGCTTGCCGGCCTGCCATACACATTGCCGGCCTGCAAAGCAACTTGCTGGCTTGCCAAACACATTGCCGGTTTGAAGGCCACGGGGGCTTGAGCTGCTGGCTCAGATGTTGCGGGCCGAACTCACCAGGCCGCGACCCGTGCTCTGCTGCAGGACGTAGCGGAGGACGCCTTGCTGCTGGCTGCATGTGAACTGCTTGATTAACTGGTTGGTTACGAGCCTCTGCGCTCTTTCTTCCGCTGCAGGACATAGCGGAGGATGCCTCGCTGCTGGCGCGGCTGGTGCACCAGCTTCGGGCACCCGGCGGCGACACAGATGCGCAGTACGAGATACTGCAGGCGGCGCAGGTGGGCGGGGGCGGGCGCAAGTTGTGGAGGGGTTGACGGTGTACTCGTGGCAAGCTTGGCCGGGGGATCAACTGCACCTGGCTTGGCTGGCCGATCACTGCACCTTGATGCGCGGCGTTGAATCATGTCCTGTCATCATGCTTTAACAGCTCGGAGACAGCCGTGGTGGCTTGTTTCTCACGCACCCCACATCCCAAAACTGTTCCTGATCGCAGCGCCACTTTTTGGCGGGCGGTCCACAGCGCGCGCGGCACACGCTGCCGCCACTGGCTTTTGCAGCGCTGCAGGTTTGTGCTGTGGGGCTTCGGGGGCGGTTGGCCTGCTGCCAGGGCTCACACCGATCATGTTCATAACTGCCAAACGCTGTGGAAGCTTGGAGCAGCAAGGCAATGAGCAGCGAGCATGCGTTTCCGCTTGCACCTGCCCCTGCCTGTAGGCGGTGCGTGCGGTGGCGGCAGCCGAGGCGGCGGGCAGCCCTCCCAAGGTGTGCGCAAGTGAATGTGTCTGCTTCCTTGGGCCGGAGGGGAGGGGTGCTGATTTGCCACATGCTTGCCGCTCCGCCTAACCTTTTCCGTATTAGTTTTAGCCCGTGACTTCAGGCATCCTTGACACTGGCAACCGCTCTCTTGCCTCACACACAGGTTGGGGCAGCAGCTTGGTACCGCTTCCTCCACCAGACCGCCTCGGAGCTGGCGGCGGTACCGGCAGCTGAGCTGGCGCTGCAGCTCTTCCTCACCTGCGCACACAGCGCCTCAGGTGAGGAGCTGCCAGGGGCGGATCAGATGTGTCAGTTTGCGGCAGGCTGGTGGGCGGGCTGGTGTGCATGCGAGGTGTGTGTGGTCCCTGCAGCACACCGGCGGCGGCATAACGACACCCGCCATGCCAGGCCGCCTGGTTTTAACAACCGGACCTGCCAAGGCACCTGGACTCAACCAGAGCTGCCCGCCCACCCTGGCTCGCAGAGGAGGCGGGCCTAGATGTGACGGCTTATGAGTTCTTTGAGCAGGTAAGAGCGGGATCCACATTTCGATTGGGGTGGTCAGGCGGCGCGTTGAAGACGGTTGCCAGGAACTGACGCAGTGCAAAGCGGACAACAACCCGCCTGGCTTGAGCTCCGCGCCGCGCCTGCCAGTGACTGAGCATAATCAGCAATCGACTCTTCACTGCCAGGGCTTTGTGCTGTACGAGGAGAGCATCCTCTATCTGCTTGCCCAACCGTAAACTGTCATTTCTTCATTCATTCCTCGTTTTCCGATTGCTCACGGCAGGCCATTCTGCTGTACGAGGAGAGCATCCCCAGCAGTGTCGTACTGCTTCACAGGTGTTCACTGAATGCACGCTCCCTTGTGTCTTCGCAGGCCTTTGTGCTGTACGAGGAGAGCATCCCCGACAGCCGGCAGGAGGTGCGGGCCCTGCAGTCCATCATGGGCACCCTCAACAGGTGGGTGGGGACTGGGGCTTGTCTGCGGCGGCTGAGTGCCGCATTGTTCCACAACAATGCATCCCCCTGTGGCAACCCTCGCCCCGGATTGTGTACCTGCCTCGGGTACTACGCAAGTGCCCCTGAAGCGCGGGCCGCGCTGCGCCACAAGGCCGCCTCGCGCTGCCTCGGCTCGCACACCAGCCTCACTTGGTCTGCCCCCCCATCCCTCCGCAGGTGCTACGCTATTGCGCCCGAGGAGCGCGCCGCCCTGTGCCACAAGGCTGCCTCCTATTGTGCAAAGCTGCTGAAGCGGGCGGACCAGTGCCAGGCGGTGCTGGCCTGCTCCCACTTGCACTGGCAGGCGGAGAAGGAGGTGCGGAGTGGGGCGCTGTGTAGTTGTGTTTTTGCTGCGTTGCATGACTGCACGGCACAATTGAGGTAACCCTGCCTCAACCTTCACTGGCAGCCGGAGAAGGAGGCCAGTGCAAGGGCTGAACGTCCTGCCAGCTGGCCTACATGCCTGGCTGCATGTCTGGCTGCCGAGGTGTCAACCAAGTGCCAAACTGCATGCAGCAGGCGGCCTGTGTTACATACCCCCTTGCGACCTCTCTTGCACGCCTTCCTGTGCCGCATGCCCGGGCTGCGTGGCGCACTGCTCAACTCACCCATTCCTCCCTTTTCTGCATTGCACCTCCGCAGGGCAAGCAGGCGGCGCATGACGAGCAGGGCGTGCTGACCTGCCTGAAGCGAGCCCTCAAGATTGCAAACGCGGCGCAGCAGCAGGCGGGTGCAGGGCAGCGGGCGGGGGGCTGGAAGGCTGCAGTAGCTGGCGCTGGCAGGCATGCTCTTGAGCAGTCTGAGCGATTCCCCTGTACTCGTGGCCCGCACCCACTCTGCCCAGCAACCAACAGCCGCCCCCTGCTGCCCAGCTGAGCGCGTCACACTGCCACGCCTCCACCATTTCATTGCCACTGCGTGCAGCTGGCGGTGGCGGCCAAGCGGCCGGCGGCGGACGCGGGGCTGGGCCCCGGCGGCCTGTTTGTGGAGATCCTCAACCACTACCTCTACTTCTTTGACCAGGTGATTGCCCGATCAGTTTCCATCAGTTCTGTTGGTTGGTGCGCGTTGAGGCAGGCCTGGGGCAGGCCGCTGCGTGTGGGCAGGTCGTGAACCTGAACCGTTGCCCCTACTTCTTTGACTTGGGGGGCTGGTTGGGGTGTTGCTTGGGTACGTTGGTAGTTGCAAGGGCAGGGGAGCGGCGGAGGCACCTTTGGACTGCTGCCCCAAGCCGCCGGCTGGTCGTGCACACCACCGCCGCCCCTCCCTGTCCCCCGCTCGGCTGCAGGGCTGCCAGCAGATCACGGCAGCTGTGCTGCAGTCGCTGCTGGAGCTGGTGGCCAATGAGATGTCGGCCGAGGGCTGCCGCGACAACGAGCCGCTGCAGGTGGGTGGGTGCTTCGTCAAGTCCAGTGCGGGCGCTACAGGTCGACTCAAGCTGTGGGTGCTCGTGGGTGCTCGATCAACCCAGCAGCTAGCGACGTTACGCCGTCGCCTCGAGGCTGCTGCACACCTTGCCGCACCGCCCTCCCCGCCATACTTTCAGTCTGGCCTAGTCAGTTCTGGCTTTCAGCTTGCAGTCTGCAAAAGACACTCGAAGAGACCCCAGGGTTTTCTTTTCCCCGCTGCAGGCCTTCTACGCCAACACCCTGGCGCACATCCGGCAGCAGAAGGCGCGGGGCGGCGAAGCGGCGGCACGCTACGATGCGCTGCAGGTGTGAGCAGCAGCCCATCGCAGCCCACCCTAGCAGCAGCTTTGAGCGGCCCGGGCATCTGGCGTTGTGCAGCGGCGCCACCCGTGCACAGGGCTTGCCTGACGCATTTTGTACCCTTGTGTAGCATACATTGCGCCTTGGTTGTGTAAAGCAGCTGTACGACAGCGCAGTGAGCGGCGGAGCGGCAGCGGCGGCAGCGGTGGGGCGGTGCTGCGCGCTGTGGTAGATGCAAGAGCCTGCAAAGGGCGACGGCTGTTCGATCAACAGCTGCGCCGCATCATTGTCCTGGGCAACCCACAAATAGCACGCCGATCGGGCTAGCACAGCGAGACAGCGGCCGCTCATCCAGCCGCCCAGCGCCCGCCTGCAAGCGTCGGGGCTCCCTTTGCCTCTTCAGCCAGCTCACACACACAAGCGAGCGGAGCGCAGCGCCACCGCCATGCGAGGGCTTGCACTCGGCGGCCCGCCCTGCCGCCTGTTGCCGGCATCCGCCAGGTGCGAATGCCGCCTTGCCGAACTCGCTCCTTACTTGCATGCAGCCCCTTCCATTGTACATTTGCGTTGCACGCACCCTAATCAAGCCTGCTCGACTGGCACGGCTGCAGGCAGCTGGCACCGCAGCGGCAGCCGCAGGCACTCCCACGGCCATGCACAGCTGTGCGGCAGCGGCAGCGAGCGGCGGGTGTGTGCCGAGCAGCGGTGGGCGGCCCACCAGTGGATGTGGAGACGGCTCGCAAGCTGCTGGACGGTCAGGCCATGGTGCTGGACATCAGGTACGCCTGGCACCTGGGGAGCATTTTGTGGTTGGGCAATGACTCTGCAGGGTTGGCAGGGTTGGTAAGCCAAGCGTGGAGTTGCGGGACCACAACGCGGCGACGGGTGGCGACGGGTGCTCAAGCCAGCTTGACGGGTTGTGCTGCCCTGCAGGCCTGCAGCCGAGTACGAGGATGGGCGCATCACCAAGCCGCCGCGGCGCACGGTGGGCGTGCCATTTGCTGCGGGGCAGGACGGCGGCGCCTTTGTGGCGGCAGTGGCAGCCAAGCTGTCCAACAGGGCGGCCCGCATCATTGTGGTGAGTGCAATGTTTTGGTTTGCAGCATTGTGGTGAGCCCAACAACTGCAGCATTGTGCGGAGTGTTTCATAGCGATGGATGCATGCTGTACCCAGCCAAGCTTGCGCACAATTTACCAGCCCGGTTTGTTCTGCTGCGGCACCAGCTAGCTGGCCGGCTTGATTCCTAGCCATGCATCACCTTCTGCTGTCATTGAGATGATGCTACCTGAAGTGCATCAGCCCCTCTGCTGCCCCCCACGCCATCCAGATGTGCGCCGACGGCGGGCAGGCCTCGGCAGAAGCAGCGTCCCTGCTGGCGGCAGCCGGCTACCAGTCGGTCGCACCCATGGAGGGAGGGTACCAGGCATACAGCCAGGTGCCACCCCAGTGGGGACCCTGCCCTTTTGTTGGCCCTGCACACCAGCCCTGCCTCTGCTTGCACAGGGTTGCACGCCATGCGCTGCACTGGTTCAACCCCTGGCAAGCTCCAACTTGCACATCTCCCTGTTTTGCTCACCGCAATGCAACCAGCCCAACCCAACCCCGCCCGCCCCTCCCTGCCCACTCCCCCTGCCCTGCCACCCCCCCAGGTGTGGGGCCCCTCCGGCAAGCGGCGGCCGCCGGCGGGCCGCTGGGTGTCCACCGGCAAGGAGGCGCTCAAGTCCGGCCTCAACATCCCCGGCGTGGCTGAGAGCTACGATGAGGGAGGTGGGTCTGAGCCGGCAGCTGGGCGGTGGACTCATGCACCAGGCAGCTGCTGGAGGCTGGAAAGTTGGCTGCCTACTTCATCGTTCATGCACTTCAGTGCACTTCAGCAGGGCCCACTTCTGCCTCCCAAAGTCGCCGCTCGTCTCGTATTGTGAATGCCGCTGCCTGGACTTCCGGTGTCTCTCTTGTCCATGCCGCAGGCAACCTGCAGCAGGCGCGGTGGGCCGAGGGGCTGGCCCCTGGGGAGACGCTGCCGCCATGAGGGCAGCCGCACGGCTGTGATGGCGGCAAGCGAGCTCGCTGGTGCGGCTGCGGTGCTGCTTCATGCTGCGTAGGCCGTGATGCTGCGTAGGCCGCCGTTCTGATTTAAATGTGTTTTCATCAGATTTGGAGTTCATTCGATACAAACAATGGCGTTGATGCTTGTTCAGCACGAGGCGAGCAGGAGCAGGTAACCAACAGGACACAGCGAAGCAGCAGGTCACAACAACAGGGTCACATCAGGGTCACAACAGCACGCCCCGATCACCCAGCTCCGCTTCTGCTATGGAGCTTGTCCCTGCAGCCAGCCTCCGCAGGCCGCTGCCGCTGCCCCTGCCCGTGCTGCCGCCGCCGCCCTCTTGGCTGCTGCCGCCACGACGCTGCATGGAGTGCTGCGGCGTGAATTCGAGCCCCGGTACACCCTCCCCCTCGACTGCTGCCGCTGCTGCCGCCGCCGCCGCTGCCGCCTCTTCCGCCATGCTTCCGCCGAATTCAGTTGCATCCACGTAAATCTGCAGGGCGCCCTCCCTGCCGCTGGTCTGGGCCTTGAGCATGTGGTTGGCGGCAGGCGGCAAGCCGTGCAGTAGCACTGTGCGGATCGCTTCCAGCACCTGCGCATGCCGAGCGAGGGAAGCGGCACACGTACAAGCGGCCGGTCCAGTCGCAACCAGCAGATGTGGGCATGCCAACTCAACCTTAGCCATGTTGCCCCCTCGACATGTTCTGCTGCCTGCACACCCCGCTTGGCTTGCAAGCCACAGCCACCTACTGCAGACAACACCCACCTGCGGGTGCATGCGCAGCGCGGTTCCCACGTCTGCCGCGTCGAGGCGCCACAGCGTGCACCTCGTCAGCGTGCGCAGCGTGGCCAGGTGGCAGGGGAAACCGCGGGACGCGCCCAGCAGGGCCGCCTCCCCCAGCAGGGCTGGCCCCTCAACCAGCTCCTCCTCTTCCAGCTGGTCCTCCTCCCGGTGGCTGCTCAGAGAGACAGTGCCTGCAGAGTTGGACCAGGACCAGTGCAGGGTGGAGGGATGTGGGGAAAGCGTGCAAGCGTGTGCAGGATGCCACCCGGCACGTCGCACGTCGGCATTGGAGGCGGTGGGCACCGCAGCACGACACTGGCGCTGTCAAGAAGGCACGCGAAGCTGGCCATTCATTAGTTGAAGAAACTGCTGGTCAACATGCGCGCCTGCCCTGCCCAGACCACCGGCCAGCACGCGCCTTCCTGGAGCACCCAGCAGGCGGCCGCATCGTCTCCCTCCTCGCACAGCGTCATGCCGGGCGGCAGCTGCAGCGGGTGCAGCCGCGCCGCCAGCGCCCGTCTTGCACCGCTGTCCTGCTTCAACACCTGAAGGCAGATGGCACAGGGAGCAGGGTGTCTGGCTGACAGCTCGTTTCAACAGTTTTCTGCTCCGGCGTAAGGGCACGAAGAGCGACAGCAAGCAACGGTGGGGAGGACTCCAGCTCAAGCCCTCAAGCCGTCCGCTCGCCTGGAAGCATGCAAGGTGCTCCAGGGCCGGGGCCGTGATGGCACTCGCCATGTCTGCAAGAATTGACACGCGTGTGAGTATTCAGCAGAGCCTGCTTTGCGTGGGGGTTGTGCCGGGTGATTGCCGGCAGTGCCGGGTAAGTGCCGGCACCTGTGCCCGATGGCACCGTGGGCACCGTGGTGTGCCCGCCGGTCCCCTGCCCACCTGTGCGCAGCGTGTGCGGCAGCTCGGCGTAGAAGGCAGGCACATCCAGCCCGTCCTGCAGCAAGAGGAGCAGGCAGGGAGGGGAGCCAGTGTGTTGCTCTGATGGTGTGCAACGGCAGGGCTGCCGGGTCGATGGTGTGGATCGCAGGTCGGCAACGCAGCAGCGGCGCCAGCACCCACCAAACACCTGCTGCTGCAACCTTTGGATACTGTTGAGTGGCATGACAAAGACCACCGCAGAACACGCTGCCCCGTTGCCACCAACAACAACCCACCTGCTGCTCCAGCCAGACCTCCGAGTAGTAACGCTTGACGTGGCGGCGCACCTCCCGCGGCACCCGCTGCTCTCGCATGTACCTGCGTGCCATGTTGGGAGCTGGGCAGGGCTGCTGCTGCAAGGCGTAGACACAACATGAACGGTCTTGCTGGTCTAGGCGGAAGGCTGCTGCACGCAGGCAGGTGCGCTTGAGAGGCAGCTCAGCGAGCGCCTGCCCGACTGATGGCCTCCGCCGCCGCCCCATCACTCACTGCTCTATGCTAGCCAGCTTATCCTGCAGCGCCTGGCCCCTGCAGATGCAAAATCCAAACCACTTAGGGCGCCCCGTGCAGTTGGCATGCAGCCAGTTGTGCGTTTCCTCGGGCCGTGCCCCCTCGTCCCCACCCACACGTGTGCACCACCTGCGCGCCGCCTTGGAGGCCCGCTGGATGACGGCGGCGATGGAGCTCAGCAGGGCGCCAAAGAACATGATGCCCAGCAGCTGAGGCGCGGGTGGGTTGGTTGCAGGGAGGCGGCAGCTGAGGTAAGGATCTACTGTGGCTGGGCATGAGAGGGCAAGCGAGGCATGTCCCTCACACACGCTTCTCATGTGCCTTGGCTGTCGCACACGTTTTTGTCATGTGCCCTCACCTGCACACCCATGGTCACCGCGGTTTCAAGCGCGTTCCAGGGAACGATGTCGCCATAGCCCACTGCATGCGAGATGAGTGCAGCAGGAAGCGGTGGAGGAAGGCAGCAGGAGGTGGTGAAGGAAGGCAGAAGGAGGCACTGGAGGAAGGTGTCCCGATGCTGCTGGCAGGCCTGGCATGCCTAGGCAGGCCTGCCGTCCCTCCAACGACCTTCAACGACCGCTCCGCATTCACCACAGCCCACCGGTCAGGATGGTGGTGGACGCCCAGTACACGGAGGCGAGCCACAGCACTCCCGCGGGGATGGACTCCGCCTCCTCGCTTGTCAGCGGGCTGCTTCCGTCAGCCGAGTAGCGGGCAATGAAGGGGTTGTAGCGCGACACCCAGGAGCCCTGCGGGGGGGCAGGAGGAGGGTGCTCCTGTAAGGCCGACGCGTCTGAGTTGTGCAAGATGAAGACATGACAGGCCAAAACAGCGGCGTGCCCTCCGAGGGCGAGTCGCAGGGCACAGCTCAGCAGGCTCTTGCAGTGGCGGCAGCAAGGACCGCCCACAGTGACTGCCCTGCCGCCTCACCTCGAAGCCGTGCTCGCGCGCCGAGAAGAAAAAGATGCAGCCGCAGAAGTTGACAATCACGCCAGCCACCTGCGGAGCACGGAAACTTCTCCGGTTTGAACACACTGCGTCAGAGCTGCTCACGTCTGTCGGCACAAGCCTCTGTGGATTGCATGCTGCGCATCCGAGCGTAAGCATCCCTACGCCGCTTCAACTCACGTACAGCAGCTGCAGGCAGTGGAGGGTGTGGGGCCTCAGCCCCAGCAGCCGCTTGGCGCCGCTCATGTGGCTCAGGTACAGCTGTTTTACCAGGCGCAAGACCTGGCAAGTGGAGTGGGTGGGCATGGAACACGTGCACAGCCAGCTGCTGAGTGAGCTGAGCGGTGCAAGGGCCGCCAGGCGGCGCAGCTGTTCAGGTGCCGTCCCCAGCCGCTCAGCGGCTCCGGCTGGCTCAGAGGCGTGCAAAACACTCGATGCATCGCAGCAGCTACGTCAATGCTGCTTCAAGGGCTGGTACAACCCCCTCCCCCAACCGCCCCTCACCCGCAGGATGCGCAGGATGCGCGCCACCCGCAGCGCGTGCGCCAGCTCAATGTGCTCCGTGGGGTCTGTGCCCCTCCATGACAGGATGACCACTGCCACCTGCGGCAGGGGGATGAGGGACCTGAAGGGCGCCGCTTAGTTTGCTGCTGTGTGCCGGCAAGCTGCCTGTGGCCCAACATTTTGGCAGAGCTGGAGTGCCATCATTGGCCGCAAGCACGCGCAGCGCAGAACAGCCGCAGTACAGACGGCGCCAGCTTGAGCAACACGGTGCCAGCATGAGCAGCTACCCCACCTGTGCAAACCAGGCTGCTGAGGACAGTGCATCCACCAGAAAGGTGCCCCGCGTGACGTAGATGCGCGCCACGCCGGCCCGCCGCAGCACCACCTGCTGCTGCATGCCGTGCTGCGGCAGCAGGGAGGGTTGGAGCGCAGGCACAGGCGTGCGCACATCAGTGCACGGCCACAGCAATGCAGTGTGTGTCCATTCGGCCCTAATCCACGCTGTTCCCTCCCCACCCAGCTGCACCGCACCCACCCACCGTGATGACGTAACCGCAGGAGAAGTTGAAAACAACGTCGGCCGTGAACAGCGTGCCTGCCACAAAGTCCACAGTGAACGCCCAGTTGACCAGGTGGTCGCGCGGCGCAAACGCCACCGACACGGGGCAGAAGATGGCTGTCGGGCAGCGGAGGGGGTGGCGGAAACAACAGTAGGCTGAGATGGTGGTGTGGGATGGTTTTGCCGTGTTGCAAGGGCGCAGCAGTCGGCAGTAAAACATTGCCAGGACTGGTTGTTCCCCTCCCTTGTGCGCCCCTTTGTAACGCTGCCACGAATTAAGATGCAGGTAGGTGCACACGCTGCTCTGCCTCACCTGTGAATGTGAGATCCAGGAGCAGCATGAGGAGGGCCCACCAGGCATAGACCCGCGACGTGGGGCTCAGCACCGGCAGGCAGCTGTGGCCGAGGGAGAGGTGAAGGAGGGGCGCGCATTGTGTTGGCACGGTGGCGGTGGCAACTGTGGCGGCGGCACGCGGGCGGGCACTGAGCTCGGCACCGCAGCTGGCCTCACCAGCTGCTCCATCTCCCTCGAGGCCCCTGCGCCAGCAGGCGGTCTGCCTTCTCTTGCGCATCCAGCCGCTCAAACAGCGGCTGCGGCAGGCTGATTTTTCGGCGCACGAGCTGCGAAAGTTCGGGTGGCGGCGCGCCAGCGGCAGCACTGGCCGACTCGGAGTGGTTGCCGGCGGAGGCCTCGCTGCGCGCCACGCTTTTGGTGGGGCTTGGCTGCAGCCGGTGAGGCGCGCGGAGGCACCCGCCGAGCGCCATTTCCGCTGTCCGCGCCGCAAACCACCTGCTGGGCTCCTGCCCCGCCCGCGGCCGCCGGAGAGGACTTGGAATGCGAAGAGCTGCTGGCAGGGCTTCAGACCCATCCGTGCAGGTGCCCATGCGCCGCTGGGGCCGCTCCCCCCGGCCGCCCTTAGCATGCATCCACGCACGTGCCTCGGCTGTGGATGCACATCTCTGCAGCATAGAGTGCGGGCCATGCTACCTACGCTGCATCACCTCTACCTATTGCACACTGTGGTTTGAAGCCCCAGAGCTGACTGCCTGACTGCCGGCGGCGGCCGCGCGGCCGCTGCTCTCCCTCTTGCCTGTGCCGATGAGAAGCACCTTCACAAGACGAAGCTCACTGAAACCGCATACAAAGGACAGCAGAAAACGCAGGCGTGGCTTCGGAGTAATACAAGCCTTCAACTTGATCAACCCAGCGGTGCTGGGTCAGCCGCCACCTGCACTTGCGCGGCATGTGTCACGAGCCCACCATCCCTTACACAGCAGCCCAGCATACATCCACCCCTTCACGCACCCAGCGCCCCCGCCAGGCATGTTGCCCTCCTCCAGCGGAGCTGCACATGGATCGACTCAGGGTTTGAATGTCCTCGGCATCTGGTTGTGAACATTCTGGCTGGCCCAGCTGGGCAGCGGTCACCGCTGCCGCCGCCGCCGCCGCCGCCACCGCACCACGGAGGTGGGTGACACTGCCTGTCATCAGCAGCCGCACACATTCGGCGTGCATTGCGCTGTAACATTAGGCGGATGCGACCTTCCTTCGATTTGTGTTTTGCAAGGCAAGGGAGGCAAGGGTGGCTCTGGCCCTGATCACCACAGGCGAGATGCGGGCAGCGGCGGCGGCAGCGGCGGCGTGTCTGGGCCCCCGAGCCGGCGCGCCCATACTGCCACCCCAGGCATCGCTGCATCATTTCTAGCTCAGAAGGAATGAAAGCTGGCATGCTTCCCTTCGCAAATCACATGCTGTGCTGTCAACCCTCCCCTTCCAGCGACCACAGCCGCGTTGCCCACCGCTCTCGCCACTCGCATAGGCATCTAAGGCTGTTTCAGCGCTCAGCGGCGAGCGGCAGGCCTCCTTCGCCGAGCCGACACAAGCGATGCGGCCGCCTGCCCTCCCGCTGGGCCTGCTGGTCCTCGCACTTGCTGCATGCGCTGGTGAGACTGCGGCGAGAACCTGCGGCCAGGCTGTGGGCCTTGCTGGGGGGAGGCAAGCACCTACGTCGTGGCGGTGGCGCCGACCACCGCAGCCTGAGGGGCAGGGGCACGCACCATTAAACCATCGCCGTCGCCCGCGTTGCCTCCCTTGCTGCAGGCGCCCGCCAGCTGCAGGACAGGAACGCCACCCTGCCGGAGTGAGTGTTTTTGCCTCTTGAGGCGAGAGCCGCCGGCTGCTGCCGCACACCAGGCTGTGCCACCGACCGCCACTGGCTGCTGCCATGGGTTTGTTTTGGTCATCATCACACTTTCTGTAGAGAAAAACTGCTTTTTTATTGACCCTTCCAACTGCCACAGGACGCGTGCAGCAGCCGTAGTGCAGCCGGCCATCTACGACCTCATTGCTGACCTTGTGGACGACAAGCCCTCGATTCCCGACCAGGCGGACATCAACGCGATTGTGGGCAGTCCGGTGCGTATTGTGGGCAATCCCGGTGCGTGTTGTGGGCAGTCCCGGGGCCTATGCCTGCTGCGCGCGTGGATGGACAGGGCCGGGAGAGCGGCGAGGTAGGGCGGCGGCCGCAGCAGCGCTGTGCAAGGACCCTCAGCACTGCCATGCTCCGCAGGTGTTTGACAATGTGCTGGAGGCTGACGATTGCCGCCTGGGCGCCAACACCACTGGAATGCTACGCCCCGAGTGTGCGCTGGCTGGCGGGCTGGCGGGATGGCTGGGTGGCTGGCTGGGCGCGAGGCGGGCTGTGCCACTCACCACCGCAGCGGGGCCGGTGGGGCGGGCTGTGCACCCCGGCGCCGGCTGTGCAGCCGCAAAACCCAGCTGCGCCCCCTCCCTCTCCCTGTGCCTGCAGGCGCGTCTGTGTTCAACCCCATCAACCTGGCCGTGGTAAAGCGCCTGGCCAACTACAACCGCGCGCTGCGCTGCAAGTGGGCTCGGGTTGCGGCCTGGAACTGCACCACGTGCGTCCAGGACTTTGCGCCCGGCTCCGCGCGCCTGCTGGCCAGCTATCTGACCAAGGCTAATGCGCCATACTTCGACCCAAACAAGGGGGTCACAATCACCAGCCAGGACAAGGTGAGCGGCGGCGCTGCACGCCGTGGCGGCGGTGGCGGCCAACCCCGCCGACCCTTGATGCAGCCCCCAACCCCATTTTTTCCCTCGCAGGATGGCTTCACTCTCCACTATGACGAGCCGCTTGCTGCCGTGGTGCTGACATTCTCCAGCACTCGCGGGTGAGGGCTGCGCCCACAGGGACAGCCTGGCGCAGCGTGCCGCACTGCGTGCTGCAGCGTGCCGTCGCTCAGTGCCGAGCCGCCGAGCCCGCCCGCCTCCCCGCCCCGCAGCACTCTGGCAGGGTGGATCAGCAACACGCTGGCGTTCCAGAAGAACTACACCATATCAGGAGTCACCTTCCGCCTTCACTACGGCTTTGCGGAGAGCTGGCAGACCGAGCTGAAGAAGCAAGTGCGGGATGGCGTGCGCACTGCGCTAGGCTGGGCCGCGCAGCGCTACCCGAAGCGCGCTCCGCGCCTGTACATCACGGTGAGTACCGCTCATGCTGCAAAGCGGGGGGAGGGCAGGTGGGAAGCGGCATGCCCCTGGGGCTCTGGCTGTGCACCGCCGCAGGCATACGTTGCAGGGAGGGGATGCTGTGGTGGCAGCGCGACCTGCCCCCACATGCAACAGCTGCGCATGCGCTGCTCACAGCCGCAGTGCCTGAGACTCCGCCAGTTTGACAGCCCAGCTTGCGCCAGGGCTCATTCCTTCTAGGCTTCCCACCAAATCTAAGGCCACACTGTGTCCCCGACCCGGTGCAGGGGCACAGCCGCGGCGCGGCGATGGCGCCCATCGCCGCAGTGGACCTTGCGCTTCAGGGGAAGAATGTGGGGCTGACCAGCCCCTACTCCCAGGCGCGCTGGTTGGTTGTGTGTGCGTGCTTGTGTGGGTGGGCGGGGTGGGGGTGGGGTAGGTGAGCGAGGGGGGAGGCACGATTGTGGTGGGGGTGGGGCTAGGATTGGGGGCGCCCCACACCGGTAAGTGGCCGCATACCGTGTGGGGCGCCCGCACAGCGCTTGCGGCGGCGCACAGCTCGGACGGCCTCCCCAACCGCCGCCACCCGCCCGCCGCCTGCAGATCAAGCTGCTCACGACGGGGGGCTCGCGCTTTGCTGATGGCAAGTTTGCAACTGCGCTGTCCAAGCTGGTGGGAGACCGCCTGCGAGTGGCGGCCAACGCTGACATTGGTGAGGGCCCTGCACGCGGGGGCCAGGCGGGGATTGGGGCGTGTGGCCGCCAGCGCTGGGAGCCGGGGCTGCTCCACGCACAAACAAGGCGAGCCTGATGCTGGTAGCCTGACGCCCCCCAGCCAACCACCCAAAGCACGCACCGACACGACCACCCCACCCACCCCTCCCACCCACCACCCACCACGCAGTCGCCTCGCTCCCTCCCCGCATCGACTGGTCCACCTTCAACAACCCCCTGGTGCTGGGGCTGAAGGCGGTGGGCTTCACTTCGGCCATGCTCAACAAGGTGGCCCAGCAGACGGGTGCGCGCCGCGGCTGGCGGGCGGCTGGGCGGGTGGTGGGTGCCTGCGCTGCCGCCGCTGGCCAGTGCTGGCCCTGCGCACAGGGGCCTTACTGTCAGCGCTGCCTGTGCGGCGGCGCCCAGCCCCCAGCCACTCACCAGCAGCCGGCCCGCCGCCGCCCCGCAGACTTTGTGCACTGGGGCCCCGTGCTGTCCCAGCTGGACGTGACTGAAAAGGAGAGCCTGTTCTCCACCCGCTGGAAGCGCAAGCAGCGCGAGCACCGGTGCGAGTTTGGGGAGAGCAAGCTGTGCAGCGCGCTGGCGTGGGCGGCCTTCTTCCCGGCTTACCGCCGCCCGTACGACGGTCAATACCCGGGCACCGCCACCCAGCGCTACCTCAAATATCCCGCCACCGACCACGGCTGGTACTTTGGCCTCGACTTTGCCAATGAGAAGTGCCAGAAGGAGGGTTGAGAGGCCGGCGGCGAGGCGGCACGGCGGGCGGCACACGGCGCGGTGCCGGCCGCCCAGCGTCGCCAGCACCCATCACTGCGGGCCCGCATCGTCTGAAACAATGCAATGACCACGTCCAGTCCTCCTGTACGCATGTACTCAATTGGGTGAACAGGCAGTTGCAGCCGGGCTAGTTATCTATTAAAAAGATAACGTGTGACCATGGGTGGCATTTCACAACAGGAAGAAACACAAAGCGTAGCAAAGAGTGAGATGGTGGCAAATGCATTATGCGTGCCTGAATGCAAGCGCAAAGCAGGGCGAATAACAGAAGCAAAGGCCGGCGGCACATAAAGTTAGATTGCCAGCCAGAAAGTGTTCAAGGGTGCCATGCGCTGAATGGGAGCTTGTAAGGCCGTGCATCTGCAAATGCCTGACCTCCAGTTGCGGCTGCGCACGCTGCAAACCAAAGTCAAACACAGCGCCCACCAGCTCCGCGGGCACCTGGCCATCCAGCTGCAACTGCAGCTGTCGCCAGGCACTGCACTGCGTGTGTCACAAGCCCGCCATGCCAGCAGCCCAGCCAGCATTCATCCCTCAGGCGCAGCAGCGTGCCCCCACCAGGCATGTCTCCCTCCTCCAGCGGAGCTGCACATGGGTCGATTCAGGGTTTGAAAAATGAAAATGAATGTCATGGCATCTGGTTGTGAACATTCTGGCTGGCCCAGCTTGGCGGCAGGCGCGCAGGTGGAAAAGCCTGCTGAACTGCCCCCCGTGGCGCAGAGCAAGTTGCACAGTTAGCTGCAAGCAGAACTGCAAGGATGCAGCACGCCACCCTTTGTTGTGCTGGGCGCCCTCCTGCTCACCAGCCGTGCCCTCCTAGCCGCTGGGGCCGCCACCACGCACGTCACCAGACTCTGGGGCAGCTGCACGGTGTGCGGCAGGGAATGGAGCAATGTTTAGATGCTGGAATGCTGGTGGGTGATGCATGGAAGCAGCGCATGGCCTGGCGTCGCGCCGGCACACAAGCTGGTGCGTCTGCTGCTTCCCACCAGCCAGCGCTGGACACGTCCTCACTGCCAGCCTGCACGTCCGACAGCCTGCGCAGCAATCCCATATCCCCGCACAGTACTTCAAAGCCTCTTCCCCGCCGCCCCATCTGAACATCAGTGCGCTGAAGCACTTGTCTCAGCTCATGCACACGCACCGCAGTAGTCTCAGCTCATGCACACGCACCATACTGCGAGGCGCCCTCCTCCTCCGAGCTGGATACCTCTTCCTTGCTCTCCAGTGGGTACGAGGCCTCGCGCAGCGTGCCGCTCTCGGGCGCGCTCTCGGGCGCGTCCTGCGCCAGGAGGAGAGATGAGCGGGGAGGTAGGGATGTTATTCCTCCAGCAGCAGCATGCCTAAACGTGGCGCACTCGGGCGCGCTCTCGGGGGCGTCTGGTGTGAAACAGCAAGCAGGGACCAGCCAGCTTGGTGTGATAAGCTCGTGGGCCAGTGCACGCAGCAGCAGCGCATCCGTGCTGCCCGCCCTGCTGCCTGCTGGTGCCCCCGTGCAGCTGCCAGTTCGGTGACCAACCGACCAACCTTCTGTGCGTCCTTCCCTCCCTTCAGTTGAGTGACCAACCTTCTGTGCGCCATCCCGTCCCTCTAGGTCAAGCGAGTGGCGGGGCACCTCGCTGTAGCTCTCCTGTGAGCGGGGCGGGGCGGCGGTCGCATGCAGGCAACCGTCAGGTTACTGCAGGTGCCGACCATGTGCAGGTGCTGAGCACGTGCATGCATGCTATCCAGGGGGAGGCAGCAGCTGGGCTCAAAACGTGCGCAGCTCGGGTGCGCTGCCCTGCCGGCCGCTCCCCCTGGCTCGCTTGCCTGCGCGTTCCTCATGTCCTGAAATGAGGGGCTGGCCTTGCCCGGTCCCTGGTCGATGCTGTGGAGCGCTTCATCCGGCTGCAGGGAGAACGGGAAGAGGGGCCATTGCAGGCAGTTGCTCAGCAGAAGCGCCGGCAGATGCCAGCCGGAGGGCAGGCAGGTGCGGCGGCGGCGGCGGCGGCAGCAGAGGCGGCGCCGCCCTGCTGGCGGCAGTGGCCTGCCCCACCCAGCCTTGGACGCACCTCCCCGCCTGCACGAGCAGCGGTAGAGCGCGGCCGCCTGCTGGCGAGCAGCCCAGGGCGCCCGAGTGCAGCAGGGCGGCGGGCAGCGCCCGCGGCGGCGGGCCTGATGCCCTGGGGGCGAGCCGCAGTGACTGCCTGCATGCTGACGTCTCTCAGTAAGCTAGCACAGAGAGAGCACAGAAGTCGGGTTGCTCATGCAGGGAAGTCGGGTTGCTCATGCAGGGAAGGGCTGCCCGGCGCAGCGTAGCGGCGGCTCCGCCATCCCATTGCATGCTGTGTGCCGGTCTGGTGGTGGGGCATCGGTTTGTTGGCCTTACCATCATGGTTGGATGATCCAACGCGGGAGGGAGCTGCCTAGAGCGAGGAGCACTGCGTCAGGCTGCCGCTGCCGTCTGCCCTCAGGCTCACCAAAAGCTCTAGGTTTAAATGTCCGCCTGAAAATATGGCTGCAGAACCCTTCTAGCAACCCTGCCAAGGGCCCTGCCACATCGTCACGAGGGCAACATGCGGCGGCACGTGACGGCTGCGGCATTTCAGCCATTTGATCGCAGCCCGCCGGGCCTTCCTGGAGCACATTCGAACTTTCCCGGATCCAGCCAGACAATTTTAATGAGCCATACCACGTGCCCTGCAGCCTCACGCACTGGTGCCGCTAACCAGCCGGATGTGCCGCCCGCTGGGGCCGGCATCATGGCGTCGACCAACCTGCAGGCTGGGGCCTCCTCGCCGTGCTGTCGCTGTCGCTTCTTAACACTGTTTGTGGGCGCGTGGACTGCCAGGAGCAGCACAGAAGCGGCAGCGCGCCCAAGGACTTTGGCAGCTGGCTCGGCGCGCAGAGTGCGGCTTGCAAGATGAACAAGGGGTGAGCGATCGCAACGGCGCACCTGCCTCGGGGCGCGACTGAAGCAGCTCCGCTCGGCTGAAGAAGAACCCTGCTCGAGGAAGGCAGCCCCGCGCGATCAGAGCATGGGTTTGGGTTCTGCGGCCTGCGATGTGTGGTCAGGCAGCCCGCCGCCGCCGCATCGCTTTGGCAGCAGTGCAGTTCGCCGCCGCCGCTGCCGCCGCCGCCGCCCCACTCACCCTGCTCGGCGTTACTCATCGCAGGCACGCATCCCACCCCTGGCATGACCTGGATGTTGGCGAAGACGCCCCCAACATCGTCAATGCAGGTGCGTCTGCCAGCCACAACCACGTGGCTGTGAGAGCTGGCTGCCGCCGCCGCCGCCGCTGGCCGGCCTGGCCCCTCTTTGACTATGCCGACACCTTCTCTGCGGTTGTGCAGTGATTGAGATTCCGCGCGGATCCAAGGTCAAGTACGAGCTGGACAAGAAGTCGGGTGCGCAGCTGTTGTGCCACTTGAGTGGAATGTCAAAACGCGGCGGGTTGTGCCGTGTGAAATACGGCCAGCAACGGCGGGTGGGTGGCACCAGCGGCTGGGCTGCTATGCGTTTGCCCCACCGTTGCCTTGCTGGTCCTGGAGTGTCGACATGCTACAGGCAGGCATGTGCGGGTGTGGCTGTATGCTGTTGCTGGGCAGCCGCCGGGGCTGGTCAGCCAGCTATGCCCCCCGCTTGGTTGCACGCCGCCGCGCCTGCTGCCTTGCTGGTGCCGTGCACGTGATGCTGGGCTTGCCCCCGTGCGCCGTGCGGCAGGCTGCCACTCTTGGGTTGTCGGTGCCGCTCGCCGGCTTTGCTGCCGGATCTTTCGACATTTTCTTGCCCTATCGTGTGCCCTCACACGTCACGCTCAACCTGCCCTCTCAATACGTCATCCCCCAACCTGCCCCCACGCGTCACCCCCCAATGCAGGCCTGCTGTACGTGGACCGCGTGCTCTACTCCTCTGTGGTGTACCCCCACAACTACGGTGAGCGGCAGCTGTGTTTGAACGGCTTTGAGTGGGTTGCAGCCAGGCCGAGCGACACGCCGGGGTGCTCTTGTGCGGTTGTGGCAGCGAGTTGAGTTGCGTGCCTGCTAGGTGGTGCGGCAAGCAAGCTGGGCGCACATTCAGCCTTTGCACAGGGACCCGTGGGCCAGCCAGCTGCTCGCTGGCGTACTGCCTCCCTTTGCCGCTGCCACGTCTGCCCCCGCTGCCGCCGCCGCTGCTGCCGCCGTCGCTGCTGCTGCACTTTTGCGGGCCTGCCCAGCAACCCTGGAGCTGCCCTCCGCCTCGTGCGCGTGGGTCATGACCAAGACCCAGGCGGTTGGTTTCCTTGTGTGCAGGCTTCATCCCGCGCACTTACTGCCCAGACCACGATCCCCTGGATGTTCTGGTGCTGATGCAGGTGCGCATGGGCACAGATGGGGCAGGGCGGGGTGGGGCAGTCTGCAATGTGCGGCTGAGCTGGTGCTGTTTCCGGCGCACACCACCGGCAGCATGCATTGCCGCTGCCATGTGCACCGCCAGACCCTGGCATGCTGGGCCAGGGCAGGGCAGGAAGGGGCCATGCCGGTTCTGGCACCCTGCAGGGCATGTGCACCCAGCTGCTCCAGCCAGGGCAGTCTGGGCATGGCTGACATGGCTCGTGCTCTTGCCGCCCGCTCCGTGCGCCGCCGCAGGAGCCGACCGCGCCCTTCTCCTTCCTGCGCTGCAAGCCCATTGGCGTCATGCAGGTGGGCGGGAAGTGGGCGGGATGAGCAGGTGGGCGGAATGGCGGGTTGTATGCAAGGGGTGAGGTGGTGGCGCTGTGCCTGCTCTGCTGCGAAGTCTCTTGGCGTTGTGCGGGTGGGTGGGAAGGGTGCAGCGCAGCTGCTGGGTTGTTGCAGATGGGGCTGATGGCTGCGGGCAGTGAGCTGCTGCTGCAAATACAGGGGTCAACAGGTTAAATGGAGCCCAGCCTGTCGCCCAGCGTATCAAGTGCGCCCAGCCGGCGGACCAGGGGGGAGCCGGGCGACAAGGCAGCCATGGTTCTTGGCAACCCATCCTCTCACTTTCCACCCGTCGCTTCACTGAATGTGCCCGCAGATGGTGGACCAGGGGGAGCAGGACGACAAGATCATTGCGGTGCACGCTGATGACCCAGGTGCGACCCAGTCTAGTTAGCCTAGTTTAACATCTTATCGCCAGCCCACTAGGGGCCCAATCTTCAAGAGGCTCAGAACTAAATCAAAGCTCATGAATGGTGAAGGCACCCGGTACGACCCAGTATGGCCAGCAACCCACTCGCACGCGCGCTGTTGGGGCTCTGGGCAGCGCCCCCCGGCACGGCCACGGCCGCCCCTGCCTCGACTGCGTTGCGGCATCTGCAGCCGTGTGATTGCCACTCTGGCTGCCGCTCTGGCTGGTTGCCGCGCCGGCTCCCCGGCTGTACTTGCGGCGCTCCCAGGTCAAAAAGCTTTGCTCCCCTCTCCCCGTCTGCCCCGCAGAGTTCAGCCTAGTCTCCAGTTTTAACAGCTTAGCGCCAGCCCACTAGGGGCCCAATCTGCATGAGACTAAGAATGAAATCAAGCTCTTCCCCGCAGAGTTCAAGGGCTTCAACGACATCTCCGAGCTGCCGCAGCACCGACTGATGGAGATCCGGCGGTGAGGAGTGGCGTGGACGCTTCACTGGGTGCTTCACAGTTATTGCCGGCCTGGGTTTCCGGTGGGCTGGTGTGGGTGTGTGCAGAGCGGCGCTGCACAGCGCGACGTGCTCCCTGCTTTAATGGCCCGACGTGCTCCCTGCTTTAATGGCCCGATGTGCTCCCTGCTTTAATGGCCCGCCATGCTCCCTGCTCTTTCGGCGTGCCATGCCGCTCCCCTGCGCTCCTGCCACCGCTGCCGCAGGTTCTTTTCGAAACACGTTTTTTAAGCTTAAAGTTGTATAAAGACCCGCCGCAGGTTCTTTGAGGACTACAAGAAGAACGAGCACAAGGAGGTGGTGGTGGAGAACTTCCTGGGCGCAAAGGTGGGCTTTCGTAGCGCTACTCCTGTCTGTGTGGTCTGTTTGCAAATCATCAAGGGCGCTGATGCGCTGCGACGAGGTTGAGCGGAGGCGTTGCAAAGTGCACCTTGGTGGTTGTGGGCTCAGTGCAAGCAAGCAGGTGCTCATGCAGATGCCGTCATCTTTTTTCGATGTTTGTGTTGCGCAGGAGGCCAAGGAGATTGTGGCGTCCACCATGGAGGCGTACACAGACCTGTACGTGCCCAAGCGCGCACGCGCCTAAACGCATCATTGCCGCCGCCACCAGAGCGGCCCGGAACCCCACCCCGCGATTTCATGTGCCAGCCAGCGGCGGCGCGCGGCGGCGCCGGCCCCCGGCTGCAGGGGCGCCATGTGCTGCTGCTTCCACAGTGCTGCCGTCGCCTGTGCTGCGTTGAGACCTGTTGTAATCTGTTCATTGTTGCTGCCATGATCCGCCTAGCATAGCCGCGCGAGCGCTGGGCGGCGCGGCAGATGGCAGCGGTGCCGTGTCGGCGCAGCTTTGCAACAGCAGCACCGTGCCCATTGACTAAGCAGTTGGCTGCAGTGGGTGACCTGTGTGCAAAGCGCTGCTGTCTGCTCCCCAGCTTGGGGCGGCAGAGCGGCAGACGGCGGATGTCCCCAGTGCCTGCTGGGGGCCGAGCAGCAATGCCCCGCCTGCCTCTCCGGCTGCTTAGCCGAGGGCTTGAAAGCTTGCCATGCTCTTTTCAACGAAGCCTGAGGCTCCATGCATTGCTCGCTCCCACAACAAGGCGTCGTCCCGTCCAGGCAGCCCACCAGTGCCTCATGCTGGATGCCCGGTTTGTGGTGGGGGCAGTGCTGGGCGGTTGGGGCCTGTCCAAGGCGAGTTGGCCGGGGCTGCGCCTCCCAACCCTGGCTGCTGAGCCTTTTGCTGCCTCCAGCCTCCTTCCAGCAATCTCAGCAGGAGCTGGCCTGATTGGCTGAGCAGCTGCAGCATCAGGGCTTGTCGCCGCTGCCGCCGCCGCTGCTCCGCACCACCGCTCACTTGCACTTGCCTCTGCTCTACCCTCCCTTCAACAGCTGCTCTACCCGCAAGACAAGGCCCACACACCGTCCAAGACTGCCAGCCGCTCGCCCCGCAAGGCAAGCCGTGGCGTTAGGGAGAGGCCTGCCCCGGCAAGCGCTTGGCAGGTGGCAGCCCTGGAGACCGAGCAGCGCTTCAATGACTCACAGCCAACCTCTGCCCGCCCGCACATCCGCAGGCACCGCCACCCGCTCCTCCCAGCCCCCAGCGCGCGCCCATGGGTGGCTGCGCCTCGCGCCAGTCGGATGCTGAGGTGGAGGCGTTGGAGGGCCAGCTGGCGGCGGCGCGGGCGGCGGCGCGGCACGCGGAGCGCCAGGCGGCAGGTGGTTGGGGCTGCGGGCGGCGGTGGGAGCTGCGGTTGCTGGCAGCTGGCGGGTTTGGGGGGTGCTGAGGAGCAGGCATGCAGTGCTGGCACCTGCGGTTGCCCATGCCAGCCAGCGTGCCTGCTAGAGTCCCCCTCACCTGCCAAGGCCTGCTGTCCCCCGCCCCGGTGCAGAGGCGGAGCAGCGCGCCAAGCAGCACGAGTCCAAGGCGTTGGCCCTGGAGCTGGAGCGCCGCCGGCTGGCGGGGCAGGTGGGTGCTGCAGCGTCGCGTGCAGGCGGCTGGGGATGGGTGCGCTGCAATGGGTGCAGTGGTTGGGTGGGTGCAGGGGACGGAGCGCCGCTGGCTGGCGGGGCAGGTGGGTGCAGCAGCGGTATGGTCTGAGCATGCGTGTCTTCCAATCGGTATTCTGGTCATATGGTGCGAAGCGCCAGCTGGCGGGCAGATGACGCGCTGGAACAGCAGGCACACAGCAGTGGCAGATCAGTCAAGTCTGGGCGCGCAGCGGATGTGGCATGCGGCAGCAGCATGTGGTCGGCTGGCTGGGCATGCATCAGGAATCACCATGCCGACAGTTAATTCAGTGCAGCGCAACCGCTGATCCACCCTGCAGGTTGTGGAGCTGCAGCGCCAGCTGAATGAGGCTGGTGGCCGGGTGAGCACGGAGTGAGACCCCGGCTGGCGGTGTGCCCCACCAACTTCTGGCTTGTCTGCACTGCTGCTCACGCTCCACTGAGTGGCAAGCAGCTGCAAGCCACGCAACACATGCCCACTCCCATGCTACTCACGCGCCTCACAGGTGCAGCCGGCCCAGAACGGCTCTGCCACACCGCCAGCGGCAGCAGAACAGCGCCAAGGGGAGCTGGACGGCCCAGCGGGGCAGCAGGAGGCGGGGCTGGCCGCCGAGAACGAGCAGCTGCGCAACGAGCTGAGCCAGGTGCGGGCGGCTGCTGTGGTGCGGGTGGCTGCCGAGGCCGGCGGTCAGCTGCTGCTGGCACTAGTGCTGTTGATGACCGCTCGTGTGGCATGCCGCACCTTCAACCTACCAACTGCAGCTGCCCATGCAGCTGTAAGCGCTGCACATAGCTGATCCTGGTTTCGATCTCCACTGCTGTCTTGCTTCCACTTCCTGCCGCAGCTGCGCACCCAGCTGGAGGCGGTGCTGCGAGAGAACGGCGAGCTGGCTGAGCGGCTGATGCAGGCAAGGCCTGGGGGTACAAGCCACGGTTCGGCTGCATGCATGCGACAGTCAGTGGCGCACGCTGCGCTGCGCTTCGCTTCGCTTCGCTTCGCTTTGCTTCGTCTGCGGGGTGCTTGCGCCTGCCCAGCACGGTTCCGTGGCGCAGAGCTGACGTCAATGCCAGACCTACCACACATTGCAGGTGGCGTTTGAGCAGCCGCCGGCGCCGCTGGACACGCCTTACAAGGTGGATCGCCGAAGCTCCAAGGGGCACGCAACGACGGCAGCAGCAGCGGCGGCGGCGGCTGAGCAGCATGGCGGAGAGGTGGGGCGCAATGGCTCCGGCCAGCGCTGGCTGGGCAGCCCTTGAGTCGGGGTAGCGCTTAGCAGGCATGGCATGTCTACTCTTGCGGACTTAGGGCTTGTTACAAGCACTGTGGAGAATCCAGCATCAAAGGCGGGATGAAGCGGCAAACTTTGCAAAGAGCGCTAGGTAGGCACAAAGGGAGAATGCTGTGCATGGCGCGAAGCAGCGCTAAGCTTCGTCCTCGCCATCCGACTCTGAATCGACGCCATCATCGTCAAACTCATCGTCATCCTCGCCCTCAAAGTCGTCCATGTCCAGATGCTGCAGAGTCAGCGCATCCAGGTGCTCCAGGCCCGCAGCAATGGCATTGCCCGGGAGATCTAAGCGGGTCAGTTGGGTGAGCAGGGTGAGAACAGCGGGCACAGCGGTCAGGCGGCACGTGTCGAGCGACAGCCACTTGAGTTGCGTTTGCGGGGCCAGGAAGTCAAAGCGCTGGGCATCGGTGGGGTGGTGCAGATTGGTAGTTTTTTTAGGATGAGGCTGGTCAGGGTGGGGAGGGCGGGGAAGTGGGCAGCGGGACGCGTTCGAAGTACAT
Organism: Chlorella sp. Dachan; assembly: GCA_006782975.1. Classification (NCBI taxonomy): domain Eukaryota; kingdom Viridiplantae; phylum Chlorophyta; class Trebouxiophyceae; order Chlorellales; family Chlorellaceae; genus Chlorella; species Chlorella sp. Dachan. Next base: position 1,226,942 of record RRZL01000022.1, on the reverse strand, counting down.
GTGCTGCAGGGGCAGGCCCTGCAGGTGCTGCCACCCCCCAGCAACATTGACTCCCTCGAGCAGGAGCAGAGTGAGGGAGGACAGAGCGCTGAGGGCTTCGGGCACTAGGGGAGGGAACAGATGGTAGTCTGCTAAGCCAAGAGAGCGCAGGTGGGCCAAGGGGGCCAGGTGGCTGAAGCAGCTTGGGGGCAGATTTGCCCAGGGCGGGCTGAGCGGCAGAGCATGGTTGTGCTTGAGTTCCAGCGACTCGAGGTGCGTGCAGCGCGAGAGGTGTGCCGGAATGGCAGCCAGGTCATCGGTGATGAGTGTCAGGTGGCGCAGGGAGCAGGCGGCAGGTGCTGCAACACGTGGGCGCCTCGGGCGCAGTTCAGGACGAGCGTCTGCAGCTGGGAGAGGGCGCGCACGCTGCTCCAGTGGCCGCTGGTGCCAGGCAGTGCGTGGGCCACCTCTAGCCTGGTTAGGCCGGGCATCAAAGGCAGCGTGGCAGCCACCGCTGTGTGGTTGCTGTTCAGCCAATGCTGCACAGCTGGCTGAGCCGCGACAGCCCGCTCCAGCTGCCGCTTGTCAAAACTGAGGCGGGTGAGGCGCGGCAGCGCCCACACAGCCTCCACGCTGCCCAGCAGCTTGCCCAGAGAGAGGTCCAGGGATTCCAGCGCTGTGAACGCAGGCAGCTGCTCTGCCAAGGTGGGCTGCTGGTGCAGTGGGGACACGCTGAGCGAGAGCACACGGGGTGCCACATCAGCGGCGTCTGCCAACTGGGTCAGGCGCGCGGCGCTGAGGGCTGCCACTGTGAAGCCGCGAGTGCCCGCCAGGGCAGGGCTGCCCGACAGCTCCACGTGAACCGGCACTGCGAGGAGCGGAGGGATGGGAAGGGGAGCAAGCAGCTTCACAGTCACTGTCACAGACGGTCTGGCAAGCATGATCCAAAAGCTGTGGGGTGTGCGCCGAGGTGAGCAGTGCAGCAACTCAATGTGCCGATAGCAGGATTGCAGTCTCATCCCCTTGCGCAAGACCTCACCTGGGTGGTGCCGCAGCCAGGCCGCCAGGTGCGCCACCTTGTGCGGCGCATCAAAGGGCAGCTTGACATTGACTTGGGCAAACCAGCGCAGCGAGCAGCGGTGGAGCGCCTTGCAGGCAGCGGCCAGGTTCAGCCTGTGACAGGGTGCGGGGCAGGTGGCGTACCAGGTGTGCAATGATCTACTGCGCATGGTCTTGGCACCGTGCCATGCCAGCTTGCTGCAGCGCTGCTGGCCTAGCAGCGCCACGGCTGAGCTGCGGCTAAGCCAGGGCAGCCCCATGAGGGGCAGCACAGCTGGCAGCCCTCACCTGTCGGCCTGGGGCAGCAGCTGGGAGATGCTTTCCAGCACAGGCTCCGGCAGAGACAGCAGAGCGAGAGCGCCTCCAGTGTGAGCCATGGTGGTGGAGCCTGCAGGAGCAAGGCGTGGACGGCGGTGGATGGCCAGCAGTGGAGCGGCGCCGGCCGCGGCGGGCCGGCGGCAACAGCCTAGGGGCAGCGTCTGCTCGCCCCCCTGGTGCCGCTGATGCATGCTGGGCAAGTGGAGGGTCTGCAAGGCTCACCCGAGGCTGCGCACGCCTGGGGTGAAGGTGGCTGGGCGGCTGGCGTCTGGGAGGCAAGATGGGAAGGCTAGCAGGCACGCCCAGGCTCGTCTCAGTGCAGATGTTTACTTCTTGTCCCTGTCTTGGCTGTTAAAAGCTGTGCAATGGAGACATGATCAACCACAAGCTGGCTGTTGCTTTTCCGAAGCGCTAGGCGGGCAGCCGGAGTTGCTGTGTATGGCCGCAGGAGCAAAGCTACATGTCGTCATTATCACCCAAATCCAAGAACTGCAAAGCGGTGAGTGCATTCAGATGCTCTAAGCCAGCAGCGATGGCATTGCCAGAAAGGACTAAACTGGTCAGGCGAGTGAGCAGGCTGATGACAGAAGGCACAGCGGGCAGGTTGCAGCGGTCCAGCACGAGTTCGAGCAAGTGGGTGTTGGGAGCGAGGCACTCTTGACAGCTCGGCCTCAGTGGGTGGGGGCATGTCGGCCTTGCCAAAGAACATGAAGCTTGCAAGGATGGGCAGAGTGGGCAGGCGCGGCAGTCGATCGCTGTCGACTGCCAAGTATTGCAGTGGCAGGGCCTGTAGCCGGTCCCAGCCCGTAGCGGTGCCGACAAACTTGATGGACAAGTAGATTAGGGAGGACAAAGCAGTCAGCGCCAGAGGCACCTCAGTGGGTATGATGTGATAGCTCTCAAAGCCAAGGTGCTGTAGCCGAGTCAAGGCAGTCAGGTTGCTGAAGCTCGCAGCAGGGAGCGGGGCGGACTGCTGGTCGTCCGCACCCTCGAGCTCCGGCGGGTTGTGCCCCAGCAGCAAATACTCTAGGGCTGTGTAGCGAGACAGGTGTGCTGGCAGGTCGGGCAGGTTGTCGGTGTAGAGTTCGATCTGCCTCAAAGAGTCGACCGGCAGGTGACGCAGCACGTGCGCCGCCTGGCGGGAAAACAGGGTTAGCTCTCGCAGCCCCTGTAGTGTGCTGACGCTGCTCCAGTTGGCCGCCGTAGTTCCAGGCCTGGGATGCGCTACCTGGAGGCAGGTGAGGGTGCTGAGCTGCGGCAGGGCCGCGGCCACATCTGGCTGGTCAAAGTTCGCAATGTATCCTAGCTGGAGCAGCCGCGTCAAGCGCGACAGCCCGCTCCAGCTGCCACTGGCCCAGGCGCCGTCAAAGGAGAGGCGGGTGAGGCGGGTCAGCCCCCACACCAAAGGAGAGGCGGGTGAGGCGGGTCAGCCCCCACACCACCTCCAAGCTGCCCTGAATGCGGCCCTGAAACAAGTCGAGGCATTCCAGTGCCGTGAATGCCGGCAGTGGCTCAGCCAAGGTAGGCAGGGGCTGCTGAGGAGCTGAGCACAGCGCAGCAACGTGTGGCGCCACTTCAGGCGCCAGCGCCAGCTGCATGAGCCGCGCGGTGGTCAGCGCCGCCGCCATTGCCTCGTTCCGCTGGTGCATTTCAGGGTCACTTTCCAGCAGCATGCGCGTGCGGACTCCAGCGGGGCAGCAGCAGGTGCACAGGCAGACGTGAGTCAGGCCAGACGAGCCTGGCAAGTGAGGCTGACGCTCCTGCGATGCACACGGTTCAACAGCACGACACCCAAGCACAGAATGCGCTGCAATCGCAACGCAGGAGGGGTTGCGCCACAGGTCTCACCTGCGTGGCGCCGCAGCCAGGCCGCCAGGTGCGCCACCTTGTGCGGCGCAGTCAGCGGCAGCTGAACTTCAATTTCGGCCAGCCGGCGAGGGCAGCAGCTGAGCAGTGCCTTGCAGGTGGCTGCAGGTTCACCCTGCACGCAGGTCGATTCGGTGGGGTGTTAGCTACCGACACATGCTAACTGGTGGATGGCAGGCGGCTCACACTGCTCTGCAGGCAATGCCACATACCGGTCGCCCTGGGGCAGCAGCTGAGCAACGTGATCCAGCACAAGCTCCGGCAAGGACAGAAGGGTGGCAGGCGTGCGACGAGAAGTCATGGCGAACAAGCCTGCGTGCAGGTTGAGGTAGGTGGCCGTCCGGTGGGCGGCCTGCGGTGGCAAGCGGCGACGACGGGCGGGTCCGAACCCTACAGCCGCTAGCTGCAACGCAGTGTCAGCAGGCTGGCGCCCTCGCCTGAGCGACGAAGGCGTGCGAGCGTAGGAGGTGGCGCACGGAACTGCTCGGTCGGCTGGTTGGCAGCGAAGGAAGGTGGACGGGCACCCAGACAGCTGAGAGACCCAGACGGATGAGAGGTTTAGAGGCTGAGAGGTGCAGGCTCCATGCAGCCACGCTGCGCGCCAGCGCTGGTCCCACAGCGAGGCGCACCAGATCCGGCGGCAGCTCATAGTTTGTGTGCCCAGTGTTGTGCTGCTGGGAGTGTCACATGGTGGCTAGCGGGCACATCCACACCCTTGCTGCTTTACAAAGCGGGCTGCTGGGGTTAGCTGGGCGGCATCAGAGGAGCGGCAAGCAGGCATTCAACAAGCGATCAATCACTGTATTCGGAGTCACTTCTTGGGTGCAGGTGCACCAGGCGAGTGAGTGCTCCCAGATGCTCCCTGCCAGCAGCAATGTGGTTGCCAGAAAGGTCTAAGGTGGTCAGCCGGGTGAGCAGGCTGACGACAGAAGGCACGGCGGCCAGGCCGCAGTTGTCGAGAGTGAGAAGTTGGAGCTTGGTTTTAGGAGCCAGGCACTCAGACAGCTCAGCGTTGGTGGGCGCTGGAGGGGGAGGGTAAATGCTGCTGCTGAGGCACAGGCATGTCAGTCCGGGCAGTGCGGGCAGGTGGGGGAAGCTGGTAAAGCTGATAACAAGGGTTTGGAGGGGCAGGCCTTGCAGCCGGTGCCAGCCACCTGTGATGCCTGTGCTGTCGAGGTGCAGCCGGGTCAAGGAGGTGAGGGCAGCCAGCCCTGATCAGGCACGATTCGACACTGGCCCATCAAGAGCGTTTGCAACCGCAACAGCGGTGCCAGGTGGCTGAAACAATCACCCGGCAGTGGGTGCGCGGCCGAGTTGGGCCCATTCGGTAGCTGCCCAAGCTCAAAATGTTCGAGGGCTGTGCAGCGCGATAGCTGGGCAGGAAGGGTGGTCAAGTCACGAGCCTGAAAATCCAGGTGGCAAAGCGAGGCTGGCAGGTGCTTCAACACGTGCCCGCCTTGATCGCATTCCAAGATGAGCGTGTGCAGGGCTGTAAGGGTGCTGACCGTGCTCCAGTCGGCCGCCGTGCTGCCAGGCCCCCGCCCATAAACGGCTAGCGAGGTCAGCTGGCCGAGGGCCGGCAGCGCTGCTGCGACAGCCTGTTGTTTCTTGTGGTTGTCGACGCTCAGGTAGCGCAGGCGTGTCAGGCGTGACAGCCCGCTCCAGCTGCCGGCGGCTGTGTCGCCATTAAGGGACAGGTGGGTGAGGCGGGACAGGCCCCACAGGGGCTCGATGCTGCCCACCAGTTCAGCTGTGTGCAGCGACTGCAGGGCTGTGAGGGCTGCCAATGGCTCTGCAGAGCCCCGTGCCCAATCCAGGGAAACAATGTGGGGCACCGCATCAGCTGCATGCGCCAGCTCAGTCAGCCACGCTGTGCTCATGGCGGCGCGGTTGAGCATGCCATAGGCCCCTCTGCTCGTCAGTGAGACACGTGTGTGGACTGCAAAAAGCAGCAGGAACATAGTTGTTGGCAACCACCAACCGAGCACAAGGAAGCATGCTGCTCCGGTTGCCAAGGTGTGCCCAGCTCACCCGGGTGGCGGCGCAGCCAGGCCGCCAGGCTTGGAACCACAGCGGGCGCATCGACGGGCAGCGGCACTCTGACCTCTGGAAACCAGCGGGGGCAGCAGCTGTGGAGCGCCTTGCAGGTGGCCGCCAGGTTCAGCCTGCAAAAGTGAGAGAAAGGCACTGGCAAAAGTGACCGCCTCCATTGAGGCCATGTCGAGGCCCACCGGGCAAGCCTGTAAAACAGCATGGCAGCTTGCTCAGCACGTGCTCTCACCTGTCTGCTTGCGGCAGCAGCCCTGCTATGCGGCCCAGGGCATCGTCTGGCAAGGACAGCAGCTTGGTGCCGCCAGCGCCCGTCCGACGGGAGCCCATGGCAGAACAGAGTCTACAGGCAGGTTGGGAATCAAGGGTGTTGGTGAAGCCAAGGGCGGCAGCGGCGGTGGCACGGCGATGACAGCAGACCACAAACCGCTGCTGAGCGACGTCACGAGGCCCTGCAGTAACGTTGTAAGGCCCTGCTGCCCTTGCCTCAGGTGCGGCAGCCGTGCGAGCGTGGGTGTGTCCCACAGGCGGGCGGCCAGTGTCGAAGGCCACAGGAAGGCGGGCGGGCACGACTTGCTGCTCAGCAGTGGCAAAGAGGTGAGGAGGACGAGAGGAGGAGCAGTGCGTCTCATGAAGGGCCGCGCTGCGCGGCGTTGCCAGGCAAAGCGGCGCAGACGACGGCGGCCCCCAGTGCCACAACTCAACCTGTCTTAGGGGCCCTTGCCATACTGTGGTGCTGCACCCACGTCTGCCCAAGCGTCGGGTCCGGCTGCTGTGGATAGTCCAGCAGGTCAAGTCCTACAATGCGATGCGCGGTGTGCACAAATGCCGGCATCACGTGCAGTCCCCGTTGGTTATATTACTTTTCAGGGATGCATGCGGTTGTGCTGCTGCTTCATGAGATGGCAGCCATTGTAGTAGAGGGAGGGAGTAGAGGGAGGGTCATGCGGCATTGTCGCTGCCCGGACAAATGACGGCATCCAGGCTGGTTTGGCAAGGTAGTGCGGCGGCGGAAAAACTACACACTCCAAATAAAACAAATGAAACAACAAAACCCCCCTCGGTGGTTTGGTAAGGGTGGCAATCAGCCGGCCTTTCTCGTCAGCTGCTGCGCTCTTGGGTCTTGCGGCTGCCTGCTCTCAGACATGTGCAGCGGGTGCCTCCTCAGCCCCACCGCTTGCTTGTGCCGGCGGCGTCCAGTTGGGCCGCTTGAAAGTCAGATAGCCGTCCGCCCCTTCCTCCCGCTTGAGCTGGTGCCTGCATGGCGGTTGAAGGCAGAGCAAGGTGGCTTCCCAACCGCAAGCGGCGATCGCCATGGCTGATGTTGCATCCTTCAGCCAGCTGGTCCTTCGAGCCTCCACATGCACCACCTGAGCACGTGGATTGTTTACAACCATCTGCTGCGCGCAACCCCTACTAAGGCTAATGCACTCACACTGCATCCAGGGTGATGGCCATCAAGTAGTCGCCGGCAATCAGCACAATGAAGCCCCACAGCGCCACAATCTGCAGCGTGCGCGAGCAGAGTGGCGCAGCTTGCTAGCCGAGGCGGAGGCGGACGCGAGGCCTGGGAGCGGGGGAGCTTGGCTCCAGCACAGCGCAGCGCAGCAGGGCCCAGCATCATTAGCATGATGCCCGGCGCTGCCCCCACCCCTCCCCTCACACACACCTGGCGCTGGTGCAGCGTGCCCTGCGAGAAGGGCTGCATGATGTAGAGCTTGTTGGCGGCGTGGCACGAGGTGAAGATGACCACGGCGGCCAGCGCCCACAGAGACTGCTTGTAGGAGTGCATGCTCGCTGTCGACCAAGCGGCCAGGACGGCGGCCAGCACCGCCACCTGGAGCGCCCAGCCAAACCAGGGCCAGCTGAGGAAGGTGGCGCAGTCCTCTTGGGTGCCCTGCCAGTAGCAGAAGGAAAGAAAGAAAGGAGGACTATGCCCTGGTCGTGGATTCAAGTTGAGGGGGCCAGCTGGGTACGAAGCCCAGAGGGCACCAGCCAGCCGGTGCCAGTAGAGGTACGACATTGAAAGCGCGTTCAAGCCCCCGCGCTGGTGTCACCCAGGCAGGACAGCCGGGATGCACGGCATCTGCTGCCCATGAACCGCCCAGCTCAACCCTTTCCCCTTCCCCTAGCGAACCATGAAGTTGCCCTGCTGGCCACCCTTGTTGCACAGGGCCTGCGCGCTGGCCAGCCCACCCAGCGCCACAGCGGTTCCTGCCGCCGCCAGGGCCACCGAAGCAAGGAAGGCCCATTCGATGGGGCGCAGCGGCTGGCGGGGGGCGGCAGGCGAAACCGTCTCACTCGTGCCGTTTGCATCGGGCCTGGGAGGGAGGAAGGGGGGTGCACCCCCACGTGGGGGATGGGGTTGGGTGGGCATGCCCAGCAGCGAGGGCAGTAGAAGGGCATCCACAAGGTGCTCCTTAGCAGGCCCAGCACCCTTCACTGGACACCTGCGCTGCAATCATTGGCATGATGCCACCCACCTGCGGAAGCTGACAAATCCGTCGGCGCCCTCAACCCGCTTCAGCCGGAAGAGGGCGTCGCCCAGCACGATGAGCAGCAGCGTTGCTCCGGTGTAAATGGCAAAGCCCGCCAGCGTGGCGCGGTACCGGGCACGCAGGGTGGCGTCCTGAGCAAGGTGGGTGGGTACGTGCATGAGCTGGTCAGCAGGAGGGCAGGCACTGCGCGGCAGGGTGGGCAGGCTGCTTGCGAGCCGGCGCAGCGCATCTGGCCCCGCATCACCGTGCGGGGCCGCACGTTCTGTCCGCCGGGGCCAAAATGAGTGCGTTCTGTCCATCCCTCACCGCAATGTAGTCCAGTGGCGAGTATGTCATGAAGCAGATGAGGCAGGACAGGGCGCAGGTGACGGCGGCCAGCGACCACAGGCTCGCCTGCGGCAGCGCGGCATGCAGCAGGAGGTCAGGCGGGAAGGCGGGAAGGCGGCACGATGATGGCAAGGCAGGGCAGGCACGGCAGCAGGCGATGCGACCAGGACCTTGCCAGTCTGAGCGCGGAACCAGCAGGCTCCTGAGCTGGAAATCGAGTGCCCCGAATCGACACCTTGGGTGTGCAGAGTACCTACCCTGTAGTTGGAGATTTGTTTTTGGTTGAAGGCCAGCGCTGTGAGGGCCAGGAAGGTGATGATGAGCGCCCACACAAGCCAGGGCAGGCTCCAAAATTCCGCACAGGGACGCCATTCAAACTACAGGCAGGTGATGGTGCGGCAGCTGGTACGCTGTCGTGAGTTTGCTGGCAGACGGGGGAGGCTGTGTTAACATGTCAAAACTGTCTAGACGGCTTTCCAACGGGCGGTTTCCTCATGAGCAGACCGCTCGAGCATACCTCTGGCCAGGCACGCTGTGGCAAGCTGCACAGTCACTGGCACGGTATTGACAAACACGTGCCGCCAACCGCATGCATGCAGGCACCTGACTCACCCCGCTGCCGTAGATCACATAGCCGTTGGCGGAGCAGTACTGCTGCACCGCTGCCGTGCCGCCCAGCGCTGCGGGGCGGAGGGGCAGCGCAGGCTGCTCGTCACGAATGTTGCCGTGATCCAGCACGGCAGCCCAGCATGTTTCCACCAGCACTGCGCACGGCAGCCCAGCAGCCTGCAGCAGCAGCCCAGCATGCTTGCAGCACTGCGCGCCCCCAGGTCCCAAACCAGACACACCCAGCGTCTGCTCACCCACGCAGGCCCCCGCCACGGCCAGGACCAGCGCGGCCAGGAATGAATGGTGCAGAAGCCCTGCCTTGGCAGGCGCTGCAGGCGCTGCAGGCTCAGCGCGCTGCTCCATCTGGGCCTGCCAGTTGGCGGGCAGGCGCCGAAAGGTCACAAAGCCGTCCTTGCCGGCAATACGCTGCAGGCGGTACAGTGTATCGCCTGACCACGCCAGGACCAAGTCGCCGGCCACGTACAGGCAGACGCCTGCCACATAGGCACACCAGCGGTCGTACGCCTCGCTCTGCCAATGGGAGCGGAAGGGAGGGCGGGCCTTTTGGGGGTGTCTGTCAGGTTCTGTTGGCCGGAAACGCTGCGCTGCTGACGCCGCCACCCGCAAGCAGGCATGTAGGGTAGCACTACCAGCGGTACTGTACTCCGCAGCAACCGCACACGGCCCCACAGTTTGCCCGCACCGGCAGCCCCATTGCGGTGGCCCGGAAGGCCACAGAGGCCTGTGCGATCCCGAGGGAGACAGCCACGGCGCCCTGGGTCCACAGGCTGGAGCGGTAGGTGTGCACAGCGCGCGCAGCGGCTGCGGCGCCGATGCTGATGAGCAGGAAGGCCTGCGCATGGATGGCTTTTTGGATTTTTTTGGGGTGGCAGGAAGAGGTGGAGGACACTAGTGCCGCTTTGGCGGCGTGAGGGCGTGTGCATGGCATCAACCGGCTCCTGTCTGTCTGAGCCTGCGCCGAGGCGAGCTTGACAGCCAGCGCAGGGAGCGACACGGCATCGGCCCGCTCCCGCCTGCCACACGCAACCACACCTGCAGCGCCGTGGCGACCCAATAAAAGGAGAGGTAACCAGTGCAGTTGGGCTGCGGCGACGAGGAAGAGCGGCGGGGTGAGCTGGGAGAGCGAATCCTTGGGATTGAGGTGCCAGCGGCCAACACAGCTCAACAGCCGAGAGGAGGCAGGCTGGCATTTAGTTGCTGCATGCAGCCCACGAGCGCGGTGCCAGGCTGCGGCGGGTTTGAACCGTCAGTTGATGCAAGAGCGAACAGCAGCATGCAGCTCACCGCTCTTCCTGATCCTTCATTATCAAAGCAGAATTGTTGCTGGGCTCCCAGGGCCGCCAGGGCTGCACAGCAGACCAGGACAGAGGTTCACGTTGAATGATTTGAAGTATGGGCGGCAAGCAAGGCGGGACCCAGCGGCGGCGGCGGTGCCGCCTCACCTATGAGAGTGCCGAAAATCGACAGCACCAGCGCGCCATAGAACGCAGCGCGTGCTGTCGCCGCCATTCCGTGGAACTGGAGAGCAGGCGCGGCCAGAGCGTGGGGCTGGGCAACACTGTTCCTGTGCCTGCTGGCCGCCTGCTGGGCCGCTGGAGGACAGCAACTGTTCACAAAGTGACCTGGCTCGTGTCGCTGTGGACGGAAGGTCCTGCGGTGGCACGGCGTGGCGGGGAGGACATGCCGCCTGCTGGCTGCGCGGGGCACAGCTGGCGCGCATCCTACAATCCAGCTGGCCGTCCTTCTTGCCCTCTTGACAGGCAGGCCAGCCCGTCCAATCTTGCAGAAACGCTGTAGAGAGCGTTGCACGGTTGAGAATGTTGCCTCAAGGGAGTGGTGAGGCACGCCGCCTGCTCTACCATGCGCACGGCTGCCGCCCGCCACCTTTCTGCTGCCCCCCGGCCAGCATGCACAAACTACCGCTGCTGAAGGGAGCGGCCATGGTCTGAGGAGGGACTGCAACGGTGGCTGCCTGCGCTAGTTGTCGCCATGCCTCAGCCGGCGGGCAGGGCGCGGCGTGCGGGCAGGCCGGACTGCGCGGCCGCCAGCAGTTTGTGTAGGTTGTGCAGCAGGTGGTTGGGCCCCGCGGCAGAGATGCCGTGTGCTTGCAGCAGCTGGATGACGTCCTTGTTCAGCAGGAACACGCCCACTGCAGGGCGGGGTAGGCGACGCATGTTGACAGTGGGAGAAGGGGCTCAGTGCACTTGCGGCAGGTGCGCATCCATATGCACTAGTGGCGGCAACGACACGCATCCCAAAGCTGCCTCCCCGAGTGCGGCGCCCAGCCCACCTGCAAACCGCGGCCGCTCCCGATTTGAGTCGCAGTACAGCGGGTACTCCACCCGCTGAGCCGCCGCCGCTGCCGCCGCCGCCGCATCGCCGCCGCTGCGCCCAAAGAGCGGCCGTCGCGTGCCGCCCTCCTCCTCTACCTCCGCCCTGCGCAAAACGTTTTGTGTGGGGGGGGGCAGGGAGCACGGTGGGCTGCGCGGCTTGCAAGCAATGTTGCACGCAATGCAGCCAGAGGTGGTTGGGCTTTTTTAAGCGAAGCAGTGCCTAGCCCGGCATGGGAGGTGCACGCGGCAGCTTGCAGCTTGACCCAGCCACCAATGAGTACCGCGCAGGCCGCACCAGGTGCCGGCGGGCGGGTAGCTGTCAATGACGGCTGAGCGGGAGCCGCGCAGGGCCAGGGGGTACCGCAGCGGGACGTCCAGGTAGGCGGCCAGCCGGTCCACCATCTGGGAGCACACGGGAAGTTCAGGACAAATCAGGTGGGGCGCATGAAAGCGGGACGTCGAGGTAGGCAGCTAGCTGGTCCACCATCTGGCGTGTGGGAGGTGTTTGCAGCAGAGCGCAGGGACATCCAGACAGGTGGATGACAAAAGACAAGACCCACCATCTGCACCATCCTGGCCGTGCCTGTGCCGTACTCGTGCTGCAAACTGCGCTAGCCGGCTGAGCTTGCGCTGCTCCCTGTACCTACGCTTCTTGGATGCTCACCTGCGCTACATACCCCAGTGCCACCCCCGCTGCCCGGTCCTCGGCAGCGTCGCTTTCGTAGCCTGCCCGGGAGTGGGTGACAGGAGCAGGCGAGCAGGCTCGGTGCTGTCAGGAGTTTAGGAGTATAGGAATGCCGCAAGGCTCAAGCGCCGCCCAATGTGCGCCTGACGGCACGCCAGGGACATCCAACCGCCAGGTCAGTGCCCACTCTCTTACCGCCATCATCAAATGCTTTGCGCCACACGGACGGCCGCACCTGCAGCAGGAACAGCGGCGAGGCACACCATTCATATGGCCGAAGGTTGCAGCGACACGGGGAATGGGGTACAAAAGGCACGCGGCGATTTGTCGCACTCACGCCCCAACCCTCCTCTAATGGTGCGTCCTGCCCAACCCTCCCGCTGCGGCAGCCTCACCTCCAGCCCGCCGATTGACAGCCGCATCTCCTGCCTGCAAGCACAGTGGGGAGGGCAGGCAGGCAGCAGGCAGGCAGGTCGGTGCAGCTCAGGAAACAACGCTTTAACATGCAGCTCGGAACCGGTGTCGTGTCCCAGTGCAGCAACAAGCTGTGCGTCCTGTGTTGCCACGTAGCTGTGCAGCCCAGCCCACCAACCCACCTGTACTTGCTAGGGCCCTCTCCGCCGCCGTTGAAGCCATCAAGCCCAAAGCTGCTGCTGCCGTACCGCCCTGGCCCTGCCGCGGCAGCAAGCGCCAGCGTGCCGGGGCTGCTGCCGTCTTCGCTGGTGGCTGCTCCTGCCCACTGCCGCTCGAGCCGCTCTTCCAGAAAGCCGCCGGGCGGCGCCTGCGGGATGCTCACTGCGGATGGATGCGGGGCGGTGATCATGTGAGACATGAAACACAGGACTAGGTATGCGGCATGGCATAGGATGCGGCAGCCAGGCAGGAGGGGGGAGCCCCTCTTGCGCAAGCGCAGCACCACACGCCTCCACATGTGTGTATGTGGCGTTAGGCCAGTGCTCTGCCAACATTCACACTGTGGTGGGTCCCAGCTGGGAGATGGCGTCCCGTTCATCCGCCACAAACCAATGCACAACAACTTGCGCATCCCACTCAACGCACACGCACCTGCGGTGGGGCCCAGCTGGAAGATGGCGCCCAGCTGGCACACCATCTGGCAACGGCGCGCTACCAGCTCTCGCAGCACCGCGGTCAGGGCGCCCCGCCCCTCCTCGCCGCGCAGGGCCGCCTCGGCTTCGCTGCAAAGCAGTAAGTCGTGGTGGGAATACAGTTCGGCAGCCGCGTGCATCGGGTGGGCGGGGGACAGCGGCCGCTTGCGCCGCACATGGTGGTGGCTTCCCTTGCTGCTGGCATGGAAGGGGGGAGCACAACTTCAACATGCGCACCTGACACGCCGGTCCGCCGCAGTCATCACTTTCAGCACAGTGACCAGCGCCTGCGCGCGCACGGTCGCCTGCTTCTTTGCCGCTGCTGCCGCCGCCTGCACATCCGCAACCTGCTGCTGCACCTCTGCTGCCTGCCGGCGGCATCGCGCTGCCTCGTCTGCTAGCGCAGCAAGCGCAGCGTCCTGCTGCCGCCGCTGCTGCTCCGGCCCCAGCCGCTGCGCCAGCTGCTGCTGCAGTGCCTGGCTGCGGCCAGCAAGGTCCCGCAGCCGGCTCTGGAGCGCCACCAGGGACGCAACGCATTGGTGCGCGCTGGCAAGCGTTAGAGCCTTGGTGGCAACACTGCCGCCGCCGGGCATACCCGACGCTGCCGCCCCCACGGCCCTGCTGCTGCCGCCGCCGCTGCTGCCCTGCACAGTGCCCGCCGCCGCCGCCCCTGCCGCTGCCGCCAGCCCAGCGGCCTCGCCGGGCGCAGTGGCTGTCGTGCGCCTTGTGGTGGCCGTTGTGCTGGTCACATCTGAGCCTGCATCAGACTCGGCATCTGAGCTGGCACCTGCCAGCTCAGCTGCCAGGTCGGCATGGGAGCCCAGCGCCCCGGCCTCCTGTAGGTTGGCTGTGCTGCGAAGCAGTTTGGACACCAGCAGGCTCGCAAAGCGGCGGCCGGGGCCTGGGGCGCCGCCCTCCGCTCGCTCCTCGCCGGCGGTGGCGGAGGCAGAGGGCAGCTGGGAGCGTTTGAGCGGGCTGGCCTGTAGGGAGGGGGGCGCTGTGCTGGCTGCCGCCTCCTGTGATGTGGCCAAAGAAGCGAGGCGACAGATGGGGGCGAGGCAGAGTGCAGGTAGACGCAGACATGTCACAGCAAGCGAGGCTGGTCCTGCAGGGTGCAACAGCCGCAAACTGCAGCGCCTCGCAAGCATCTGGCTTCGCCCACCACCAATGCCAGCCGCACCTGCAGCGGTGGAGGGCACAGCCAGAGGCCGCCGCCCCCAAAGCTGAGCACCAGCGTGTCTGGCTGCAGCGGCTGCCGCAGGGCTGCAAGGTCGGCCCCGGCAGGGAACAGCTCACTCAGGCTGTCCAGCCGCCAGGCGGCCACGAGGCGGCCTGGGCAGGCACCTGTCGCAGCCAGGGCTGCTGCCGCTGCAGGCATCCACTCATCGCGTGCTGACTGTGGCGCTGCTGCTGGCCCTGCTGCTGCTGGTGCTGGTGCTGCTGCTGCTGCTGGCTCGGCAGCGGCAGTTTCCGCGGCAGTTTCCGCTGCCGCCGCTGCTGCCCACTTGTCGGTCTGACCAGGGCTTGCTGGCGGCTGCTGCCCCTGCTGCCCCTCTTCCTGCTGCGGTGGCTGGCCGCTTGCGTCAGCTGGCTGCTGCTGCTGCTGTTGCTGCTCCGGCTCGGCCGGACCATCGCGGAGCATGCCGTTCTGCGGCTGCTGCTGCTGCTGCGAAGGCGGCAGCTCTCCCCCTTGCTGATGTCGCCGCGGCTCAAACTGCTGTGCAGGCAACTCGCCGCTGCTGTCAGCTTCCGCAGCCGACAGGCCCCTGCCACCTGCCTGCGGCTGTCTGGGAGCCTCGGGCGGTGCGGGCTCTAGTGCTTCATCTGCAACTGACGCGGCTCTGCTGCCTGACCCCGTGCTACTGTTGTGCGGCATGCGCGCCGCCAGCAGCTGCAGCACTGGCCGTTCAGCAGTGGCAAACAGCACTGGGCTGCCCAGCCCACCTGCTGGCTGCCCCGCACCTGCTGCACCTGCTGTCGCCAGCGCTGCCGCTGCGCCTGCTGCGCCTGCTGCGCCAGCCGCTCTAGTGGCGCTGGTCCCCTGGCGAGCTGTCGGGCCCACTGCAGCGCCTGCAGGCTCCAGCGCATGAAGCGCCAGCAGCAGCTGCACCGAGCCGCTGTCCAGCAGCGGGTCGTGCTGCAGCAGCTGGTGCTCGCCCCAGGCCAGGGGACGCCATTCCGGGTTGGATGTGCCGCCCACCTGCAGGCAACGTTGGCACGGCAGCAAAGGATGCAACAGAGCCACTTGTGTGCTGCCACCACTGCAACACTCGCGAGCGAGCATGGCAGGCGCAGCAGCACTGGAGGCAGCTGCAGAAAGAGCGTTCGGGCGTTCGATGCGCCTCACCGCTTCGCTGCGGTAGACCAGCCTCCACTCCTCCTCGCTGCCGCTGCCGCTCGTTTCACCGCTGCCCAACGCGGAAGGGCAGCGGGCGGCGAGCGTCACGTAGTGGGCGGCCGGCGCCTGCTGCTTGCTGCCGGCGCCCAGCAGCAGCCCGCGGCCTGCCACGCTCTCCAGCTGCCGCAGGCGCTTGGGCGCCCGCTGCGCAAGCAAGGGAACAACGCACAAGGTGGGAGGCATTAGCATGTGGACGGATGGGCGGCGGCGGTGAGCGGCGGCAGCTGCAGGCGGCGGCGGCAGCTGCGGCCGGCTTGGACCGCTGGCAGCTGTCCAGCCTCACGCAGCGGGTCGGCTCAGTGCCCATATGAAGCAGCTCACCCAGCCTGCGCCTTGGGACGCCGCCATGAGGGCTGCCGGGCCGGCGCCGCGTCCTACGCCCCGCTGCTCTATCTCAAGTGCATCTACTGAGTGATCATCAGTGCGATCAGGGCGCTGTGGCTTCTTTGATGCAGCGCTCGGTCGGCCAGCAGGGCCAGCTCGCTGTGAAGAGGGTTTAGGTGCCTCGGCGCCGTATCGATGCAATGTACATACCGTCTGAGGTCACCACAGCCCCTCCAATGGTGAATGGCAAGCGCACCGCCAACTTGTCCGAGCTGGCCCACACATGCGAAACGAGCACAGAGCCACGGGCTGGCATTTCGCTTGCATAGCCTCACACAATGACTGCCGAGCAGCACAGGTGCGTCATCTGCCTCCACAGCCCGCCCGAGAAGCCAGCCACCGTGCAGGGCTGCTCCTGTGGCCACGAGTTCTGGTGAGGACATTGTGAAGGGACCGCAGCGCCCCTGTGGCACTGCAAGCCGGTGTCTGGCCGCCGCCAGCCGCCGCCAGCCGTCGCTCAGCCGTCCTCTCCTGCATCGGCATTTTCCTGCCTACCCCACAGCCTGGAGTGCCTGGAGCAGTGGTGCCGCACGCGGCGGCAGCCCAAGTGCCCGCTGTGCCAGCACGCCATCGAGCGCATTGTGTGCGGCGGCAGCGAGCAGGTGGGAGACTTGTGGCGCCGATCTGGTCGGTGGTATGGAGAAGTACTCCAAATGCTATACAGCAGCCACTGCACTGCTCTGGCAGGCATCTGCTTGCCGTGTTGCTTGCAGGGCGATGCAGCGCACCTGCCGATGCCACAGGCGCAGTGGCTTGCCACTGCACTGGGCCGCAGGCCACTCCCAACCGCCGCCGCCGCTGCCGCTGCCGCTGCTGCCCACCATGCCCCCGCTCCGCTGCAGGATGCGCCGCCCCCAGACCGAGTGGAGGAGGAAGGGCCCGACCTGCACTGCCTGGACCACTCCTTCTTCTCCGCGGAGTCCGACCGCCTGCTGTGCCGGTGAGGCGCGCCCTATGGTGCTGCTGCTGTTCGCAGCCGGAGCAACCAGCAGGCATGATGAGTGCGATGAGTGCTGCATGGTGTTGGGATGTTGATTGGTGCCGGGCCAGCCTGTCTTCCCACTCCCGGACTCTGATCGTCAAGGCGTGCTGCCAACCGTCTGCCAAGCGCGCAGCAGCCATGGGCCGTAAGCGGCCCAGCCTTGGGCGCTGGGCTAGCAGACACGAGCAGGGCCCTGCTGGGAGTCCCAACAGCTCCCCCTGCCTAGGTCCGGTAGGGCCCACTGCATAGCCAGGTATGTAACTGGAGTTGGGCTCCAACCAACTGAACTGCAGGGCACGTGCGGCCCAGATGCACCTGGTGCGGTCCGCCTACGGCTGCGGCCGCTCCGGCTCAAGCGCAGCAGACGATGCGTCCGACACACTGCAGCAAGTCATCGACACGCTGGCGGGCTACAAGTGAGGCGCTGGGGAAAAGAGCTTGGCTGGCCGTGGCTGGCAGTTGCTGTGGCAGGCGTGTACATACAACCTTGTTGTTGAACCTTGTTTGGGGTGGCGGAGTAGCAGCAGCAAGTCAGCGACGCGTGGGCTGGCGGCAGGTCAGGCGTTGGGCGCATCTAATCGCAAATGGGTGGCGGTGCAGTGCGAGTCGCGACATGCAGGGGGCATTCCCTGGTTAATCGCAGTACAAGAGCGGGCTGGATGCCGCCAGCCTGCCCCTCAAGCAGCACCCACCCCCCCTGCCACCTCGTGCCAGAGCGGGCTGGATGCCGCCAGCCTGCCCCTCAGATGGCACCCAGCCCCTTTGCCACCCCCTGCCTTGGGTCCCCAAAATGCAGGGACGACATGCAGCGAGAGGTGCCATTTGAGCCGGAGGCAGTGCTGCACGAGCTATACTCTTTAGAGCAGATAGTCAGCTCGATCGCGGCAGGCAGCTGGGCGGGGGGCGGCGGCGGCGACGCGCAGCTGCCGGCGCGGTTCAGTGCGGACGACGCGGCGGCGGGGCTGCAGGAGTGGCAGGAGCAGTCGGGTGAGAGCAGTGGTGTGCTTGCGTGCGCGCCAATGGAGTCGGAGTGTGGGTGACGCTGCCTGGCTGGGCCTGCACCTGCCAGCAGCCCAGCAGCCCAGCGTTTTGCTGCTATTGCCACACCACTCCCACACCTGCCCTCCATCCCCTTGTGGCGCAAGCAGACAGCGAGGAGTGGAGCGAGGAGGAGGATGGGCTGGACAGC
>RRZL01000022.1:1196673-1207212 GCA_006782975.1 Chlorella sp. Dachan | reverse complement strand
ACCGAGTAGGTGGGGGAGGGCAGCCCCAGCAGGAGGGAGTCCTCGCTGCTGCGCCCCTCGCTGAGCGCCGTCTCCTCAACCGCCAGCCGAGCGGCGGCATCTACTGGGGAGCTGCCAGCGGGCGCCACAACAGCGTCACCATGCTCTGCCCGCGCCACCGCCGCCGCCGCTGCGTCCAGGCACGTGCTGGCAGCAGAGCCGGGGCAGCCGGGCTTGCAGGGCGCCAGCTGGCACGTCGTGCACAGCAGGCCGCTGGGCGTGATGTACTGGCGCGGCACGTCTTTGGAGGCGTCGTCTGCGATGAACGACTGCAAGTGAGGAGAAATATTGGGAGGGGAGGGGGCGGGTCAGGAGGAGAGGGTGGGCGGGAGCAAGCCATTTGGTGGCTGGAGTCGGCTCAGCAGCCGTGAAGTCCATGCAGCTGCGCCACAAGCGCGTCAGCAGCAGAGCATCAAGCCCGCCGGGACGCGCCTGCTGCCACGCATTCCAGGCACACGATCCGCATGAAACAAGCGAAGTGAGCTCACCCCCTCCTCGCCGAACACCTCGCGTACGGTGAACTGGTGCCACAGCGCCTCGCCCTGCTTGGCGCACCGCACTTGCAGGTACGACAGGTCGTCTGGCGAGGTCATGGGGTTGCGCTGCGGCAGGTGGGCGGTACGGGTGGGTGATGCAGGTGGGTGAGCGTCAGAGGGCAGCGGCAGCCGAGCGCTTTGGGCAGCACCGGGCGGCCACAGCCAGCCAGCCAGCTACAGCCACTGCTGCTGCAGCTCCTGCCTCCGCACACTGCCACACCAAGAACGAGTAGAGCAGCGCGGTGCTCCCCACCTGCATCGTCTTCATGAGCGCTACCGAAAAGCTCTGGGCCGCCTGCCATGCAAAGCTGCCCTCCGCCGCACATGTGGCCGTCCAAAAGGCCTCCAGCCGCCCACGCGCCTGGCGCAGCACGTTGCCTGCACAGATCCAGAGGGGCACGGAGAACGGGGTAAGTGTCGAGCAGACGGGCAGCTGGGGCGCCAGGGGCTGGATGCTGCTGTCGACGCGGGGGTGCCTTGAGGAGGCCAGCGGGAGCAGGAGTGCTGGCAAAGGCAGCCCCCCAAGGCACCCGGGCCAGCCAGGCCCACCTGCCACTCAAGGCAGCCCACTCAAGCCCGCCCACCAGCTGGGCCAGCCAGTGCCCCACCGCCACCACACCCACCGTTGTCTGCGGCCAGCAGGTCGGAGGGGCGGTACTCCGCCACGTACATCAGGTTGTGCTCATACTCCGGCTCGTATGCCTCTGCGACAAGAAGCATGGCAGGATGGACGATTGAGGTGGGGCCACATACATTCAGGCTGCGCGAGGTAGGTGATCCGGCTCGTACGCATCTACCAACAAACAAGTCTCACACAAACAGTGAGCAGCACACAGCCCGGCCCAACCAGCGAGCAGCAGCCGGCCGACCCAGTCCGGCCAGCTGGGAACCTCCAGAGTGCGCACACCTCAAAACGCTTGGTGCGGGCGCCCACCTGTCGAGTCGTCCAGGCACATCATGGGCAGGGCCACCTGGGTCGGCACGTGCGGCTTGTTCACATCGTAGCAGCCCAGCGCTGTGAGCGCCGTCTTGTTGGCGGCCTGCACGCGAGGCGACGGCAACCACAGTTTAGCAGCTTGCAATGAGTGCGATGCACACGCAGAGGCAGGCAGTGCATGGAACCCCAAACTGCTAAATAAAGCTTCAAAATGCAGCCCACGGCCAGCCAGCCCACGGCCCGCACCTGGGCCAGCGTGTCTGGGAAAGTGGACGTCAGCCGCTCGTCCCAGTCTGCGCACCAGGAGGAGGGCGGAGCAGGGCACTGCTCAGGCAGGCAGGCAGGCAGGCACACCTGTGGCAGCAGCCTGGAGCAGCCCTGGCCTCGCACAACTGAATGCCGCCACCAACAAGCGCTTCAAAGCCCAGGCAGCACCCTGCTGTCGGACGAGCTGCCCAGCGGCATCCAGCATGAGCCACCAGCACCCTCTACCAAGAACCCTCAGCACAACTGTCCCTGCCCTGGTGCATTATAAGCTCACCCTGCTGCGGGATGAGCTGGCCTGCCGGGTCCAGCATGAGCCACAGCAGCTGGATGTACTCGCGCTTGCCCTTGGAGCACACAAACGCCTCAAAGCGGTCCGCGTTCTGTGGGCAGGCGAATGCCAAGGGCCAGGTTTCAGTCGCGGCAGAGGGGCGGGAGGCAGTTGCAAGCAGACTGCACCTGGCACAGGCTACTGGCTAGCGATTGCAAAGACAGCTCGAAAGCTCGGCGCTCCTCCAACATGCACGCTTCCAATGCCACAGCAGGCAGCTGCCCCTCACCTCGGCCAGGAATGCACGCAGGTCGGCCCAGCTGCCTAGCACATGATACACACCCCACCTGCTGACTGGCAGCTGGAAAGCAGGCGGCCCCTTCTCACCTCGGCCAGGAAGGCGCGCAGGTCGGCCCAGCCGCGGCGCACGCGGACCTTGAAGGTGCAGTTGACACGGCCCACTTTCCAGTGCATGACCCACACATCGTCTGCGGGGGGGGCGAGCAGGAGGGTGGGAGGCAGGGGCTGGTGAGATGGGCGCAGGGGGGGAGTCGGCACTTGGCAGCAACAGCGACCGCAGGCCGGCAGCATCTGCAGTTGCCAGCATGCTGCCCCAGCCACAGATGGCGCCGCCGCTGTGCGCGTCCGCCTGCCTGCAACCGGCCGGCCAAGCACTCGGGCCGGGCTGGAAGCGCACCTGAGAAGGGGTCTGGCCCCGGCAGCGGCGCATACTGCGCCTTGATCTGCCGCCCGTAGCTGTTGGTCACCTGCAGCGGCGAGGGGGGCAGAGAGCGGGTGCAGGGTGGGCCGCAGGGCACAACGCAGCTGCCAGCGGCAAAGAGCAGCGCATGCGGCACGCGGGCAGAGCAGCAGCACGCCAGGAAAGCTGCAGCTCTCTGCCGCCTTAAGTGCACGTCGGCACGCAGCCACCGAGGCGCACCAGCACGTAGCGCCAGTCCAGCAGGTCCCAGTCGTTGGGGGCAATGGTGCAGCTGACTGCGTCCACCAGCGTGTTGTCTGCGGCATTGTTGTGGGTCGCAGTGTGGGCCAAAATGCACAGGGGCGGAGCATGGAGCGGCGCGTCTGGAAGCTTGCGGCATGCTTGTCCACACACACACAGCCCATGCCAGCTGAACGCATGGGGGACGTCCTACCCAACGCCAGTGGCAACAGGAGCATTTGAACCATGATTGGACGCACCTAGATCCAGCACCACCGCTACCTTGGACTCCTGCCGCAGCCGCTCGCACAGCTCCACGGCTCGCAGGCAGGTGGCGTAAGCCAGGAAGTACAGCCCATCCTGGGGAAGGGAACACAGCGGCAGACGCACGTGGGATGAGTGCACAGCACGGGCAGCAGGCTGCGCAGCATGCAGCCACGTGGCGGCAGCCAGGCACCCGCGGCGGCCGTCCCGCAGGCAACACGAGGGGCAGGAGTTGCCAGCGGCAGCCGCAGCGACAACGGGGCCTGGACCAGAAGTATCTGGTACGTTTGCTGCACCACCAAGCCACAGGCAGCCAGCGCTGTGCAGCAACCCAGCAGGCCGAGTGCCCGCCGCCGCCCCAACGCCACACCTGCGCTGCGGTGCCGGGCAGGCGCGGCACCAGCACTACGTCTGCACTGGGCAGCGTGCAGGCCAGCACCTCTCCATTGTCGTGGCACTGCTGGCACAGCTCCAGCAGCCTGCAGCGTGAGCCCAGCAAGGGTGGCGGGGCACACGTCAGCGTCGGCGTCGGCAAGCACAAGGGGCGGCGTGGCACACCGGCTTCGGTGGCGCTGCGACAGCACTCCGCACATTTGCTGCTGCGCACTGGACACGCCAGCTGCAAGCAGCTGCAACGCACGCCAAACATGCATGCATGCAGGCGAATGCCGGATCCGCGGCAGCTGCCAAACCACCGGCAGGCGGCCCCGTCGTGCTTTCGCTGCGGTAGCAAACGCCCCGCCGCCGCCTGCGCACCTGGCGCTGTGCTTCTCCTCGCCGGGGATCACGCCCACGATGCCGTCAGGCCCTGCGGGCGGGGCACGGCAGCGGAGCGGGGGATGAGCGCTGCAGGGAAGGCGGCGGGCTACCGCAGGAAACGCAAAAAAACCCCACGCAGCCGCCGGCGGTCGGGCCGGCGGCCATCAGACGGCCCTCCGCGCGCACCTCGCTTGTTCACAATGGCTTGCACGGCCAGGGCGCCGAGGCTCACACGCCTGCAGGGCGCCGGGGAACGCAGGAGCGGGTCAGTCGCGAGTCGGGCAGCTGCCAGGAGCCACCTGCACGGCTTGCGGGCCCCTCAGCCTTGCCCACCAGACCTGCCCACCTGAACTCCAGGCCTTGCAGCGTCTGCCGGACGCTGGGGTGGGAGTTCGGCGCGAGGAAGCACCTCACGACCGTCCCGCCGAAGAAGTAGTCGTCATCAGTGACCTCGCTGGCCAGGACCAGCCTGGTGTTGGTGTAGGGCGGCTGCTTGTGCTCCAGCCCGAGTTGAGCTGCCAGACTGCCTGGGAGCATTCTAGGCCCTGTGGGGCCCTCCTGTGTGCAGTGGGTGTGTGTCGCTGGTCCAGAGGTAAGAACGGGCGAGGGAAGGTGCTCCTCGGGCAGCTGGGCACACTCTTGGGTGATCCGGCCCGGCTCCCACATGCGGCATGTGGGAGGTCCTTGCCCCGCTTTCTGGATGCCTCGCAGAGCCGGCAGGCTGCAGCTGAGCACGCAAACCCCAGCGGGCAGGCCAGACGGCGCCGGCCGCCGCCACCTTACCACACCTGCTCGCCTTCCAGAGTGCAGCCGGGATGCTCTCCCGTCCACAGCTAGCTGCAACCAGCACACAGCTGCACTGGTATACGCTAGCGTTCGTCCAACCATCCACGCCCGCAGGCTGCGACGCATGCATTGCTGCCGTTCAAATGCTTCAGAACCGCCGCTCGCGGCACGGGACAACTGAGCACCTTAGCAACACGCTTTAGCAACACGCTGGTGTGCCAGCCTCCAAGCTTCTCTTACTTCCTTGCACCAGCTGCCCCCACAACCGCGGGTGGAGCGTTACACTCTGAATTGTGGCCAGTCAACCGAGAGAGACAGCAAGTGCTTCAAAATTCGCGGCGCCCGGCGGCGGGGCGGCCGCGTGCTCCGCCGGGCGCCAATGGGTCAGGGCACGCCGCGGCGCTGAGCGGGCTGCACTCAGTTCACGGTGATGCGGCCGACCATGCCGGCGCCCTGGTGGGGCTCGCAGTAGAAGCCGTACTCGCCGGCTGCAGGAGGGGGGAGAGGGGAGAGGGGGAGAGGGCGGTGAGCATTCATTCACGATGTAGTGCGATGGCTGTGCATGCTGGGCACTCGCAGGCTCTCCACACCGCCTGGCGCGCTTGCCAGCCGCTTGCAGCAGCCTGTGTTTCGGCGGCAGGCAAGCCAGGGCTGGTCCTCCGAAACGCGGTGCCAGCAGCAAGCGAGCAAGGAGCGCTCCACCAGCTTGCTCCACCAGCAAGGAGGCAAGGCCCCACCAGCAAGGAACAAGGCTCCACCACCAAGGGTGGCCCCATCAGCTTCTCTCCCAGCACTCACCGGCGTCCAGCTTGACGGTGAACTCCTCGCCGGGGGCGTTGAGGTAGTCCTCGCGGCTGATGGCCTCGGCGTTCACGCCGGCCTGCACACACGTGGGCAGTGAGAGATGGAGGCGCCGCGGTGAGCGAATGTGCCAGGCAGACGACGGCGTGTTTGGCGAGCTTGTGGGGGCTGTTCCGCCCTGGCAGCGCATGCCTGGGGGCGTGGCCGGCCGCCGACACACTGCTGCGTGCAGCCAGGGACCGCCGGTGAGCAGCTGAGCAGCGCCAGGCGGCGGCTGCGCCTGGACAGGCCAGGGGTGGATCCACAGCTGCGCTGCCCAGCGCCTGGTTGCAAGCCGCAGTGCCGTGCTGCCGTCTTACAACCCCTCGGCGGGTCTGTTCAGGCTGTCTGTTCAGGCTGACATGACATGACATGACGGCAGCTCGAGCTCAACCGTGCCAGGCCACAGCTGCAAAGAGCCACAGCTGCAGGGCAGCAGCAGCTCAAGGCGGCAGCACGTGGACTCACGGGCACATCGTCCTCGTCGAACACCACGTTGTGGGGGAAGCCCGCGTTGTTCACAAAGGTCACGGACTCGCCCTTGGCAATGGTGATGTTGGCGGGGTCGAACACCAGCGCGCCTGCAAGCGGGCGAGGGGAGCGGAACGGAGGAGGGTGAGCGGGGGAGTCCGCACATGCCGCAGGGGCGATGTGGGACTGGGTGCGCGAGGCGCAGTTTGACAAGGTGTGTGGATTTGGCAGTGCGACATGGCTTGCAACACTGCCCATACTGCGCTGCCTTTGGCGCAGGCGGCCCCGCTGCCGGCCCCGCCGCCGACCCCGCCGCAATGGCGGGCTGGGCTGGGGCGCTCCTGCAGGCTGCAAGATTGCTGTCCATGCGCAGCAGAGCCCGGATCTCACCGTTGTCAGCGCCCACTGCGGCAGGGGGTGGGGCAAGGGTGAGGGACGTGCTCAGGGGCTCGTTTCACCAGCAGCCGCGTTGCTGGCGCTCGCGATGGGCTATCACGAGCTCAGTGGGCGCGATGGCGGGCGTGGCGGGCGCTGCAAGCGGCTGCAGGCGGACTCACGCTTCACGGTGGCCGCGTTGGCGCTCAGGGCCAGGGCCAGGGAGGCCACACCGGCGCCCAGGGCCTTGGCCACGCGGGGCAGGGCCGCCACGGTCGCCTTGGGGGCGGCCTTCTGCTGCTGGGCCGAGGCCACAACGGGGGCGCGGATAGCGGCGGTCTGCATGGCTGCTGGTGTTCTGGGGGTGACTTGAAGCAATGAGCTTGCCGAATCAAGTGGCGTGGGGGGCGTGGGAGGCGCCTCATGTGTGGATTGGCATGCTGATCCTGGCGTGCTTGCCACAGCACGAGGCTGAGGGACCTCAGGCAGCCTGCAATTGCGACTCGGCAGCATGCCAGACGGCTTCACACGCCGGTGGGAGGGCCTGCCGCGCGAGGGGGCGAGCCAGGCTGCGCCGCCGTGCCGCCGCCGTGCCGCCGCCTCTTTGGGGCGGAGCCCTTGCGGCGGCAGTTTCAGCTCCTGAAGTGAGCTTGATTGGGCCTCCAGGCCCTCAATGCACTTGTCGTAGCGCCATGTGATCAGGTTGAGACGTCTGGCAGAATGCTCGTGGCGAACTGAGGCACTGCCTGCAATCTGCTCTGCCCCTCCGGCCGCAAAACCCTTGTAAGCCCTCGTTTGCTGTGACGCATTTATGGCTTTTGCTGGTGCCACCCAACCAAATTGCCAGTACGGCATATGGGGGCAGGCACGTGGGGGCAGGCACAAAGCACGCAGCCCGTTGGCATGCAGCGGTTCAGCCGGAGGGCTGCCCGACCCGCTGGCATGCTTGGGCCGCAACACCGGAACTGCATGCCACAATGCAATCATTGGCCATGTTGGCACCAGACTTCCCAGTAGCTGCTACGTTGCAATCTCAGGCTAATTCTGCGGTGATGCATGGCACACCCAGGTCTGAGTGGCATTGAGACCTTGAGCATTACAAGTGTGCGGTGTGACAACCGCTTAACCGTGAATGCCAGGCCGGCCACCGCCGGCTCCGTAAGGGGTCAAACCCCTGAGCAAATGCGACGAGATTTGACGGGTACGCATGCTGTAAGGAAGAGTAAGTCGGAGGGCCCTGGCAGCCCGCGCTGGGTACGGCAGGTCGCTGTTTGCCTCCGCCGGCCCCGCCGGCCCGTTGCTGCCTTCCTCCCCCCCGCGCCTTGCGGCAATGGTTCCAGCAGCTGCAGTTGATTGGCCGGTCAGACATCTCCATGCACATAGGACTGGGGGCTTCCATGTCTGATGCATGTCACCGACAGGGGGGAGACACACTTGCCCAAACCCTCCAGCCCTCCAGCCCGAGTCTTAAACCCTCTGTACGTTCACGCGATGTGTGTTGACAGTCGATCAAATTGCTATTGCTAGTCTACAACATGTACAGCATACACGACATCAACGCACGCTGCAGACGGCTCATCAGCTAGCAAGCCGATGCCCGAGGCGCTGGCGGGGCCGCGCCGACATGTGAACGGCGGGATGGCCGCACCGCCAGCCAGACTGCCCAAGCCAACTGCTGCAAGCCGATGGAGGAGGTGCCCGCCGCGAGCCGGGCCAGGGAGCATAGTGTCGCCGACAGCTGGAAAGCAGGCAGCTGGACAGCAGCATTGTTGCTGGCCACGTCCGACGTCATGCCGACTCCACATCTGACGTCAGGCCGACTGCTGGAAGCGGATGGAGTAGGAGCCGGTGGCGGGGTCCTTCTCCGCCTTGAAGTTGTCCACCGACAGCCCAAACTTGCCCAGCACCATGTTGCCCAGGTCCTTGAGCTTGCCTGCAGCGGGGGATGTGCGGCAATGGGAAGCAGTCAGTCAGGAACCGAGACATGTGCATACCCAACAGGTGAGGTGAGACTTGCCCAGCACCATGCTGCCCAAGTCCTTCAGCTTGCCTGCGGCAGGGGGAAGAGTGCGGGGATCTATCAGTGACAACTGCGCGCCACGGCAGATACTCCAAACATACACCGGGCGATGTTGGCCGATGCACGCCGCCCACCCGGCGGCCCCCGCCTGCGCCCCAACACCAAGCCAGCAGCTTGCAGGCAGGCCAAGCGATGACAACCCAAACTGTTGCCCGGCAAAAACAGGAGCGCCCTATGCCGGCACCCACCCATCATCTCCTCCTTCAGCTTCTCCCGCCGCTCCTCAACAATCGGCGTCAGCCGCTCCACCGTCTGTTTGGCAATGGAGCTGCCGGGATCAAGCTCCGTCACCTACATGGGACAGCAGGTGCATCAGGACAGCGCATCAGTGGAGACTGGCGGGGTCGAGCTGGCCAGCTGAGCACGGTGCATGCTCCACCACTGGGCTGCATGCTTGCCCGGGCAAGCAAGCATGATTGGTCGCAGGCAATGAGGCATCGTTAGAGCAGGATGCAGCCAGCAGGTCGCCCCAGCCATCGGGTGCTGCCTGCGCCAGCTCACCTTTTGCGCGTCCGCCAGCGCGCGCAGGAGGCCATCCAGCCCGCTGTGTGGCACCCGCCCACTGGCTCACCTCACTCTGCCAGTCCAACGTGCCCATACCAGACCCACCTTGTGCGCGTCTGCAAGTGCCCGCTCCAGTTCGTCCAGCCGCTCGTACGCTGTGCTGCGCCGCAGCAGGGCCTTGGTGTACTGAGGCTGCAGGTCCAGCGCTGCCGAGCACTCCTGCAGCAGGGGAGGGGTCGAGCCAGTTGGGTGCGGCAGTCAGTAACGGACAGGCGGCACAAATGGGCACCTGAAACATGCAACAGGCGACGTGGTCTCCAAGGAAGGGTGCAGGTCCGGCGCCGCTGAGCGCTTGCGGTAGCCCGCGGATTGGTTGCCAGGTGAGGAGGGAGGGGGCTCAGGCCGCCGAGCAGCCCTGTGGCAGCTGATCGCATCCTGGACCACACCCACCTGCACTGCCTCACCCCGCTGCTCCAACTTCAGATGCACTATAGCTGGGGCAGCTGAGCACATGCCATCCACCCCAACAAGACCCGCCGCGCGGCCCTCCCCCTGCCCACCCACCCACCTGCGCCGCCTCCGCCCACTGCTCCAGCTTCAGGTGGCAAGCCCCTCGGTTGGCATGGTACACCGCTCGCTGCGG
The DNA here is from genome assembly GCA_006782975.1 of Chlorella sp. Dachan. NCBI lineage: Eukaryota > Viridiplantae > Chlorophyta > Trebouxiophyceae > Chlorellales > Chlorellaceae > Chlorella > Chlorella sp. Dachan. The sequence goes on along the minus strand of RRZL01000022.1, from coordinate 1,197,503 downwards.
CGCGGCCGCCGCCTCCGCTGGCGCCGTCTTCAGCGCGGCAGAGTACCGCTCCTGCAGTCGAAGTCCAGCCAGGTTGCGATTGGTTGGAAAGTCGCAAAGTCACCTCCCTTCCCTGCCTCTGATCCGCGACTCCAGCAGCAATGGCCAGCATGGCAAGCAGCCACAGGAGCCCTGGCAGCTGAGTGCGAGCATCCCCGTGGCCAGCAGCAGCGGCAGCGGCAGCGGCGGCGGCAGCGGCAGCGGCAGCAGCATCGCAAACAGCAGTAGCACCCAGCACCCACCAGCGCCGGCTCCCACTTCTCCCGCGCATACAGCTCGTTGCCTGCCTGCTTCAGCCCCTCCGCCTGCTGAAGCCGCTCCTGCAGTGGCGCCAGGAGGGCAAACAGTGCAAGCTCTGGTGGTCGAGGGCTGGATGCTAGCGTTTGCAGATTGGCAAGCAATTGGTTGGCAGGCACGCCTACAGTGCCAACCGCCCAGCACCGGCAGAAGCGGTCATGCTAGTGTGGTGCGGCTGTGAGGCAGCGGACCCCAGGCTTGCAAAGGAAGGGGTGCTGGAGCATGGAAATCAAGGTGATCAGCAAGCGATGCACGCAACCTGCCCCGGCCGCACCTTTTCGTCATCCGTCAGCTCTCGGGGCGGTTGCGGCGCCTCGCCCACCACTGCGCCGCCCGGCTGCTCCCCTGCCGCCGCTGCCGGCCCCACCATGCCGCTGCGCTGCTGCCCCTCGTCCTCCTCTTCCTCCTCGTAGTCGCTGCCAGAGTCGGAGTAGGCCTGTGCAGCAGCAGCGGCGGCGGCCTGCTGCGCCGCCGCCCGCGCCCGCTCCTCCGCC
>RRZL01000022.1:1156583-1184068 GCA_006782975.1 Chlorella sp. Dachan | reverse complement strand
ATGTGCTGCGCCTGCTGCGGTCCCGATGGCGGCTGCCTTGCACTGCTCATTGAGCGTTTGCAATGTGCACGGCTGTGCTGTTGCCAACATCCTCTCGGCAACTCCGGGGGTTAAGTAATTGTGGCGCCCAACGTGCATTGCGCGCATTCCCCACAGCTCATCATCCTCAGCCATGCAGCGCTAGACAAAACCGACTCATTGCATGTTCTCGTTGCAAGTTACAACAGTTAATGCAGTGCTTCTGCCTCGTCAAGTGCAGTGACATATGCGCTGTCTTGTCTTCCAGAGCTGGCTGTGCTCCGTTGGTCAAAGCTCGCTGTACCGCTTGCCGGCAATGAACTCGATGGCTTGGGGCACCACCCGCTGCAGCGCGCCCGCCGCCTTGTGCAGGTTTTCGAGAAACTCCTCCTGCGCACAACAACCATGGCAGAGTGCCCTCGGTCAGCATTCCTGCTTGTGCAGCAGACACAGTTAAGTACGCGTCAATGTGATCTGCCAGGGTTCGAGGAACTCCTCCGGTGCAAGGGTGTGTGTGGGGTGCGCAACAGGCTCCAGTACGCTGGCTGGGCATGCAGAGAACGCCAGTTGCTCCTGCCCAATCCTCCGCCGTCGCGGCTGCTCAACACACAGCCACGGCAGGCGGTTATGGCAAGCGGCAGCGGCAGGCGATTGTTGCAGGCAGCCGTGGCAGGCGAGCATTGCAGGCAGCCGCGGCGGGCGGTTCCCGCAGGAAGCAGGCGGTTCCCGCAGGCAGCCGGCTTCCTCGCAACCAGCGCTGCGCACCTGCGCGGGCCGCTCGCCGTCCACAATGTCTGTCACGCTCTTGATGCAAAACACGGGGCAGCCAAACAGGTCGGCGCTCCACGCCACCGCTGCCGCCTCCATCTCCTGCGGGGCAACGCAGGGCAGATCGAAGCAGTAACTAGGGGGTGGGCAAGGGCTAGCAGAACGGCCCGGCCGCAAACTGAGCCGTGCAGCTTGGGCTGCACAGCATCCGCTGTGCATACCTTGCCGCTCGTGCCCCCAGCCGCAAGCAGTACAAAGCAAGGCAATACAGGTTGACAGGCTGGCGAGGCAAAGCGCGTACCTTGACTGCCGCTTCGTGCTGCACCATGCGGGCCATGTCCTCTGCTGTGTAATCCAGGGAGTTGCCGCTGGTCACCACGCCTGCAGCAGAGTTGAATGACACACAGGTCGGTGTGAAAGTGTGATTTCATTTCTTCGCCTGTGGCACCAGCACCGTTGCCCTGGCCACATGCAGTTCATGTGCAGAGCGGAATGCCTGCTGCTAGGCGCAGCACCCGGCACCAAGGCTGCAGGCAGGCTGGCGGGTTCTGCCTCCCACCCACCCGCTTTGAGGCTCAGCGCCTTCTGCAGGTGCGGCGTGGGGATGGCGTCAAAGGCGCCCACTCCATATTTGTCAAACCCCTGCAGCAGTGGAGGGGGAAATCAGGAGGGAAACATCAACCCAGCACAAAGGGCGGCAGTCAGGGGCAGCAGCGCCGCAGGCGCTGGGCTGCGGCAGGCGCCAGTGCGCAGAGGCACGGGGGTGCTGAGCCGCCATCACATGCAGAGGAGCACACCAGCAGGCTGGCCTTGCAACCAAACCAGCCCATCATGGGCCTTGATCAATGGCGTGTCAATCAGAAGGTGGCCCTCACAGGGATGGGGATGCGGCGGTCATGGTTGACCATGCTTGAGGACACAAACACGTCGGCGATGGCCGCCCCCCGCGACCGGAACCCGCCCGCGGTGCCTGCGCAGGGAGTGCAGCACCCAGTTCACCGCTGGCCTGCTGGCAGCACTGCTTTACGCACACAGCTGTGGTTGCAGCTGCCAAACACAACAGCCACAGGTTTGGCAGCACACAACAGCCACAGGCGCAATCACGCACAACAGGCCAACAACCCGCTGCCGTGCACCACCGGCGCGCACATTCCCGCACCCGTGCTGATCACAATGTCTGGCTTGAAGGCCTGGATGGCGAGGTAGGTGGTGAGGGCTGCGGGCACGGTGCCCACATTGTCCACCCCCGTCGCCTTGCACTTGCCTGCGGGGGCGGCACACGGAGCTGGCTGGGCAGGGCGCGGCAGCGGCGAGCAACCTGCGCACAGGCCCGATTCACAGCGGCGGCGGCACAGCGGCGGCACGGTGGTGAACAGCCGAGCATCCTGCTGCGCAAGTGGTGAACAGCCGAGCATCCTGCTGCGCAGGCTGAGGCGGGGATTTTGACGAGCCTTCTGCAGACACGGCGGGAAGGTTGCGAGGCTGCGCCAGCGGCTCACCGAAGCACACGATGTGCACGTCGGCGCCGGCGTGGCGCCCCGAAAACGAGTGGCAGGGCGCAGGCGGCGGGATGACCGGCGGGTTGTCTGCCTTGAGCCCAAGCGCCTCCACCATGGGCGTTGCCTCCGCCTCCATGGCTGCATGGGACGCGGGCAGAAAAAACATTAGGCGCCATGCACAGAATGGAGAGCGGGAGGGCGGCACGATGGCGGCGGCGGCGGCAGCGGCGGCGGCAGTGACGGACAGCCGCCATCGGCGTTCCCACTGACTGTGGCGCAACTGCTGCGAATCACAGACTCACCAACAAGCAGCAGGATGCTCTGGATGGTCTTGTCGGCGTGCGACTGCAGGTACTGCTGCTGCGCCTCCTCGGGGGCCTCTGCGGAGGGGGTGATGGTGCCGTGGGATCATGAGGCATCCATGCATTATTGCAGCGGGCACTGCACGCAGCCTCCTGCCGACAAGCGCACCCTCGCCGGCCGCCAGCGTCACCACGTCCGCCTCCAGGCTGTTTCTAGCGGGCAGACCCTCCTCCACCATTGCACAGGTTACAGAGGCAGGGGCAGCGGGGCCGGCAGTGGGTCACAAGGCAGTGGGTCGCGAGCAAGGGAGCAGCAAGGGCGAAAGCTGCAATTGGAATAAGACTCAGAGGCTACAAGGAATATTAGCAACGCAGACAGAAGCAAGGAAGCCGGTTGGGTGGAGTGGCGCCACAGCGCAGCGCTGGCACAATGCCGCGGGTGTCGCACCGCCGCACGGGGAAACTGTGCCGCCCTGCCTCAGTTGCTGGCTGCCACAAAGATGGGCGCCCCTGCAGCAAGGTAAGAGGTGTGCGGAAGTTGAATGTGTGAGCCTGGCCATGACCGCCAAGCCGAGATGGTGCATCCAACCGCCTCGCCCATCCCGCCGCCACGCTGCGCCCCACCTGGCCCCAGCAGGGTGTCCTGACCAGCGATGGCGGAAAAGTCGCGCTTGCGGCCTGCCGAGCCGCTCTCGTCTGCGTCCTGCATATGGCGGGGCGGTTCCAGCAGGGGAATTGATCAGTCGGCTTGGCCCATGGGCCGATGCAGATCCAAGCAGGCAGGGCGCCGCTCTCTTGCAAAACTAAGCACTCCGCTGCCCGCCCCCAGCTCACCTCCGCCTCGTCCACGGACGCCTCTGCATCCTCCACCTCCGAGCTGCCGCTGCGCATGGGCACCGCATCCTCCACCAGGCCCGCTGCCGCTCCTGCCGCCGCCGCCGAGCCGGCTTCACCCCAGCCCTCCGAGCCAGTGACCGCCGCTTCAACAGCGCCCAGGGCTGCCTCCACCACCATGGCCACCTGCACCACGCTGGCTGGCGGCGCCGCCATCTGCTGCTGCCGCGGGCCACTGCTCAGCAGCATGACCAGCCGGGTGGCACCCTCCTCCTGGCTGCTTGGCACAATGCTGATTGACGCCACTGCCTCCTCCACCGAGCCGTCGGCTGTGGCCTCGCCGGCCGGCCGGCAGCTGTCTGCAGGTGGCGGCGCTGCTGCGCCGGGTGACTTGGGCGGGTGAGGGCTGGCCAGCCGTGGCGAGGCCGGCTTGCCTGCCGAGGCGGGCGCGTGTGGGGATGTGTCCTGGCGAGAGGACGGGCGCAGCGGCGCGCGCTCCTCGGGCGACGCAGGCGCCACCTTGGCCGGGGAGGCCTGGGAGAGGGTGGGAAGGAAGGTGGGGATGGGCGCTTGATTGAGCGATGGCAAGACAGCAACAGCCAGCTGCAGCTCACGCCAAGCGCCCGGCAGTGGCAGTCAGCCATGCATCCTTTGCAGCCACTGCTCAACACCCACCCGCCACACACCCTCAACTGCCCCCACCTTGGCGGGCGGCGCTGCATGGTTCTCGTTGTTCTCGGGCACTGCCGGCTCGGGCTCCACCTCGGGCACCGCCTCCTCCATGTCCACCGCGGGCTCCACCGCCTGTGAGGAATGAGATTGCAGGGTTGCGCTAAGGTGCCCAGAATGGTTTGCGTTTGCGCGGTTGCTGAGAAGGCGGAGATCGCCCAGCCGCTGCGCCAACCAGCTCCGAATGCCCCTCCATCTGAGCCTCACCTGCTGCATGCTGAGGAAGGTAGCAACCGAGAACGCGCTGCTGACCTCCTCCCTGCCCTTGAACAGCCCCTCACACCACAGGCTGCTTCCGCCCTGCGCCGCGGACAGCGGCACCGCGGCAAGCTGGTGGAGCGCCTGCTGCGCAGCCGCAGTGACTGCCGCCACAGCGCCGCCCCGTCCGTCGGCGCCATAGCAGTGGTTCCAGAACCGCAGCAGGGAGTCGGCCATGCTACGCAGCACGCTGCCGTCACCGTCGTAGTCGTTGGGCTGGGCGCACACCGGCTTGTAGGCATCCACAGCATCTGCAAGGAGCGTGGGGCGACGCGCTTGAATCTACCGGTGCCCTCATGCATGCCAATTGGTGAGCAGGACATCATGATGATGGCAAGCAACAGGCAAGCCACTGCCACTGCCGTCACTCACAGACTGCGTCCCGGTACTTTTCGGCGTAGACCTCGGGCAGGTCGTCAGCAATCCACACCGGGCCCAGCCGCATGTTGAAGTCCTGAGTGCGGAACGAAGGAGCAGGGACGCGAGGTGCACGCTGGGAGTGACTGTTAAACAAGCAAGGCAGGCTTGCAAGGGCATGCCTGCCAAGTCTGGTGCTTTTGAACTGCAGGCAGGTGCGGCATCCCCACCTGGTCGAAGATGGAACGCAGGCCCACGCCAATGCAGGGCGTCTTCTCGGGGCACCAGTACACGCCATCTGGCCGTGCTGAGTTGATCTGCAGGCGGTAAAGCAGCAAGGTGATAAACGATGTTGGGCAAGGCGGCAGGGGAAGGAGTGTTTGCGGCATGCAACCGCTAGCCAAAGCTGCCCGCGTGAGATGCTCAGCATCACACCCCTATCCGGCACTACCTTGCGCCCAAACTCGTGCCGCGCGATGATGCCGCCCGCTGGGTCCAGGATCTGCCAGGCCGTCTGCAAGAGGTGAGTGCAAAGGGCACGCTTAGTGCTTGGTCTGTTAGCTTGTGCCTGCCGCAGGCACCAGCGGGCAGGCGCTCCAGGCCCTGATTCAGTCTGTGATGCAGCTGCAGCATACCCTGAACAGCGGCGGCGGCGCCCGGGCAGCCCAGACAGCCGTGCACAGCACAGGCAGGCAGAAGAGTGAGGAGCACCTGGATGTAGAGCGGGCGGCCCAGGCTGAGCACGTGGGTGGCCAGCTTGCCTCCTGGCTGGCCCTCCTGCAAGAGTCAGGTGGGTGGAGGCATGGTGGCGATGCGGCTGCTGCACTGGAGGCAGCTTTGCACCGGTCAGCGTCATGGCAAACTTCGTCCCCACTGGCAGTTAAATGCACACCTGGATCAGCACGTCTCGCAGGTGGGACCAGCCCAGCCGCTGCCGCACGCGGTAGTTGTGCGCCGCTGCACGGCAACGGCAGCACAGCAGCGGCTTCTTCAGGCGCCGGCTGATGGCCATGCACGCATTGATGCCTGGTGCTGCATGGAAAATCAACTGACCAACTGCTGTCCAACCACCACCGTGCGCTCACCTCCTTTCCACACCCAGCTGGCCGCGTGCACCGACTCGGCGTGGTGCGGCTCGTCGGGCAGCCGGCTGATGCGCCCCATCACGTGCTGCCCACCGGGTTGCTGTGTCAGGCTGACCGGCTCCCACGCCAGCTCGTGCCTGCAGGGGAGCGGCAGCAGAGGCAGCACGTACAAGGTGGGCTGGGCTTGAGGGCACGAGAGAGCCAACTGCCGCACGGCAAAGGGGTTGCCACTCCGGCTTGTTTGGCACCGGAACTGCACCACTTGGTTCCCACTTCAACAGCCCACAGCCCACAGCCCACAGCCCTGCTGCTCCCTCACCAGCCTGCGGGCTCCACCGGCAGGTGCTCGCTCTCCAGCAGCGTGGCATCTAGGTCCAGCACCACGGCCACCTGGCGTGCTGCAATCGTCTGCGCGACGAAGCTCACGCCGTCTATCTGCAGCAGGTGGTCGGAGGTGGAGGGCGGAGCCTTCTTGGCGACGGCACGCACAGCATGCGGATGTGGTGGCATCCGCTGCTGTCCAGCTGCTCTGACCATGGCGACCTCTGGTCAACCGCTCACACCTTGGCGTGCTCAGGCTGCTCTGCTACCTCACCCGCATTCACACCAACCGCTGCACTCACGCGGGTGGCAAACACGGCAAAGGCCACGCCGTCTTGCACGGCGGCAGGCCGCGGCACAAACACGAGGTCAAACGTCGAGCCGCGCGCCACCAGCACGGTGTCCAGCGTCACGCAGTCGAGGGCCTGTGGTGGGTCAGGGTGCGTGCCCAGGGTTGGAGCAGCAACTGAAGGTAGCACTGCAATTGGCGCAGCCGTGCGCCACCCGCGCAAAGACAAGTCGGCCATGCCCGCCACCACGCGCACCAGCTGGATGAGCTCGCCGGCCTGCCCGTGGCCGCTGCCATCGTGGCTGGCGGCCAGCCACGCTGCGGGCGGCCGCCGGTTCAGCAGCTCCGCCAGCACAACATCGGTGGCGCGCACGTCCTCCCTGCGGCGCGGCAGTGTGTCAGGAGCAGGATCAGTCTGGTTGTCAAAGTCAGCGCGGCGGAATGGGTTCACCGCAAGGGCGAGCAGCTAAACATTCCGCAGCCTGAGCCTGCGGCACCGCCGCGGTCGAAATGCTTTTGAGGGAGGCGGGCAGGCTGGCGGCGGCGGCAGCGGGGGCGAAACTGACGGGCGGACCTGGGAGTGACCAGGAGGCGGGGCAGCGCGGTGCACACGCTTTTGAGCGCCGTCAGAGACTCGGTGGATGCCGCCAACAGCCGGCAGGGCACGTCAATCGATGAAATGTCGCTGGTGCTGAGGAGCAGCACCTCGCTGCTCAGTGGCGCCATGGCAGGGGGTGGTCACGGAGTCAATCGAGCGACAGGGAAGCCCGGGTGGGGGCTCGTCGGCCGCTGCTCCACCGCTCCAAAGGCGACCTGCTTCCCTGGCGCCGCAACCGGCTGGTCTGCAGCTTCACCCGGCCGACCACGAGCGGCAGAGGTGAACAAGGCAGCAGCGCGAGCCCCCAAAACACAACTGCCTCAATGCGGCGCCGCCCATGCGGCCGCCGCCCACTGGCTTCGGCGCGGCTGCCGCCTGCTTCCTTGAGGCTTGGCGCACCACATCCAAGCATGTTTGGGCTGCGCAAAGCAATTCTTGGTGTAATCCAAGATCCAGCCGTTTTGCACAGCACAAAACCTTGCGCTAGCTCATCGCCGGGCTCTTACAGTCCTGCCTGCCTGTCGCACAATCTGCAATGCTGCTGAAATCAACCTAAACTGCCTCAACATGATGCTGCAATGCTACTCGGCTGCCGCTCATCACAGCTGCATCTTCTTCCGCGTCGTCTCCGTCTCTCCGGGCTTGAGCAGCCACTCGAACTCGCCGCCCTTGCTGTCAAACGTGCCCTTCTGCAGGCTCTGCAGCTTGAGCGTGAACCGCGGCCCAATCTCCTGCGGGCACACACGAGACCGAGGCAGTTGTGAGGCGCCATGCAGTGGGGGTACGCTCCCCGTCCGCACCCAGCGGCACGGCCACGCCACCTAGCGCGCGGCCGCAGCTCGCGTGCGCTGCCGCTGCTGAGCACCCATCCACCCACACAACCTGCCCGCTGCCGCCTCTGCACCCACCTGCAGCCGTGCCTTGACCACCGCGGTCTTCTCCTTCTTCCCCTTCTCCTTCTGCTGCTTCTCCTGTGGCAGTGAGGGATGGGAGCAGGGGGCCGGTCAAGGTGCGCAGCACCCACCTCGGTCAACCACGCGGCGGCCACCACTGCTGGCCAGGGGAGGCCATCCTGGCCTGCACGCAGGGTCCCCCATGCACCCACAGCTGCTAAAACACAGAAGCCCGCTCACCTCGAAGATGTAGCGGTGGTGGCGGAAGAAAATGAAGTCTCGCTGGTTGTGGAAGGTCACCACGCGCCGACCCTTGAAGGTGGGGTCCTGCGCAGCAGCAAGAGGTAGACAGGAGCGGCTGAGCATTTCGATGGTAAATGACGCATGACATGCGTGCATTCTCGGGAACAGGGGCATCTGGTGCAGCTGCCGCAGTCAGGCCACCATGTTCCAGCACCTGCGTGGCCGGGGCACTGCAAGTGCGAAGGAGGCTGCACCCATCAAACCAGGCCACCGTCAGCGCCACACCAAGCATGCATGTTCTGAACCCGGCACCCACCCGGTGGAAGAGCGAGGCACGCATGCAGCCCCTGCCTGGCAATCTGACAAAGGCAAGCAGCAGCCAGCAGTACAGGCCGGGTTGCATGCCCAGCACCCACCTGGTGGAAGAGCGAGGCAAACATGCGGCCCACTCGGTGGCCCAGCCGCGTGTCAAAGTTGTTCAGCACCAGCTCGGGGCGGTGGCTGGTGGCACGAGCGTGGTTCTGGCGAGGGGCAGAGATGCGGAGGGAGGGCAGTCGGCTGTATCAACCAGAGTGAAGGGGCTATGTGCGGCACGTCGCTCACAAGGCTCGGCGCCGCATACGTGCTCCTGCAGCAACCACAAGTGCGCTCCAGGAGCCTGCTACGCTGTGCACCGCCCCTTGCTGGCCATGCTATGCTGCGCTGTGCTGCGCCGTGCCGTGCTGTGCTGTGCTGTTTTGCGCTGTGCTCACCTTGATGTCCGTGGACAGCACCAGGTTGGACAGGCGGAACTGGGCGGTGGGGCCGTCGGGCAGGTGCACCAGCAGCAGGCCGTTGATCTGCTTGCGGTCCTCGTTGAACACCTGCCGAGAGGCAGGGGCAAGCGGGGCACAAGTTGAGAACGTGAAGGGCCAAACACCATTAGCGGCAGGCCGTTGATGTGCTTGCGGTCCAGTTATGCACCTGCTGAGGCAGGGGCAAGTGGGGCATGAGACGGGGGCTTGAAGGGCCAAACACCATCAGCGGCAGGCCGTTGATGTGCTTGCGGTGCAGTTGAACACATGGTGAGGGGAGGGGAGGGGGCTGCCGGGACCTTGAAGCAAGGGGCAGAGCCCTGGCTGCGGAACCCACAGCTGCCATGCTCTTGTGGGACGGCTTTGCGAGCCAACCCAGGGTTCAATTCTTTCTTGTTTGCGGCAGCACCCACCATCAGGTCGGTGAACTCCCGGTTCTTGGCATACTCCACAATCTTCTTCAACGGGTAGCCCTGCCGCTTGTAGTACGTGGCGCATGGCAGCACCTGGCGGGGGGAGGGGGCGGAGAGGCAGCGGGCGCGCAGGGTCGGCTGAGGCCGGGCCGGTTGATGCTCATCCAGCAGCGGCAGGTTTGGCTGGCTGGCTGCACACCCACGAGCCTCTTGCACCTCAGGCATGAAACTTGCAAGGTTCCACCGGGCTGCCTGCCCAGGCCCGCCAACCAGCCAGCCGCCATGCTCACCCACTGGGCTGATTACCAAGCCCAACCAGCCAGTCAGCCAGCCACCCAGCCGCCATGCTCACCTCCAGCAGCTCTGAGATGAACCTGTACATCACGCCCGTGACCTTGTAGGAGGTGGTGACCAGCACGTGGGGCGGCCGCACCCGCTTGAAGTGCTCCGCAAACTCGTCCTGGTCCTCGTCTGGGGCAGGTTGAGAGGCAGGTTGGGAGGCAGGCAATGGGGCAGGTTGGAAGGCAGGCAATGGAGCGGGTTGGGAGGCAGGCAATGGGTTAGGGTGGGAGGCAAGGAATGGGGCGGGTTGGAAGGCAGGCAGTGGCACCACAGGTGCCCATGACAGGCCTGGCATAGCTGGCACCCAACGCGGCAGACGTGTCACAAGATGGGGAGTGCTGCAGCAGCTGGTGCTCCGCGCACCTGCCGCGACCTCTGCATCGTCTGGCTGCACCATCGTTTCATCCTTGACCCGCTGGTTCTCTATCGTCTGCAGTGGAGGATGGGGGATGGATGCGCACAATGCAGTCAGGCAGGTCAGCGGCAGCACCCAACAGCAGGGAGGGACGCTGATGTACAGCGTGCATGCAAGAAGGCAACTGCCTGCAGCCGGCAGCAGCAGGCGTGCACGCCACACGTGCCTTTGGCACCGCCTTGGGTGGCGGCTCCAGCCCCAGCTCCTCGGCTTTCGCCGCCTCCTTCTGCTTTGCCTGCAGGCAGACGGCCGTGGCAGTGTGGTTAGGTTAGGTCGATGCCAACAGTCCGGTGCGCATGGGCGGGCGGCAATAATGGAGCATGGACAGCAGCTTGACACCCCACAATGAATCCATTTCCGGTCTCAGGGGGTACGTTCTCGCGTGACCCCTTGCTCACCTTGCGCGCCTTCTTCTTGTCCCGCTTGGCCTCGTGCCGCAGCTTGGCGTACTTCTCGCTGCGCACAATCTTGTTCTTAATGAACGACGTCTTCTGGCCTGCGGCAGGGTGCGCAGACTACACATTGAGACTCGAGCAGGCTGCCCCACGCGCCGGCATCGAGCCGTTTGCGGGCGGCCCCATTGCCATGCCACTGATCGTCCCCATGCCACGGACCGTCCCCAATATGCAGGAGGCTGTTGATGACGGCCTTGTTTCCCCTGCTCACCTATCGTGGCATCGGGGCCGTTGATGGGCGGCCCCTCGTCGTCGTCGTCTCGTTGCCGCTTGCCCATGGCTGCCGCCTGCCGCTGTGTGCTGCTCCTGCCTGCGGGTGCGTGCCTGCTGCTTGCAAGGCCGCTGGCTGACAACGATGTTAGGGGGGCTGCAGCGCATAAAATCAGAGCAAAACTTGACAACAGCAGAGCAGCAGGCAAAGGGCTCTTGGTGGCGGCAGCGGCGGCGGCAGGCGCGGCTTGCAAGCAAAGGCCATGCATGGGCCCGCTGCTGGCTGCCACCCAAGCTCCCAACTCTGCTGAACACGCTGGGACGGCGGCAGCAAAGCCCCGCCGCCTGCAGCGCACCAGTGCTCGCGCGTGCTCGCGGCGCGGCCCTCGCTTCTGCCAATTACACGTTCAAGCCGCTGAAAGTGCTGTGAACAGTGCGTTGCCTCTCCTGACTGCAGCCAGCCCTGCATGGGCGGCTTGCACCGCTGGCAGGGGCCAGGGAACCCAAAGTGCACAATCCAAGGCACTGCACATCCAACGACACTCGGCGACCTTGATAGAGTTACGGGCGCCCGCCGAAAGGCCAGAGTCTGCGCCAGCGGCTGTTTACCCGCGCGTATCGGCAAGGTGCGGGCCGCTGCCGACGTGCTCGCCGTCTCGATGTGTTTTTGTCTGCTTTCCATAGCACATGGAGCGCCGCAACCCCGCTGCTGTGCGCCTAGGCGGCCGCTGGTCGCCCCTCCCCGCCGCAGGCTTCCGGCGACCCATTGGCTCGCTGGTGCAATACAGCAAGCCGCGATGGCTGCGTTGCAGCATACCGCGCCGCGGGCTGCGCCAGTTGCTAGTGCAGCGGCGCCCGCGGCGCCCGGCCCNGGCCGCGTGCAGCGGCAGCAGCGGCAGCTGGCTCCCATGCAGCGGCGGCAGCAGCGGCGGCAGCGGGCAGCTGTAGTGGCCTCGGCGGCGGCAGCACCCAGCAAGCCAGCAGGGTCGGAGGGGCACACCGCGCTGCTTCATGGGCTGGGCGAGGTGGGCGAGGTGGCGCCAGTCCACATGCCCTGGCTGCTGCGCCTGGCCCACATCAAGTCCAGGATCACCGGCGGCGACTCGAATGCGGCGCTGCAGGAGAGCGCGCGCGGCCTGCTGATGTGGAAGGTGCGCTTGGGGGTGGGTGGGTGTAGGGTTGCGATGAGTGCACCGAGGTGTGAACGGGCATGCAGGCAGCACAACCGACGGCGGCATGGACTGAGCAGGAGGGGGCTATGGAGCGCGCCTTGCGCCATGGGGGTGCATGCAGTGCTGCTGCTGGTTGCTGCTGTGAGATGTGCCCCACGTGCCATGCCCATGGCTGGTGTTGCAAGCAGGCGGCGCTGGAGCGGGGGCTGGTGCTGGACGACTTTACGATTCAGCAGCTGATTGATGAGAAGGACTCGTTTGTGGCGGGGCAATCGGGTGCGCACAATAGAAGCGTCGAGCAGTGGACGGCGTGGCAGGAGCGGAATGGCAAGCCGGGGCTGCTTGCAGGCGTGGCGTGGGATCAGCGGCATGGCGTGGCGTGGCATGAGCAGCGGCGTGGCAGCGTGCCTTGGGATGGCGGGGCATGGCTGCGGGTGGGCACGGCATGGCATGGGTTGCCGCGGCATGGCATGGCGCTGCACAGCGTGACATGGCACGGCAACGGCATGGGCATGGCATGGCATGGCTGCGGCACAGCATGGCATGCAGGCGCAAACTGCACAACGACACCCCCCGCTGCATGCCGAGCCTCCCTCTGCCTCCCTTGTTCCTGCCACAGTGGAGGCGCTGCGGTGGCCGGAGGAGCCGCTGCGCTTTGTCATGGTCCGCAGCTTCTCAACCCTGGGTGAGAGCAGGTTACTCAGTTGCTGTTGTTTGTGAGCGTGGCGATGAGAGAAGGTCATGGTCCGCAGCTTTTCCACCCTGGTTGAGAACTCTCAGTGCTTTCCTGGACTGTTGTAGTACACGACTGGCAAGTGTCATGGCCCGCAGCTTCTCCGCTCTTGGTACGCCATGAAGGCATATTCAAGGCTTGCCGCGCAGTATGCATTGGCTGCTGGTGCCCTCGTCACTGGCATGCCATGAGCACCAGCCATCCCTGCTTGCGGCCCCTCGCAGGCGTGGCGCGCTTTGCCCAGAAGTACCCCGCTGTGCTGGACGCGCTGCTGCGCACGATGCTGGAGATGGTTTGCAAGTACCACAAGACGGGTGAGAGCCGCGCGAGCTGGGCGGGGCGGGGGTGGTGCTGGGGCGGCGCCACAGAGTGCGGGCCTGCAGGGGCGGGCAAGCAAGCACATGTGTATGCAACTTGCATGTGCACACAGTGGAGCAGTCTCATGGCCCCTGGGCTGTGAAGCGGTATGACACCTCCTTGTTTATATACCTCCTGTCTGCCTGCAGTGATTGGCGAGGTGGATGTGGAGGAGCGGGAGCGGGATGCCTCCGGCCAGGTGTGGCGCCCTGGCGTGGCTGCTGGCTGTGGATGCGTCGTTTGGCTGTGGATGTGTAACTTGGCTGTGGGCGTGTCATTTGACTGGGCGTGATTGGGAACACTGCGGTGCCTTGCGAGTGCACAGCCGGAGGGCGCGAGCTGAGCAGCAGCATGCTGACATGGAAGGGAGGCCCTTCAGCCCACCCCTTGTGTGGATGCTTTCAACATGGCAGGTGTACATGACGGCTGCGGAGCTGATGGAGGCTGAGGTGAAGCGGCGAGGAGGTGAGCTGTTGAGCTGCTGTGCCGAGGAGATTGCTGCAACCTGCTGCTGGTTGGGTTGGTGGCGTGCAGATGGGGCATGTGATGTGGGCGGAGCTTAATCGGCATGTGAATGGAGGCTGAGCATGATGCGGCGAGGCAGTGAGGCAGCAGTTTGCAGTTGGCTGCCAGCCAAGGCATGCAGGTCCTGCTTTGCGTGACTGGGTCCTGCTCTGAGTGACTGGGTCCTGCTTTGCGTGACTGGGTCCTGCTCTGAGTGACTGGGTCCTGCTCTGAGTGACTGGGTCCTGCTCTGCGCTGACTGGCACATCACATGCGCATCACGTGCTGACCCAGTTGTTGTGTGCCTGAGCTGCTCCCTGCCTCACTTGCCAACTTTGCAGAGGCGGCCCGCAGCGCCAACAAGCCCACGGCGGCGGCGGCGGCGGCGGCGGCGGCTGCAGCCCCAGCCTCGCAGCAGTCGAGCGATGAGGATGAGGAGGTGGAGGAAGAGCGGGCGGCATGGAGCTTGGAGCGGCAGACGGGTGGGCACTGGTGTTAGCTTGCTGATGGCCGCATGTGGGCAGCAGTACAGGCCCAAGTCGAACCCCGCAAACCAGCTGCCTCTACTTGCCCGCCCTCCCCCTGCAGCCAAGGCGCTGGTGGCGCAGTGAACACTACACTTCAACCAAAGGACAGAAACCTACTCACCCGCCGCCTTCCCAATGTCTGTTTGTGTGCAGCCGAGGCGCTGGTGGCGGCACTGGTGGCTCAGTGGCAGAAGCCGATTGACACACTGGGCAAGGCGGGACGCGCATTCGACGTGAGCTGGACGCCCCGCTGGCCTCCGCTCGCCTGCCTGGCAGCTGTGCAGCCGTGCGGGGAGATGATGCAGCTTCTGGGGCGTAAAATGCCGCGCCGGGTGGGCGCGGCGCTGCTTCCTGCCGTCCAGCCGCGCACTGATCAGGCAGTGTGCCGAGACCGATTTGCTAGCCGACTGAGTGCGTGCCATCTTGTTTACCGCACGCAGGGGCTGGAGTCGCTGCTGGGCGGCGCGCGCAGCGGCGCCTTTGACCTGAGTGGCAACATCTGGGACCGCAAGGTGCGGGTTGTTTGGGTGTGTTGTTGTGGCAGTTGGTGGTTGTTTTGTTAGATGCCGTTCTGTTGCCTCTCCGGAGTGTGTGGTCGTTGTTGTTTGTTGGATGCCATTCACTGCATCTGGTTGGACGGCTGCTGCCTTGCGCGTGCCGTGCCTGGCTGTGCCCCGCCCTCCCTGGCTGGCTCGTCTCAGCCAAACATACATATGCAACGGTTCCGTCCGACGGCCCTGAACTAAGCTGCTGCTCACAGGGCTGGGCAGAGGTGGACGAGATGCGCGAGAAGCTTGAGAGTTTTCTCTCCTCTCTGGTCCACCGGCTAGCCAAAGGCTAACCAGAGCTGACCCCCAATATGCTGCAGGGCTGGGCGGAGATGGGCGGAGGTGGGCGAGATGCGCCAGAAGCTGGAGGACTTCCTCTCTAGTCAACCGGCTAACTAGAACTGATCAAACAGATCAGATTCTGCTTTGCTGCAGGGCTGGGCGGAGATGGACAAGATGCGGGAGAAGCTGGAAGATTTGAAGGAGCTGCGAGACCTTGTGCGCTCGCTCGGGCGGTGAGGGCGGGGGGGAGGGGGGAGGGACCTCGTGTGCTTGCGGGGACGGTGAGCCTTTTCTGGCGCCCGGTTGCTCATGCTAGGACTTCGCCATGAGCTGTGGCGCCCGGTTGCCATGCTGCGGTCTCCATGCGGCTGCTGCTGCGTTGCCCCCGGCGCACACACCTGGTGCAGCCGCGGCGGCTTGGCGCATGCATCCCTGCTGCGCGGCACCCCCGCCCGGCACCTCGACATGCGTGGGCCAGCTGCTCAAAATAATGTCCCCACGTCCCTGCCAACCCGTGCAGGGGCGGCGGCTGGGGCCCGCTGCGCCGCGCGCCGGTGCAGCACCTGGACATGCGGGGGCGGCCCGGCCTGCTGCGCACGACACTGGAGGCACAAGAGACACGGGGGCTCACTCGTTCCGACGACCTCTCGCGCCTGCTGCCTTCTGAGGCAAGTGCGGGCTGCTGCCCTTGGCTGGCGTGCAACGGCTTGAGGCAGCTTGCTGCGCAGCTGCTCTTTGCCACACAGCCTGCTGCTGCAGGTACAGGAGCGCTGGGCATGCACCACGAGATGCACCTGCTGTGCGCGCTGACCTGGCCTCCACAAGCGCTGCAGGCTGCCCTGCTGGCGCGCGGCCGCACCGTGCGCCAGGCCAAGCTCTTCTTCTACGCCAAGATGGCTGAGAAGGGGCTGGCTACCTATGAGCGCGACGGCTGGGGCGAGTTCCCCACCCAGGTGGGCTTGGCATTGCTTAGCTCGGATGTATCGAGGGGCGGACGTGATGGGCTGGACAGCATGCTAGCGCGGCGGCTGGGAGGGGGAGGCGAGTTGGTGGGCAGCAGCTGGCTGCTGTTGGCAGCGATGTGCGAGTCCAACACGCTGCAGCTTGCCCACGTGCGCCGGTGGCAAGTCTGGGTGCTCAAACCTGCCAGGACCTTGGCCGAATACCGAGGTCACAACAGATGCAATGGCATGATCTGGATTCATTGGCCGTTCGCTCCCGCCCGCAGGTCAACGTTGACCGGCGGGAGATCCGGCCCACCGCCGACCGCGGACCCATCCTGCTGTGTGTCGACACCTCGGGCTCCATGCGGGGTCCCCGCGAGGTGACTGCCCCTTCACCTGCTGATTTCCTTGGTTGTTATGGCTGTGCCCTCTTGTTCCGTGGCGCCGTCTAGCCACGGGTCAACAGGAGATTCAAGCCAACCTGCCCGGTGTGCGCAACCTGGCAGGCAAGCCACACCCTTCCACCTGCCCGCTCCCCATGCACGCTCTGATCTCTGCAACCTCCTGCCCCACCCCATCCCCAGGTGGTGGCCAAGGCGCTGGCCCTGGAGTGCATGCGGGCAGCCAAGGCGCAGGAGCGCGGCTGCTACGTGTTTGCATTTGCGGGACCCCAGGAGGTGCGCACGTGTGGCGCTGCTTGGTGGCGCTGCTTGGTGGCGCTGCTGGGTGGCGCTGCTGGGTGGCGCTGCTGGGTGGCGCTGCTTGGTGGCACTGCTTGGTGGCACTGCTTGGGAGGGGGAGGGGCTGCAGCCAGTGGGTGCTCCTGTGTGCACCTGTTGAAGTGGTCGCATGGCCCGCACGCTGAGCATGCTGGCTACCTGGCTCAGAATGATCTGAAGCCAGGTGTCTGGTTGATTTGATACGAACTCGAAGCATGCCGCCCGCCAAGCAGGTTCGGGAGCTGGAGCTGAACATGGACCTCAAGTCGGTCAACAACCTGCTCGAGTTCTTGGAGAAGGTGTTCAACGGCGGCTCGGGTGCGCGGGTTGTGTGCGCCTCTCAAGATGTAGGGTTGTTTTGGGGCGTACCCGCTGCCTGCTCGAGTTCTTGGAGAAGGTGTTCAACGGCGGCTCGGGTGTGCAGCTGCCTTGCCATTGGATTTCCACCTGGCCGCCTGCATGCCTGCTCGATCAGTGCGGCCCCCATGTTGTGCTTGCGAACACTGCAATTTATCCTGCAGATTTCAACGCACCCGTCCAAAAGTGCCTGAAGCGTCTCCACCAGCTGAAGTCCCCATGCGCAGCACGATATGTGCTGCTGTCTTTCCCTCGCTGCAGACTTCAACGCGCCCGTGCAAAAGTGCCTGGACCGGCTGACGGACGCCAAGTGGGCCAACTCAGACATCCTGCTGGTGCGCCGGCTGTTGCATTTGCTGGTGTTGCATTTGGGCCCGGCGCTGCTAAGCGGCGGTTGCATGTGGCAGGGCCAACTCTGCAGCCCTGCTGGTGCGTCTCTGAGGCTTTAGCCACCGCTTGTGACTGCCGATGATGCACTGCAATGGGCTGGCCCCTCCCAGGAGAGTTTGCTGCGTGTGTGACTCAGGATTGCTGCGTGTGTGACTCAGTTTGCTGTGTGTCTGCCCCACCTGTGCAGGTGTCCGACGGCGAGCTGCGGCAGCCGGGCCCCGAAATCATGCGCAAGCTGGCGGGGGCCAAGGACAAGCTGGGGTGAGCTGCTTTGGCTTGCCTTGTTTTACCGTGGCCGAGCCTGTGTCGACTATTCGAAGCAGCGGGGGCGCGCTGGCGACAGGGGGCCAGTCAAAGGCGTGGTGAGGGTGCGGGCGGGCTGGCGGCGGCTGTCTCCCGCCGCGAAACTGACGGGCGGACCTGGGAGTGACCAGGAGGCGGGGGAGCGCGGTGCACACGCTCTTGAACGCCGTCAGGCTTTCAGTGGATGCCGCAAAGAACCTGACGGGCAGATCCAGGCAGGCGAGGTCCGGACTGCTGAGAAGCAGCACCTCGCTGCTCAGTGGCGCCATGACAGGAAGTGGTCGTAGAGTCAATCCAGCAACAAGGGGCCGGGGTGGGGGCTCGTCGGCCGCCGCTCCACCGCTCCAAGGCAAAAGCCCGCGGCCCTGGTCCCCGCAACTGGCTGGTCTGCAGCTTCACCCGCCCGACCACGGGCCGCAGAGATGAACAAGGCATCAGCAGGAACCCCCGGACTTTTTGACATCAGCTCGCCTTGCCCCACGCGTCCTCTGCTGCTTCTGTCTGCCCGCCTGCAGGCTGCGCGTGCACGGCCTCATTGTGGGCAGCCCGGAGCAGCGGCGTGCCGACCCCGCGGTGCTGCGCGGCCTCTGCTCCCACACCCTGCCCAGCGGCAAGAACGAGGTGGGTTTGGTTGGCAGGCTGAGCTGGGCTGCTGTTGTTGTGCCTGGATGCACGGCGGGCAGGGTGGTGGGGCAAGTGTGCCTCGGCTCCCACACGCTGCCCAGCGGCAAGAACGAGGTGCGCTTGGATGCTCAGGGCGCGAGGTGGTAGGCCACAGGCTTGCCGCTCCCCGCCTGGAGCTCCAGCTTGGAGGCCCCTTCCTCCACCAGTGCAACCACCTACTAGCGCGGCCTGCAGCTTGAGCGTGCCGCGCATTCCCCCCGCAGCTGCTTTTGTTGCCTCGCCTTTGGCTCTCCAATGACACACGTGTTGCTGCTACTCTGCCCAGCCTGCAGGTGCTGATCCACGAGTTTGAGAGCTGGGCCAGCTTCCCTGGGTTACCATGCCCGGCACAACGTCACCCTCCTGTTCCCTAAAACCATGTGCAGGTGCTGATCCACGAGTTTGAGAGCTGGGCCAGCTTCCCTGGGTTACCATGCCCGGCACAACGTCACCCTCCTGTTCCCTAAAACCATGTGCAGGTCCTGATCCACGAGTTTCAGAGCTGGGCCGCAGCTGCTTTTGTAGCTCACCTTTGGTTCTCCAATAACACCCTTCCCTGCCGCAGGTGCTGATCCACGAGTTTGAGAGCTGGGCCAGCGTCCAGGCGGAGCGCGCGCTGCAGGTGCGGCACGCTAAATGCCGCCGTCGCCGCTTGCACGGAGCTGCGCCCACACAGCATGCCGGGTCGGCAGGCTTGAGAACTCTCATCTCAAAATCCGGCGAGGGGCGCCACGTGCGCCCACCGTGCCCAGCAACCGCTGCCGCAGGTGGCTTACCTCAGTGCCTTCCCCAGGCTTTCCCCCTCCGCCGCAGTCTGACTGGGACGATACAGTGCATGCAATGGTTGGCAAACCTTCCGAATGGCTCACAACTACAATGGCTCACAACTACAACTGTAATGGCCGTCCTGCCACCCCCATCGCCCCCGCAGTTTGACTGGGACGACGCAATGGGCAACAAACCTGCTGAGTGGCTCACAACCGATCGCCAAAATTCTGCCACCCCCATCGCTGCCACCCCCATCGCCCCCGCAGTTTGACTGGGACGACGCAATGGGCAACAAACCTGCTGAGTGGCTCACAACCGATCGCCAAAATTCTGCCACCCCCATCGCCCCCGCAGTTTGACTGGGACGACGCAATGGGCAACAAGGCGCGGCGCGAGGCGGGCCTACGCCTTGAGAAGCTGCGCCAGGTGCGGATTCGTTTCTGCGTTTTGTTCGCTGCCTTGCGATTCGTGCGATTCGTGTCCCTGCCCTGCTGTGGGCTGCCCAGTCTCAGTGCTGATGCGTTGGGCGAGCGGCCGAGGCGAGGAGAAGCCGCGCAAGTGGGGTGGAAGTTGCAGCAGACAGCGCTCCCACTCTGCAACAACCCGCCTGGGGGGTGATGCTTGCCCCAGATTGTGCCGCCCACCCAACCAAGTGCATGGCCGTTGCTGAGCCGTGGACCCCTCCCCCCATACCCCCAATCCCAACAGGCGGAGATGCGGCGGCGGCGCGGCGAGGCGCGCGGCGACAAGAAGAGCGCCAAAGCAGTGCGCATGCCCGGCAAGAACACCTCGACTTTCGAGTGATTAGCAAGCCGCGTGCCAGATTTGAG
Source organism: Chlorella sp. Dachan (assembly GCA_006782975.1). Classification (NCBI taxonomy): domain Eukaryota; kingdom Viridiplantae; phylum Chlorophyta; class Trebouxiophyceae; order Chlorellales; family Chlorellaceae; genus Chlorella; species Chlorella sp. Dachan. The sequence continues at coordinate 1,164,148 of RRZL01000022.1, read as the reverse complement.
GCAGCTGCTTGGCAATAAGCCTGCGGTTCCGCTGGTGCAGCAGCTCAGCAGGATTGCCTCTTGAGCGAGGCAAGACCCCGGTTTAGGATGCCGGCAGCAGCACGCCCCTCAAACAAACGAGCCGCCCGCCAACCAGTGCACCCACACCCTACTCTGGTTTTCCTGACCATTTCTGTTGCTCGGCATCAATCTGCCCCGTTGTCTTTGCTCATTAGCTCAATGCATGCCCCTGTCTGCTTTCCAACATCGGACCCGACTTTTCACCCATTTATGCGGCTCTGCGCATGGCCGCCTCGCCCGGGGCAGACCGCACCAGTTCATGCGTAGTTGGTGCGGCTGAGCTCGCAGGCTCTGTAACTGTAGGACGATCGACACTACTAACAGAGCAGTTGCGGAGCGCGAGGGTCGCGCTGCGCTCAACAGGGCAGGGCACGACATGGCGGCACCAGGTGATGAGGCTGCACTGCTCAGCATTCGTGCTGTGGCTGATTGATTGCATCATTTACATTTGGTGCAGGGCGATCAAGTGGTCCGGCAGTGTCTGTTGGGACTGGCTGTGCATGCATACGGGCACTTACGGCGAGGAGGAAGCAGCTGTGGCAAAACCAAGACAAGCAACCAAAAAAGAAAGGGCAGCGTGCCTTGCGGTGGGCCGTGCAGGAAAGGAAGGGGCGGGGTGTGGCCATATGAAAGCAAGCCAGGCAGGCTGGCTGTTGAAAAAAGCAGGGTGCGGGAGGGGAGAGGCAGAAAAAAGGTGCGGAGAGAGACTCGGGGATATGTAGGCAAGGGTCAGGCAGGTGAGGAGCATGTGGTGGGGCAGTAAACGGCATGGTCGGATGCGTTTGGGAAAAGAATCGTCTGTTTCCTCCTGTTCAGAGTGCGGGGCAGCGCCGCTGCAGGTGCTGCAGCAGACGGCACGGCCGGCGCAGGGGAGGGCAGCAGTGCAGCAGCTCGGCACGTGACGCATGCTGCACCAAGGCGCCGGCTGGTCAGAGCGCTTGCTCAGAAGGCACAGAGCTCAGATGCCGCTGCCATCAAACTCTCCCTGCAGCAGGCTGAAATACTCCAGCCCACTGCCGGGGGCGCGTACTCGAGGCACCGGCAGCGGCGCGTGCAGCAGCAGCGGCGCCTGCGGCGCCGGCAGCTGCAGCGGCTGCTGCTGCTGAGCCAGCCCGCCCACCGCGAGAGCAGCGGCCAGCAGCTGAGGCATGTGCTGCTCCAGCAGGCGCTGCGGCAGCAGCACCCACTGATTGGGCTGCTGTGTGAGGCGCAGCGCCTCCATCTGAGCCCTGGCCTGTGCCACCTCCTGCGGTAAGTAACCCCCTGTCGCAGCCGCCGAGCAGCTGCCTGCACCCAGCGGCGGCAGCGGCTGCGATGCCAGCTGCAAAGGCCGGGGGGGCATCAGCTGCGCCGGGGGGGGCGCCGGCAGGGTTGCGGCTGCACTGGTCACTTGGGAGGGTGGAGCCATGCGGAGGGGCATCAGCTGAGGCGGTACTGCTGGCATAAAGCCGGCAGCTGCTGCGCCGACGGCCGCCGCTGTGTGCGCTGCGCCAGCTGCACCCGCTGAGCTGCCGCTGCCGGTGCTGCTGGGCTGCTTGACGCGCCTGCGTAGCAAGTGACAGCCGCATGAGAGTCGGTTAGGGGGCAGACGGCAGCAGGAGAGCAGCAGCCAGTGGGAATGGCATGCCGAAGAAAGCAGCAGGGCACCAGCGCCAGGGAGGCAGGGAGCCGGCAGGCAAGGTGCGTAGCATGCTGTCCAGTAGAGCTGAGCAGTGCTCCCCAGCTGACGGCTTTGCCGGCAGAGCGGCCCCAAGCTAGGCCTTGCAGGCGCGCGATCCGCACGCACTCTGCACCATACAGGCTGCCCCGCTCGCGCGCACCGGCGCTCATTGTGCTTCTGCAGCGCCTTGCGGCACGAGCGCTTGCACCCGTCAAACTCGGTCAGTGGGTGGCCCTGCAGCGATAGACGATAGAAGAAGCAGCGGTTTGGTTTGGGGCTGGCGCTAAGCTGTAAAACTGGACTGGACTAGAGGAGGAGGAAGCACCCAACCTAGGCTCATTGACCAGGGTGCGGTGAGTCATTGGGCTGCCACCAGCGCTGGGGAGCCTCTTCCCGGCCGCCCCACCATGCGCAGCGCTGAAGCAGCGAGCGGTGCACCCTGCCCCTGGTACTGCACTAGCAGCCGCCCCGCGAGGGGCTCACCTGGCCGCAGCGTTGGCAGAATCGAGAGGGCACGCCTCGAACTACATAGTTGTCTGCCTTTAGATGCTCCTGATCGAGTGCATGGCAAGGCAGAGGGGCCTGGTTAGCAGGACAGCAGGGCGGCAGCGCAGCGCAGGCTGCGGGAGGTGGGGGGACACGGCTGCGGCAGGCCCCGCTGAGCCGCGGCAGTGGCACCAGCATGCACGCAAGCACGTGTCGTGCTGTCGTTCGTCTCCGGATGGCATGCCTCCGCACTCACTGGGCAGATGTGGTTGCGCTGCAAGGGTGGGAGGAGGCGGAGGAGGGGAGGCATCCGTACTTGGTGGCAAGCTCTTGTAAGGTGGAGCGCCCCCAAGGCAGTAGGGTTACCAGGCATACCATGCCTGCGCGCACATTGATCTACAGCCAGCAGTCAACCGAAGCCGCCGGCACCCACCTGCAGGTAGAAAGCGCAGGAGCTAAGGTCTGCTGGGCAGCCGTCCGCCTGACACTCCCACTTTTTGAACAAGCGCGGCCGCGGCCCGCGCTGCGCTCCGGGCTTGCTGCCGCCGCTGCTGGCAGCTGCGGCAGGGGCTGACATGCTGCCGGCTACTGATGGTTGGGCAGAACCGGCTGCGGCTGCTGCTGCTGCGACTGCGGTGGCGGCAGCCGTGGCGGAAGCGCTGATGGGTGGGTGCATCGCCGACTGGCCACTCGTTGTACAAGTGCTAGAGGTGGGTGCGCCATCTGTGGTGATGCCTGGTAGGTCTGGTGGGCACATGATGACGCGCTGACCTCCGATAGAGTGCGGGTGGAAGGGAGAAACAGGCTACTAAGGCTCGATTTGGGCGGCGTACCGGCGGCGCGATGTTCCGTCAAGAGGCGGCGTGGAGGGCCACAGGTCTGCACGGGATGGCGCCCGCCGCGAGCCCCGTTCGGCTGGAATCCGACGCTGTAGCGCCTCAAAGCAGGGTTCCAAGTGTCAGGGCCCAGGGCGGCTCACCGAGGCGGGAGGGAGGGTCTCAACAACACGTGCTCACGAAGCGCGACCTGCGGGCGGCGCAACAGCGGCAGCGTGACATGATTCAAGATGCGGATTCGCGAGCAGCAGGCGGCGGGCCGATCGCTTGACCATATATCTTGCTGGCACTCCCCGCCGGCGCCGCAGCGGTTCTAACCTGGCCTGCCCCCAGTCGGCAACCGAATGCAACCGCAGCACCAGCTGTCTGCCCGCGCTCTCTACACAAACAGAACCAGTAGGCCAGAAGGAGGGAAAGGGTCTGCCGAAATGGCGGCAGGCAGCGACAGGTGGCGGGCGGCCGTGCGCATCTGCATGCACATGCCGGGCGCCCTCTGGTGATGGGTAGGTTGATCAGCGCATGCGACCCTCGGCCTCGCCTGTGCGCTTTCGCAGTTCTCCACGCGACTGGGTGCTAGAAAGAGCAAAAGAACGGCCGGTCCGTCTGGCAGCCACTTGAGTTGCGGCCCCGCTGTGCCGTGCCACACGCTGGCGCCGCCGGCAAGCCGGTGCCCTGCAGCTTCCAGCCAGCCCTCCAGCTGTGTGCTAGCAAGATCATGCGAGAGTTCTGAAGCGTTTCGACGTGTTTGTATTCGACCTGGCAGACTTCTTCACACGATGAATGCAGGGCTCGGGGTTCCTACGCGTGCATCGGCGGCAGCCTGCTGAGCAGCCCCGGTGGGCAGATGAGTGGACGGCATCCCACGCAGTCACCAGCAAAGCAGGCTCGGGAGGCCAATACATCTCCAGGAAGCGGTGGTAAGGATCCCAAGTAAAAAGAGGGCACCTCCCTTGACGCTTGCAGGTTGCCGCCTGCGGCTGCGGTGGGAAGCGTCTGGTGCTGCCGTTTGCAGCAGGCAGCACAGGGCGGGCAGTACCAAAGGCGGCGGCCGGTTTCACAAATTGTCAGTTGTTACTCGCAGAACTTACACACCGAGTCGAGCTCGCCCATGCAATCTGTGCACATCATATCCAGAGCCTGTACAAGGACAGTCCGATGAGTCATGCAAACATTGCCCACCCGTGCAAAGCAGCACAGCTCTCCATCCATCTGCTTGCTGGCCGCATGACCGCCCCATGCCGCACCGCCGCCGCCGCCGCGCTGTGCTAGCAGCAAGCAGCAAATGCAACCGTTTCTGCCCGCCCGCCTGCCGCCCCTATCACTGCACTGCAACGCCGCTGCCGCGGCGCTGCGCCAGCAGCAGACTCTTCACCTCTGCAAGATCCGCCTGAAGCGCCGCCACCTGGGCTTGCAGCGCAGCCAGGCTGCCACCCTCGGGGCCTCCGGGCGCCGCGGCAGCGCCCCTGCCGCCGCGGGCACTGCTGCTGGTGCCGGGCTTGCCGCTGCCGCCGCCGCCGCCGCCCTCGTCGCCACCCTCATCTTCGTCTGTGGCAGGTTGTGGAGTGGAGAAGTGGAAACGGAGCTGGCATTTGCACAACGCCCGCACTGAAGGGGTTGGGCTGCTTTGCGTGGCGCCAGCTGAGCATGGCAGCCAGCTGCTCTTGCAAGCAGCACAGGGCGGGCCCTAGATCAGCTGCAACTTATCCAGCTACTGATCCCGGCAAGCACCTGCACCCAGCAATGTGCGCAAGCTGCTCGTTGCCTTGATGTTTCGCAAGTCCTAGCTAGTTCCATTCCCGAAAATGATACACACACGCACCCCTAGCGTGCGCTCCTCAACTTGTTCGCAATTCCAAGCTAGTTCCGTTCGCCGCAGAATCCATACGCACTCACCCAGCAGCGTGCGCTCCTCGTCATCTCCAGCCTTGGCCCACAGGCCGTCGAGCCTGCAGGGGCAGATTTTGTCACATGCGACCGGGATCACGCCATGAGACCAGAAACACGCCTGAACACCCAGCAGCTCACTTGACTGTGTCCAAGCACCCCCCAGCAGCTCACTCGACGGTGTCCAAGCACGCCCAGCAGCTCACTTGACGGTGTCCAGCTTGTCCGGGTCGACTCAAAGGAGCACACCATGTGACCACCCACCATGAACACCCATCTGGCCCCAGCAGCTCACTTGACGCTGTCCAGCTGATCGGGTCCACAAGCACCAAGCACACGCGACTGGGATCACATGTACACCATGTCGAACAGAAACACACCTCTGAACACCCAGCTGCAGCCTCGGCCGCCCCCCAACGACTGCTCACTTAAAGGAGTCCAGCTTGTCGGGGTCGACTCGGGGAGCACACCATGGGGCTGTAAACACACCTCTGAACACCCGGCTGCAGCAATGGCCACCCCCCAACTAAAGGGCTCACTTGACTGTGTCCAGCTTGTCGGGGTCCACGCGCAGGACGTGCAGGTAGGCGGGGTACAGCCCCGGGAACAGGCGCTCCACCCAGCTGCGTGGGATCATTGGGCGGGAGCGTAGGAAGGGGGCAGTACAGTGGGCACGTGAGACAGCTACAGCTGGTACGGTCATGGCACAAGTGGGCGGGGTAGAGCCCCGGAAACAGGCGCTCCGCCCAGCTGTATGGAGGCACACAGCGGTAGAAGCAAGCGCCAGGCCAGGTTAAGCGCCGACAAAGCACACCGTGCAGACCATTGCAACACTGGCATGCTACAGGATCACGAATCATTGATGTGCAAGCTGTTGGGTGAGTGAGACACATGGATGGGAAGCTCCGAAGTGTTGATGGTGCCAGGGCAGCCCCTCAGGCTGCTCACCCAGGGATGGTGCTCTCCAGCTCATCAATTGCCTGCGCAGCAGTGGGAGTGCAGGGCACTGGATCAAACAAGCAGCCTCGCTGCAAAACTGCTGTTGTGCTCAGCACCAGGCTGCCTCAGCATTCAGCACTCAGAGGCCGCCTGCAATGCTGCTCCCGCGCGCGCTTGACAGCGCAGATCTGCCCTTCCTGCCTGCGCCTTGGACAGCAGCATGCGCAGGCCCTCGTTCTCCGTGACCTGCGGTTGCGAGGTTGAGCGGCTGAGACAGCAAGGCCGCAGGCAAGGCCGCAGGGCGAGATGCAATGCAAAGAGTGGACGACACAGCAGCCCTGGCTGAGCATGCCTGCACCGGACCTTGCTTGACAGTGAGAAACAGCAAACGTGCGCCCACCTTGTCCAGCGTGTTGGTCATGATTGAGATGAGCCTGCAGGGGGTGCGCAGGTTTGCAGGTTCGGAGGGGGGAGGATTAAGAAGCACAGCATGAGAATGCTGCATCCGACATCATTCATCGAGCTGCGTTGCCTGCAACCGCGCCTGTGGTGGCGTGCCCAAGCCCCATGCGGGAGTTGACTTGCACGTGTGCCATGGCGGGCCAACGCAGGCTGCCCTCCCACTCACAGGTTCATGAGCACTGTGGCCAGTACAAACACAAAGAGGCAGGCCAGCACGGAACCAGCCACTGCGGATGTGCGCAGCAAGAGGAGCCGGGCCAGGGCGGACTGAGTGCATGCTCATTCAGAAGGATCGGCTGAGCTGAGCAGCACAACGAGGGTGAACAGACGACCCACCCAGCCACCCAGCCACCCGCCCACCTGGGTTGTGCGCCTGCTCGTACAGCGGGTTCAGATCCGCGTTTCCCGCCGACCACGTCACCATGGTCATGAACGCCTTGCCTGCAGTTACCAGAATCAATTGCTACACAACTTGGCTGGCAAGGCTGCTGCTGAGCTGGCAAGCAGACCGCGACAACGCACGCGGCGCGCTCTGCAGGCTGAAACAGAAAAATACAGACCCACCGATGGTCGAAAAGTTGTCGTGTTTGTCCTGGTCGCGGCGGTAGAGGATGTGGAAGCTGCAAAAAAATAAGGGTTGCAGGGTCGAGAAGGCACCCACAACGACACCAAGACAGGGCAGCGGTCCGAGCTGCTGGCAAGGTGCGCCATGCGGTGTGCAAGATTGCTCCGCACGCCCACCCGGTGCAGCAGCACAAACCGGGGTGGGCCCACCCACTGTTAACTGGCCCTGTTGGGGCAGCTGGAGGCCCACCTGGTGGCGAACCCGGCCAGCATCAGCAGCAGGAAGACGAGGTCTGCATGCCAGGGGGCAGGGATTGGCCATCCACACTCAACTGCTCATGATGACTTGAGACGGCAGCAGGCATGCATCCCGCATGTGCGACGCAGGGCGAGCCGCAGTTGCACCACTCTTGCCGCCGCTGTATTACTGCTTTGAGCGAGCGAGCCAGGTAGGCAGCCTGCCTGGCTCACTAGCAATGCACTCAACCAAGCCTGCTGGCTAGCACACATTTAGACGGGTGTGAAGCCGCCCGCCCGCCCGCCCGCCCACCACCAGCCAGCCACCCACCCACCGGCCCAGCCAGCCACCCACCCAGCTAGCAAGCCTCACTCACACCATTTGACATCGTGAATCACTTCCTTTAAGGAGTCCAGGAAGGAAAAGCGCGTGGCGC
>RRZL01000022.1:1123904-1156298 GCA_006782975.1 Chlorella sp. Dachan | reverse complement strand
GGATGGCAGGAGGGAGCTGGGGGGTGGGTTGGGCCAAAAGGTGGGCAGGTGTCCCAGGTGCATCACGGCCGTGCGGATACGCATGCCGGCCATGTTTCTGCAGTAGAGACCAGAGCACTTTGTGGCACTAGCCGGCACAGTGCCGGCCCAGCTTGCGGCGCAGCCGCTGGTGTTGCACCAAGCACACCCGAACACGGCCCGTACGCACCCACACGGTGGCCCAGTTCCAAAGGCCGTACGCCTTCATTGTGGACACCTGGTGGAATGCAAGTGTGGTAACGCAAAGCGCCACTGTGAGGCCGGTCAGGTTAGGCACTGTCCCAGGGGTGCCACCACAACCTGCGGTTGAGCCTCTCCCTCCCAGTACGGTTAACGCCCACCTCGTTTCATTTGAAACCCACCTCGATGACCACAAACGGCGCCATGCCAACCAGGGCCAGCACGTTGCAGGCCACGGTCAGGCGGCCGCGCGCGCTGCTGAGCAGCTCCCGCAGGCTGGAACGCGTGTCCTCATCCTGTGTGTGCGGGGAGGTGGGTGTCAGCAGCTCATCATGATCAGTGCTGACATCAGCAAATCAATTGCACGGCAGAGCTGCAAGCTGCGGCATGCTGGCGCGCGTGTCCTCGTCCTGTTTCGGAGGGCAGTAACAGAGCTGACCGCAATGGTCAATGGCGCAGTGGCGCAGCTCAATGGCATTAACCATGCAGTGCATGCAGCTCTGTGTGCGCATGTAACGGTGGGGACGGGCTCTGGCTGTCAAGACCGCATGCTCCCCTGCTCCCCTGACCTGGAACACGACTGTGAAGGCGAAGAAGGAGAACAGCCTGCATATGGCGGGAGGGACAGGGCGGTAAGGCAGCACAGCCGTGAAATCGAGCAAGGCATGGCGGCGTACGCAGACCTGACAAGCCCCACTCAACTTGCCAGAGCAGGAATGACGCTGGCTCCAGTCGCGGCAGGTTTGCACCCACAGGCTGCAAGCCCCAGTGCACGGCACAGGTACCTTTCCAAAGCAGGGCCCTCACCAGAGCAGGAAGAAGGCCAGCTCCCACAGCAGCAGGCGCTTGCAGAAGCGGTTCCACTTCCAGTCTGAGCCAGGAGGCGGTGTGCGTGAGTGAGGAGACGGCAAGGCGGGCAGGCGGGCAGGCGAGGCAGCTGACCTTCAGGCAGGTCGACAGGCACAACTTGCAGGCTTTGCAGGCAGGGGTGGCCTGCCCGCTGCTTGCTGCTTCCAGCACTAACAAAACACGGCCTGCTCAGTGGTTCTGCTGCGCAACACACAATCATCCACCCAGCGCACTGGCTTACCAATCACAGCCTGCACCGCCGGCAGGGCAAAGGTGGCATAGGACAGCCCGCCCGCCTGCCAGCGCTTGAGCAGCGGCTGCGGGCAGGGGGCCAGGGCAACAGCAGCAGCTGGGCGGGGCTCCTGCCATGCGACACAGGTTGCAAGCTTGCGAGAACCGCGCCCCTTGGGGGCGCATGTGACCCTTTGGGAGGGCAGGCGAGCAGGGTGTGCAGCTGCAAAGGCGCAGCCCTCGCACACACACACACACACACACACACACACACACACACACACACACACACACACACACAGCAGGCCACACAACCCTCGCAGCTTCAGACCCACCTGCAGCAGGCCGTCCTTGTCTGCGGCCGTCGCGTTGCGGATGGACAGAACGTACGCACACACCGGGATGGTGCTGCTCCAGCCTGCAGCGTGCGCCAGGGGTGGCGCCGTTTGTCAGGTCATCCCTGCCGCTGCTTGCATGCTCGATCCAATGGCTGCATGACATGCACATATGCTGCATGACATGCAGCCATTGTGTAGCAGGTTCCAACCCTTCAAGTTGACTGTCCTGGGCCCCACCCCGCCCTCCACCCGCAGCACCCACCCGTCTGCTTGACAGCCGGCTGGCCCAGCTCGCGGCGCCAGGCCGACTCAAAGTCTATGTCTGGCCGGTCAGCGCCCTGCGAAGGGAGCATGGGGCATTTACGCGTGGCAAGCGGCAGCAGGAAGGGCGTGGCAGGACCGGCCGGGTGAGCGGCAGGCGATGCAGCACGGCCCAGCTCCGCACGCAATCGTAGCATGAGGCTGCTCCAGAGCTGAGGCACCCCACGGCCCAGAATCACAACCAGCCGTGGCATGAAATTGCTCCATTTAAATTAATCGAGGGGGTCTCGCCGCACCATTGTGATGATTGAGTCGTCGCCAATCTTGCTCAGCACCAGCTTGTCCTGCGGGCCACAATGCCCACATGCATGAGACACACAGCATGAGACACACAGCATGACACACAGCAGGAGACACACAGCGTGAGACACACAGCGTGAGACACACAGCGTGAGACACACAGCATGAGACACACAGCATGACACACACAGCGTGAGACACAGCGTGAGACACACAGCGTGAGACACACAGCGTGAGACACACAGCGTGAGACACACAGCGTGAGCAGCATGAGCCGAAGACGCCAGCCTGGCTTGGTGGCGGGGCAGCAGCTGCAGCGGTTGCCCGCTTGGCGGGTTGCAGCAGCAGGGCAGCGGCGGACGGGGCGCCCGGCGAGCGCTGGGAACAAGCGCAAAGGGTCGCAGGCGCGCTGCCGCGATGGGCCGGCTTCCAACACTCCGAGCGGCGCGCGCTTGCCTGCGCCAGCAGAGGCATGCTGATTGAGGTCAGCACACAAATAAGCTGGAGCTCACCTCCACTTGGAACTCCGCCACCTTTTGCACGCCGGTCTTCTGCAGCGTGCGCAGCACGTCGGCAGGGTGCTCCTTCAAAAGGTTTGCCACGGTGGGGCCGGCCTATTTTGGGGAAGGGGTTAGCTGTGGTGAGTGAGAGCAGGAGGCGAGGGCGGCGGAAGCAAGCCTCGGGTTGTGGAGAGCCGCGACGAGCCACCAGCCACAGACATGCCGGTCCCTGGCCCGCCGCACCCTGCTCAAACCGCACGTGCACTGGCCCATCTGTTCACCTTGACGGGCGGGCCGGCCTCCACGCGATCCCACAGAGCATCCTCCCGCTGGTGACTCAGCAGCGGCGAGATGCCTTCGTCGTCCGCCATAGTCAGCGACGGCGGCGGCTGCGGCGGCGGCTGCTGCGGTGACGCTCAACCACAGGCCGTGGGGCGGTTGCTGGTTGCTGCGGCTGGCTGGGTGGATCAGTGGAGCGAGCTCTGAGAGCGTAGACTGGCGCTTGAGGCGCAAACCCCTTGGGGGGGAGCAGCGAGTGCCTCTGGGAGCAGCGTGCAGCAGGGCAATCCGCCCTGCAAGCCAGTCCAAGGCGTGCAGAAGGCCGTGAGGCACGCTAGGGGGTTGGCATGAGCGGCGGCGCAGGTGGAAAGATGACGACCACTCTCTGCTCACAGACTTGCAATCTGTTCCTAAAATTGCTTGCGCTGCCCCTGCCACACGAGGCTGCTTACCGGCGGCACTGCCCCGCTGGAGAGCCGAGGAGGGGGAGATGGGAGACAACTTGGGCTCCAGCGAGCCTCTGCTGGAGGATCTGGAGGGCCAGGGCGTGTGGCCAACTGTTCCGCCCACACTCGAGGCGAGCAGCAGGGGCGGGTGTGGTGCCAGCCGGCGGCGGCGGTGGCGAGGGAATCAGCGCCTCGTGGGCGAGCTGCCGCCGCTCGCTTACCAGACGGCCAAGCTGTGCCAGCATTACCTTTGCAAGTTGCTCCCACCCTGCAGGATGTGGAGGGGGAGGTGACGGAACAGTGCACCGTGCGGCGCCTCTTCTCTGAGTGGCCGGCGGGCGTGCTGCGCTACATCCAGGTGCGGCGGACCTGAGTGTTTGGGGCCAGTGCACCGATGGGGAGCAGCAGCAGACTGGGTCTCCCTGCTTGACAGCTTGGCATGGCTGGTAGGGGTAGCGCAGCGAGGCAGCGGCTGGCGGAGGGAGTCCCGTTGAGTTGGAAGCTGACCGGGCACTGGCGTGCATGCCGCCGCCTGCTTGCCCAGCGTTGCTGCGGAGCGATTTATGCACACGCACCTTGTTTCACGTAGCGCCAGGGTGGATGAGCATTTGCTGCCCATGCCGCAGGACAAGGGAGTGACCAAGCTGGGCGAGTTTGAGGAAGATGTGAGCTGAGGGTGCTGTTTTGAGCGGTGCTCGCCCTTGCCTACGCCTGACAGCGGCGCCGTGTCCTGCCTGCCTGCCGCTGAGCCTGCCCGCTTGGCTGCGCGGCTGCTGTGCACTGGCCAGATAAAGCGTCGCCGCCATGCAATGCTCAAACTCATCCTCAGTAGTGCCACCACTTAAAATGCAGGACGGCCTGGTGTTCACCGCCTTTGAGGATGCGCAGCTGCTGACGTTTGGCTCGGACCGCCGGCGGCTGGACTACGAGGGGGAGTGGCGCAGGTGAGGGGCTTGGATTGAGGGGTGGACGACGAGTGGAGATGTGGCAACGCCTTGGGTTTGGGTTGGCTGGCCAGCAGCTGGACTATGAGGTGGGGTGGCGCAGGTGAGGCCTTTGCGCAAAGGTTGCGCAACAACCTTATTGAGTTGTAGCGTTCATAGCATGAGCTGCAAATGCCTGCTTGTGACGACACAGGCGCAGCGGGGGCAGGCCATGCGACGCAGCAGGTGCATGCACAGGCCAGCCACGGGCTTGGATGGCAGCCAACTCCAGATGCTGCGACCCACCCACACAACAGCACACCCTGCCACGCCCGTGCAGGCGGCTGCGCGGGATGTGCGGCCAACGCAAGTGCGAGGGCGGCTGGAGCAACCAGGTGGCGGTGGAGGCCTTTGTGGTGGCCATCCGGGACGCCGCAGCGCCCGACAAGCGCGGCCTGCTGCAGGTGGGTTTGTCTGCGAGGGATGTGTGGTCTGCCTCAGGTTGGGAGGCGTGGTCCAGGTGCCGGATTTTCTCTCCCCCCGGCCGTGTGGGCCGCCCGGGGGCCTGTCATCGTATTGTTCGGTTCAGACAGGTGTGAAGCCAGCCAGCCAGCCAGCCAGCCAGCCAGCCAGCCAGCCAGCCAGCCAGCCATGCAGGTCGGGCTGCAGCGGCAGGTCAGCAAGGGGCCGCAGGTAAGCGCTACCCAGGCACGATGCCTGAAGCCTCCGAACCTGCACAATCCTCTGCCTTCTCACACCCCGCCCATGCAGCCGCTGCTCAAGCGCTACCAGGCGCGGCGCTGCTCCTACGCCGTGTTTGCGCTGCCGGCCGTCCAGGCAGTCATCAAGTTCAAGTGGTAAGTTGGAGGGGAGCCTGGGTGCGCAGTTTGCACTGATCTGCACCATGCTACTGCGGCCAAAGCTCCGGCAGGATGGCAGTGCGTGCCGAGCTGGCGTGCACGCTCTATCTCCTGAGAGCTGGCGCTTGGCAACCTGCAAGTGCGTGTCTGGCTCGCAGGAACACGTGGGCCCGCCGACTGCTGTTTGTGGAGCTGTGCAGCTTCCTGGTCTGGTGGGTGCAATGGGTGGGGGTTGGGGGAGAGGGGCCGCCGTGTTGTTGAGGCTGGGATGAAGTTGAGGGCAGGCTGCTCGGTAAGGTCCTCAGGCCGCTTTGGCTCCGCTGGATGCGTTGCTTCCAACTGCTGCGGCACCGCGATTGCTCTCCTTTGCCACCACAACTGCTCTCCTGTGCAGGATGATCAGCTTCAACGTGTTCACCATCGGTGCGTCCACCTCGGCTGCGCCCCTCTGCCTGCTGCGCCCCTCTGCCTGCTGTCGCGCCTAGTCGGCACTTTGGCCCGGTTCGCAAGGGCAGGCAGCACGCCATGCATGCTGCCCCCGCGATCTGCACTGCCATGCAAACACTCGCTCTCCCCGCCCCTGATGCAGTATCCATTTGCTGACCCCACCTTGCATGAATAAATAAAAGGCTTTATTGGTTTCCCTTGCAGCCTTCCAGGACGAGGACCTGTCCTCCAGCCTGCGGGACCTGCTCAAAGAGCCGCGCGGCCGAGTCACGGTGGCGTTCGAGCTGCTGGCGCTGGTGGGTGTGGGGGCTCTCTGCCGCTTGTTTGTTTGCCCGCTCCATTGCATCCGTTTGATGCCGCCTGTCCCTGGGTGAGTGTGGCGTTCGAGCTGCTGGTGCTGGCGGGTGCTTGAGTCGCCGCCCGCCTGCCAGTGGTGTGAGCTCAAGCTGGACGCTTCTCTCGCCACAACTGCTGGTCGCCCGCCAGCAGACCTTTTTCAGTTGTAAACGTGTTGCTGAGTAAGGAAGGTATTGCAATGCTTCCGCCAGGGCTAGAGATCGCCCGCACAACAGAACGTTTCCCGCCTCCAAGCTGCAGGTGGGCATGGCGCCCTTCCTCCTCCTCGAGCTGGGCACAATCCCCGCCTACGGGGTGGCCGCGTGGGCCGACATTTGGAACGGGCTGGACGTGCTCACCTACCTCCTGCAGGCAAGGGGCGTGCTAGGATGCGAGGAATGTGAGGCTGGCATGGGCTGGTGGGTCCAGGGTTGAACAGCTTTCGCTGGAATGTCTGGAGCGGGCTGGGTCACCCTGCCTCCTAATGCGGTGGGCGAATGGTTTCATGTGGGTGGGTGGGAGGGGGTGGGCAACCTTGCGCATGTGCAGTGGGTGCATGGGTCCGCACTCAAGCAGGGTTGGCAGCGCGCCGCTGGCCCAGCAGGTGAGCAGCAAGCCCAGTCCGCCACGGCCGCCATGCTCAGTGTGTTCTCCCGCGACTCCGCCACTCCTTCCCCTCAGATCGGCATCACCGTGATGCACCTGGGCCGCTTCTGGACCAAAACCGAGTGGCTGACCAGCATGATTGCGGTGCAGGTGGGTTTTCAGCTGGGCCTGCCGTTTGTTTGTGGTTGGGTGGTTTCACGGCAAGCTGCGGCGTGAAAAGACCAAACGGCTGACCGATTGCGATCGCGGTGCAGGGCGAGCTGCCCCTGCTGTTTTGGTTCGATGGTGCACCGCGGCATGGCGCAGGCGTGCGGCATGCGTGAACTCAACTTGCGGCTTCAGCTGCGAGCGGCCGTTTGTGCATCAAGATGCGGCATGAGCAGCGCCGCTGAGTGGCCATCCGTCTCCCCTCCCTGCCTCTGAGTGTCCATCTGCCTCCTCTCTGCCCCGCAGTGCATCCTGCTGGTGTTCAGGTGGGGCGTAAACTCGGTGTGGCCGGGCAGGAACTGCCCCTGAGTTGGTTCGGATGGCGTTGCAAGGGGTGACTTTGCGATAGGTGGTGGGGTAGGCAGGCCTCACGGCGGCCATTTGCGCCTTGCACGCTGCGGCCGTTGGCTGTGTGATGGCGCATGGGTCGGTCATGCCGAAGGGTCAGACATGCATGCTATCATATGATATCCAGCTGCGCCTCACCCGCCCCCATCTCCCCTGCTGCAGGCTGCAGTACTTCACTCAGGTGGGCACCAGAGGCAGTGCGCTGCACTGCGCAGCTTTGCCGCCTGCCGCCAGCTGCCGCTTGCTGTTGCTTGCCGCGACAGCTGTCGCTAGCGTGGCCGTGTGTGCTTCTGCCATTATCATTATCATTGCCTCCCGCACATCCGGCTGCCATGCCCAGCAGCTTGCAATCAGAGTTGCCCGCATCCTCCCGCCCTCCCTGCGATGCCTGCACTGCTTCCAGCAGGCGCGCTTTGCCTACCGATGCCCTATGCCAACGCCTCCTGCACTGCTGCCCCCTTCTCTGCGCCTGCAGTGCTTCCAGAAAGTGCGGTTTGCGTATCTCCCTATTATAAAGGAAGTTTGGGGCGACCTGCGACCATGTGAGTTGGTGGCACCAGCGCCTGTTGCACCGATTGGGGTCCTGGATCCGCTACCACATATGCGAGTGCGCCTGAACTGTCGCCAGTGGAGGCGTGGGCCGCCCTGCGCGCCTGTGGGAGATGCCTTTATGAGCGCCAGCGTTGACAGTGCAACATGGACGGATGGTAGCGGGAGGGGCCTGGCCCTCGGCCATCTCGCCCCACCCGCTTCCTTGATCCACGCCCAGAGCGTCATCTTTCTTTCTTTTTCCTTTCAACATTGGCATGCCCCTCCCGCAGACTTCTACTTCATGCTGCTCGTGATGTGGGGATTCGCAACAGCCTTCCACATCGCCCTACGGCGCGACCAGGACGCACAGGAGGTGCGCTTGGGGCAGGCACTGTTGGCGTTGCCTGCCTGACACCGTGGGGGCCCACATGGGATTGTGATTCTCAGTCGCCTGAAGATTGGGTCCCTGGTGGGCTGGCACTCAGCTGTGAAACTAGGCTTGACATGGGATGGGGTAGGCACGCCAGCTGAGCCTGCTGCGTGGGCTCGTGTGCTTCCCGCAAGCCGTGATGTGTCTTGCTGCCCAACCCCACCTGGCTCCCGCAGCAATACTCCAACATCGTCACCTCGCTGCTGGACATGTTTGAGCACCAGGCACGCTCTGGTCCGATTGGTTCTGAATAGAAGGAAACAGGGGCGCGTGAACGGGTGCCCAGCGGCGATGCATTGAACCTGCGCCGCGGGCACAAGCGGCGCTGCGCCTGCACCCTTTGGATATCCTTGGTTTGAGGAGATGTGCACTTATCTGCACTCCAACTTCCCTGCCCGCCCCGCAGTATGGCGACATGGAGGTGGGTGCCCTTCAGCGTTGGCAGGAGAAAGCCTGGCCCATCGGCGGCCTGCCCGGCTGAGGGGTTGGATGCTTGGCGTTCAGTGCCAGGGGTCGCGCGCCACTGCCGCCACGTGCAGCGGAGCCTCTCACCCTGGATACAGATGCACGAGCGCATGCCTCGCGTGCTTGTCACCCCGGCCGGTTGCCACGCACCCTGCTCCTCAGCTCTGCTGTGCTGCGCAGATGAAGCAAGCCCCTCTGGTCCAGCAAGAGCCAGCCGCCTTGTTCTGCTGGGCATTGCCGTAAGTTTGTTAAGTTCGAATCCCGTTGTCGTGGCTTCCGCAGATGAAGCCCTTCTGGTCCAGCAAGAGCCCTAAGATCGCCACCGCCCTGGCCGTGGCTTACACCTTCATCCAGGTGCGCGCGCGGGCAGCAGCCTGCCTCTGGGGGGGTCTTGCGCAATGGGCATGCCCGATGCGCCAGATTTGGGCGGGGTGGCTTGACCAAGCTGCTCTCACTGCCCAGTCCGCTTTAAGCAAAAATTCACGCCTCCCCCTGCTCTGAACCACTAGGCCGGTCGTGCTCACACCTCCCCCTGTCCTGGTCGTTTCCTGCTGCGCTCCAGGGCACTGTGATCATCAACCTGCTGCTGGGCATCGTCATCAACTCGCTGGAAAAGGTGGGCAAGCCAGTTTGGGGGTTGTGGGTTGCGATTGACTGTCACCTGAGCACATCTCGAATGGGGGCTGTGGCGCGGCTGCCAGGTGGGGGTTGTGAGCGCAGCTGGGTTGGCCAAGATGACACTCACGTGCCGGCCTGCCCCGTTGCCGCAGGTGATGCAGCACCACAGCCGGGGGCTGCTGCTCCTCTGCCCCACTTGCTTTGTGCAGTGCAGTAGTCATTCCTCTGCTCGTTCGTCTTTTCCATCGCCCGTTGTGTCCGCCGCAGATGATGGAGCACCACAGCATGAAGCTGCTGCTGCCTGTCTGCTCCACTTGCGGTGTGCAGTACAGTAGTTGTTCCACTGCCCGTTCCTGTCCCCCGCAGGTGACGGAGCACCAGCTCCTCTGCCCCACTTGCACTGCAAAGTATAGTAGCCATTCCATCGCCTGTGGTATCCCCTGCATTTTCTCCTGCAGGTGACGGAGCACCACAGCATGAAGCTGCTGCTGAACCAGGCACGGGTCATCGACGAGCTGGAGAGCACCATGCCCAGGTAGGGAACGAACACGCCATTTTTATCAGGCGCGAGTCCGAGGCACGGCCAGCTGACGAGCTGCACAGCACCATGCCCAGGGGGGCAAATGACGGGTTCCGGTTGGTAGGGGGGTTCGTTGCACTGCAAGCTGCCACGGACCGCGGGCTTGCCCGGGCGCAAAAGGCGCCCTGCAAAGCGCGTGTCCCACATACGCCCCTCTCCCCACCCTGTCTGGTGCCTGCAGCTGGCTGGAGCGGCGGCACCCCAGCTGTTTCCCTGCCTGCCTCCCCCAAATCTGCCCACTGCCTGCGCCTCAACCTGCCTGCGCATGCTGCAGCTGGCTGGAGCGGCGGCACCCCGACTGGTTCCCGCCGTACGTTCACATGCTGCGCATCAACCCAGACCGCCTGGACAGGGTGGAGCAGGTGGGTCCACCAGCTGGGTGCGCGCGGTGGGGGGCTGGTTTGCAACTTTGAAGCCGGTAGCCAGCACAGCTTGCAAGCCGGTTGCAAGCCGGCAACGCGGCAAAATAGCTTGCAACACGCATGCAAGGTGGCTGCTGGTGAGGTTGTGCACGCTGCCAAGGCAGTGCCCACCCGCCTGCCCTTTGGCAGGACGAGCTGTGGACGCGCATGGGGCGGGACGAGCCGCAGGTGCTGCAACAGGCAGAGTCCCACCCCCTCAAAGTGAGCGCCGCTTGAGCCACTGCTTTGAGGTCGAGCCGCTGCTTTGAGGTCGAGGCTGAAGGGAACTGAAGCAACTGATGTTGTGGCTACACCAGCCTGCCCGGCTGCCAGCACGTGCCCAACCGGTCTTGGCCGGCTGCCGCTGCCGCCTGGCATGGTATCCTGTCAACAGATCCTGCCAGACCCAAACAGCCCAGCACACCCGCCCAACTCGTTGTTCCCCTTGGCAGGAGGGCCACCCGCGCCACGTCAATGGAGACAGCGAGGAGGGAGAGGAGGGGGAGGGGGAGGAGAAGGAAGGCGACGGCGGCGGCACTGGCAACGGCGGCAGCACGGGCAAGCAGGGGCAGCAGGCAGAGGAGCCTGCTGGCTCTTCGGGTGCGGCCGCCGCCGCTGGGGCGCAGCAGGGGTGGGAGCAGCGCATGGCGGCCATGCAAGCGCAGCTGGAGGAGCAGGGCAGGCTGCTGCGAGAGGTGGCCGCCCGGCTGGCGACACCTGGGGGGAGCGGCGGCGGCGGCGGCATGGGTGGAGGCAGCATGGGCGGCAGCGGCGGCGGCGGCTGTGAGGGCTGGGCTGCGATCCCCACTGGCTCGTCCTGAGGCCGCTGCACAGTGGCTTGCCTGACGCGCTGGGCGACTGGAGCTGTGTTTAAGCTCCTCTGGTGGCTGTCCCTCGCTGCACTGCGCTCCGCCTCGTCTGCGCTGCTCTCATTTTGTCCTGCACCCTGGCTCGATTGATAGCGTCTTGTGTTTGTTGTCGCTCACCTGTTTGCCATCCCACCTGCCACTCTCGTCCCACCTCCACCTGCACCCTCCCTGCTTGCCGGCCCTCCCAAGCTGTTCCCCTGGGATCTGCTGCACTGTTGCTCCAAACTGCCACTCCTGCCAAGCGCTGGGTCATGGCTGGACAGCACCCCAGCGCGGGGGGCTCCTCGCAGCATGGCCCTGCCTTGCGTGCATGCCCCGGGCCGTTCTGCCTTCAAACTAGAGCTTGCCGTTCAGCTGCAATGCCAGTCGTCGTGACCAGCCCCCAGCTCGCTGGGATGGGTCGAATCACATGGACGGCAATGAATTGAATGCGGGCCGCTGCGCGGCGGCAATCAAATGCGAGGGGGTGCGGGGTGCACGAGTGGGGGAGGGGAGGGCAGGGCGTCATTTGTTATCTTCTCTGGGAGCGGGAGAGCAGCGGGGGGAATCAGAGAAACAGGGCTGAGCGGAGGGGAGAGGCGGCAAAAAATGAACTGCAAGGCAAACGAAAGGCAGGGAGCGGATACAGGATACAGCTACGGGTGGCAACTTGGGAGAAGCAATGTGAGGCCTCCACCAGCCGCTGAAGAACGCAGCCAGCGGAGGCGGCCTCAGGCCGCCACTGAGGGCCGACGTGCTCAAGCGGTCACCGGCTGCTTGACCTCCAGCAGGCCCGCAAGCGAGTCCATGTAGGCGTCGGGGTGAATGGAGTTGTCGGGCGACAGCAGCTGCTCCTCGGTGGTCACGCCTGCAAGGAGGAATAAAAGAGGAGGTGGGAAGGAGGGAGGTGGGATATTGCAGTAGGAGAAATGGGGGTGGATGAGAGTTGTCGGGCGATAGCAGCTGCTCCTCGGCCGTCGCCTGCGGAGAGGAGCGAAGCAGGAAGGGCAGATGGTTGCATGTCGGCTGTTTCGGCAGCGCGGTGGGTGGCCTGGCCACAAACTGCAGTGCCGCCCCGTGGCGCGAGCTTGCAAGCCTCCTGCCCCTCCACACTGACAAACCTCCTGACCCTCCCCACGATGACAAGCCTCCTGCCCCTCCACGCTCAACGACTCACCCGACAGCACCAGCATGGTGGTCAGCCCGCCGTTCTTGCCAAACAGCACGTCGGTGTCCAGGCGGTCGCCGCACATGCAGATCTGGGGTGAAAAACGCCATGAATGCAGGCTTGTGAAAATTGACAGCCATTGGGGGAAAGAGGACAAGAGCCACGAATGAAGGCTTGCCAGCACACCCAAATGACAGCCATTGGGGTTGAGATGCGATTGAGCAGGAGAGCAGCGTGAACGGCAACCCTGCGCACTGCCACGACGTGCAATCAACCCTTCTCTTGCCAGCACGCTCACCTGCTCACGGCGCAGCCCAAACTTGGTGGCGATGTTTTCCAGCATGAACTCAGCTGGCTTGCCCACCACTGTGGGCTCGCGCTTGGTGGAGCCTGCGCGGTGTGGGGCCGTGGGGCAGCTTAGATGTTTAGAGTCGAGTTGATTGTGGCAGTTGGGTGAGTGGGTCTACCGCTGGGGCACAGCGCGCGGCATGCAACAAGGCAGACGGAGCACAATTCCAGCCGGGCCAGGCTGCATACAACGGACCGTGCACGGCAGGGACGATACCTCTGAGGAGGCACTTGCCGTGGATAAAGGACCGACCACCGTGGACCCGCTGCCCGCCTCTCAACACACCCAACCCATTGCCTGCTCCGCAACCCTTCTGTTGCGCCCCTGCAAGGCTCACCGCGGATGGCGCCCACCATGGCGCCGTTACCCGCCCACTCCTGAGCGTCGGTCAGGTGCGTCACCGCGTCTGCAGTGGCGGGCGGAAGGAGTGGGGGTTGGGGTGGGATGGGGTGGGTGAATGGCCAAGCCAACTGGGCTTGGGGGCAAGCCGGCAGACCGCCCTCCAGCCACCCCCTTGTCGCAGTGCAAGTGGGCTGGGCAACAGGGTGCGTGGCAAGCCCCGGCGGCACCCGGCTCAATCTTGCACTCGAGCACAACACAAGCAACCACAAGCAACTCGCGCCCAGGTTGGGGGCGGTGAGCATGCCGCCTGGGTTCCACATCCGTGCACAGGCCAGCGAGCCATCCCAGCCAGCGACCAGCCAATCCCAATCAAGCAAGCTGCGGATGGAACCCGCAACCCACCCAGGTTGGTGGCGATGAACATGCAGCCGGGGTTCTCGCGAATGCACAGCGTGGCGTACTGGATCTTGTAATAGTTGATGTTGCGGTCAAAGCCCACCACAACCGCCGCGACCTGGAACGGTGGACAGCAGGGGAAATGGCGTGAGCAGCTAGCCATGCGTGGTGGTGGATGAAGTTGCGGCCAAAGCCCACCACAACCGCCGCGGCTGCAGGCGCAACATCGCGCCCCTGCCTGAGCTGGCACACCAGGAGGCAAGGCCAGGAGGCACAACACTGCTGCCACCTGTGCAGAACATAACGAGCAGCGGCGGCTGCCGATCTGCTCCACAGCCCGTGCCGGGACCCGCTCCAGCACCGTGCCGGGCGCCAGCTCCCCCTTGCCACTACCTCACGCAAACCACCCAGCTTGGCTGCTGATTCTTGTATGTTGTTGTACGCCAAGCACCAGTGACTGTCCCTCTGAAAAGAATCAACATCACAACAACACTCACATCGGGGTCCTGCTCCAGCAGCATGCCCGGCTTGAGCTCCACCTTTTTGTCGGCATCGGCGGGGCCGCCAATGTGGCTGATACCCTTCAGGTCCAGCTCCTCCTGTTTGAGGACAGTGAGGCAGGGGGCAGGCTGGTCTGGTCTGTAGCTTGCAGCTGGTGCCCCGCTGGCCGCATACCAGCCCGATGGTGCTTGGGTGCACGTGGGACGGCCAGCCCCGGGCAACTGGATTCGTAGCATCCCAAACGTGTCCCTGGCCCCTCTCATCCTGCACGCCCACCTCGCCCGCCTCCCTGCCCTTGGGAACCCAACCGCCTGCCTCACACGCGTTCCTCCCACGCCACGCATCACCCTGCACCTCCCACACCACGCAGCAGACGGCCGAGCTGCGCACCTGGATGCCGACCTCGCCCACCACGTACACCTTCTTGTCCTTGGGGAACTCAATGGCCTCCAGGTAGGCGGCTGCCGCGTACGAGGACGAGTAGATCTCCTCCTGCTTGCAAGACGGCAACAACAGGAAGGGTTAAAGGGAACGAAAGAGGCCGCCGCGTTACGAGGGCGAGGGAACCTCCGCCTGAGCAGTTGGCCGGCAGGAATCGAGGTTGGGCCAGGTTGACTGCTGTTGCAACGCACCGCCTTGACGCTGAGGCCCAGGTCTGTGAACATCTGTGAGGTAACCTGGCGCACAGCAAACCGAGCCCACAACTGCAGCACCGCACAGTGATTTTTAGCTGTTGCCACCCACCGCCTTGACGCTGAGGCCCAGGTCTGTGAACTTCTTGAGGTAACCCGCCCGGCTCTTGGTGGAGTTGTTCGTCACAAACACCAGCTGCTTGCCCTGCGGCAGTTGTTAGGTGGGGAGGGCAGGGCAGACGGCAGTTATGGGGGGAGGGGAGGAGGCGGCACGTGATCCAGCTTGCTTGCAAGCAGCAGCAGCACAAACACCGGCTGCTTGGCCTGTGGCACGGGCAAGCAGGCTAAGCAGGCACAGCATGGCAGCGAGCCGGGATGCAACTGCCGCTCGGGCCGCAGCAGGTGCCGCATGCAGGCTGCACAGCGGCCGGCCAGTGAACGCATGTCCACTGGCCCTGCCCTGCTCCCGCCCTCAACATTGCCTGCAGCAACAAACTGTAACAAACCGCCGGCGTTCAAGCGCACCATGGAACGCAGCATGACAACTGCCTCATGCACTGATTGGTACTGTCGAGGGAAGCAAGCAAGACCATCCAGCAGGCAACAAAACACAAGCGCACCATGGACCGCAGCATGTCGAGCGTCTCGGGCACGCCCTCAATCACGCTGTCGCCGCGCCAGATCACGCCTGCACACAGTGCCGGCGGAAGCGCAGCGGCTCAACATGAGCGCAAAGCATGGCATCAAGTGTGGACCACAAATGCGTGATCGCCAGCACAGGGTACACAGCATGCTGGCATGGCAAGCCGAGCAGAGATGAGCGGGCAGCTGCCAGTGCGGCAAGCCCAGCAGCGCAGCAGCGAGCAGCGTTGACAACGCGATGAGCATCGCAGGGGCATGTGGCGATGATATCCCAGCCCACAGCAGCTGACAGCCCAGCCAGGCGCTCACAGCAGTTGCAGCAGCATTGCTGCACGCAACGAGCGGCAGCAACGCACGCACGATCGTGCACCATTCATCGACGCACCATCGCAGTCAAAGATGAAGCAGTCCACCTTGTCCAGCAGGGCCTTCTTGTCCTGCACAGTCGCGCGCTGGGCTGCAGCAGCAGGGAAGCAAGCGGTCGCAGCCACTGCTTCGGCAGGCAGCGGCTGATGCAGGCGGCTGCGGCGAGTGGCGGCAGTGTCACTACCACTTGCTGGGAGCGCGCTGCAGCACAATGCGCTCCGTCAGATCTATGAACAAGCGATCTCCAGCACGAGGCAGGAAGCTGCGGGGCTCACGCTTGCCCGAGGCCGCAGCCCCGTTGCCCGCCGCTGCCGCCACGACCGCCATTTGTCGCACACTGCTGCTCACACGCCGCTGCACCGCGGTGCGGACCACTGGGGAGACGGCTGCCACGCGACGAGCCCCACTGCGGCACTGCTGGCCCACCACCACGCTCCTCGCTGCGGCTGGGGCGACGCAGGCCATCCGGTGCCGGTTGTGGTGAACCCTGGGCAGCTGAAATGCGGTTGCAAGGACTGCCAGCTTGCTATTCGCGACGACCGCCACTCGGACGAAAATGCACGCGGAGTGAGGGGAGCGACCATCGGTGCAGCCTCGAGATCTGCCTGATCAGACTCTTCTCTGCTCCTGCCATCCCCCATCCGCCCCGCCCCGCAACTTGACGCTCGCAGAGCAGCTCCTGTGCGCTTGCAAGCCGCTCCCACATCACAGTAGCGCTTGGACAGCCTCGGCAGGCCCCTCGTAGCGCCGCCAGGATGGCGACCGAGGAGGACAACACAGTGCGCGAGCCCCTGGACCTCATTCGCCTCTCCCTGGACGAGAAGGTGTACGTCAAGCTCAAGGGCGAGCGGGAGCTGCGCGGCAAGCTGCACGTAAGCGCGGGAGGAGGCGGGCAGAGCCGTCGCCGCCTTGCCGCCGCCGCCGCCCTGCTGCCGCCGCCGCCACTGCCTGCTTGATCGCTGCTGGCTGCATGCCGATCCCCTCCGCTGCTGCTGCCACCTGCTGCCGCAGGCCTACGACCAGCACTTGAACATGATTCTGGGGGACGTGGAGGAGACGGTGACGACGGTAGAGATTGACGAGGAGACGTTTGAGGAGATCATCAAGGTGCGCGCATGCACCGGGTGCATTGCGCTTAACAGTTGCGCTGAGCCCGCCGCTTGCGGCTGTTGCTGATGTAGCAAGTTGGGCCTGCAGGCCGTTGGGGTGGCAAAGGACAGGTGTCCCTGGCGCTGCCGTCGCTGCCGCTGCCGCTCCGCACTGCCGCTGCCGCTCGCCTGGCTATGTGCGGCGTCCCCTCCCTCACTCCATGCCTCCCAATCTACTTGTCGTCGCAGACCAACAAGCGCATGGTGCCCTACCTGTTTGTGCGCGGAGACGGCGTCATCCTGGTTAGCCCGCCGCTGCGGTCATGACGACCGCTCGTTGAGCCCCACGCCACCCTGCTTGGCTCGACCCAGCTGCTGCCGCTGGCAGGCCGCTGTTGCCCAGTCTGGGTTGTTGCTCAGCCTGGGCTGCAGCTGCAAAGCTGCCTGAACCGGGCGGGCACTCGCAGCAGCAGGCAGCAGTTGTGACAGCCAGCAGGCGCTGCCCTCGTTTCTGTTTTCCTGCACTGGTGTACTTTGCTGCTGCCTCTCCCCTGCTCTCCCTCTTCTTTGCCTGCTCCCGTCCTGACTGCCACTGACCCCTGACACTTGGAATCCAGCACAGCACACCCCACCGCTTGCTGCCCTACTTGCTGTGCATGCTATCTGCACAGCCAGCAGCTGGGTGCACCCACCTAGCCTGCCTGTAACTGGGCCGGTCAAACTCAGAGGAGCACGCTCGACTTGTGCCGATGAGATGCCGTGTCACAGCATCCCCAAAGAATCAGGTGTGACTGGAAGAATAGGAATGAATACTCGCTGAGAGCAGCATAGCACAACATAGCTGCAGCTCGCGGGCTGCCTGCTGCGGCGTTCTCTTGAAGAAAAGGAAAAAGTCTCCACATCCGCCCCGCATGGCCAAGTGCCTCTCAGCCGCCCAACACCGCAGGCTCAGCTGCTTGCTCCCCGCTTCAGCCCTGCACAAACTGCACCCGCCGGTCGTCTGCCGCCACCTGGCGCCCCTTGCGGGAGCCGCGCCCGGGGCCCTGCGCCTCCCCTGCCTCCGCCGCAGCAATCGCCTCGCCTGCGGGCGGCAGCCCGCCAGCGCGCACTGCGACCTGCAGAGGCAGGGCAAGCGTGGCCGAGGTTTACACAAGTTGCGGCAGCAGGAACAGCAGCAGCAGCGGCGCACACCCGGTGGTCCTCCCACAGGCAGCCCTGCACAGGCCTACCTCCTGCCCGCCTTTGCTGCCGCTGCTCTTCTTGCCGAACAGCCCGTTGCCCCCTGCCGCCCCCTTCTTCTGCTTCCGCTTCACAACTGGCAGCTCGAAGCCGCGGGCCGCCAGCGCGGCACGGCACTGTGACGCAGCAAGGGGCGGCAGATCCAGTCTGCAAGCGCCCATGCGGAGCAGGCATAGCTGACGGCTGCCATGTCCTGGGTGCTGGCCGCATGCAACAGTGGCCAGCACAACAGGCCAACCGAGCGGCCCACCTTGTTGCCAATGGCCATGCAGTCCTGCTCCTCGGTGTCAATCAGGTAGCCCACCCAGGCCTGCAGAGGGCAGTTGCATCCCGGACAGGTGTCACCTAACGGCAAGGCGCGGCACTCCCTGGCATGCCCAGAGCTACTCGTGCCCAGCTGAGCTCTGGTCATAGACAGCATGGCGGGCGGCAGCATGGGTGCCTCGTCGCCCTAGAACTGCTGCTCGGTGCGCTCTGCCCCAAGGTGGCACACTTCAGAACCTCCAAGAAGCGTTGCTTACCGACAGCATGTCGGGCGTCACGGAGGGCTTCTCCCCGCTCTCAACCAGCGCAGTCTGGGCGTCCACGTTGAACCCAACCATGTGGCGCCGGGCGTCTGCGGCCGGGCGGCAGGGAAGGTACGGGCAGCAGGTTTGCAGAGGGAACGGCGCAGCGTGACTTGCAGCCACCGTGGGCTACTTGCAGCCACCGCGCACCCGTTGCGGCGGCGCTGGCGTGCAGGTAGGACAGGGCCAGCAGGGAGACGCACACGGGCACAGCCAGCAGCAGCAGCGCCGCCAGGCCCTGCTCAGGGGGAGAGGACGGGGAGGTAAGTTTGAGGAGGCTCCTAAAGACGCGCAAGCGGCAGCTCAAGGGCTGGGTAAACAGGGCAAGCGCATCATTTGATCATTTCCGCCGCTCCCCTCCTGCCCCCACCGTGAAGGCCAGCACAAACTTCTGCTGCTGCTGCTGCACTGGGTCGCACACGTCGGTGGGGTAGGCCGTGCAGCTGCGGGCGGGATGGCGGGCGGGACCAGGTGGGTGGGTGAGGCAGGAGCGGGAGGCGACGATGAGGGCGGCACCTTGCTGCATGAAGACCCCCCTTCCTGCAACCCAGGAGCAGTGCCGCCCACCTGGAGCAGAGCGGGCTGGAGGCCAGGTCCTCGGCCGTGCAGCTGTTGGTGGTGGCGCAGGGGCAGTTGATGCAGCCCGCAAAGGCCATTTGGGAGGTGGCGCAGCTGCGTGTGGGAGGGGAGCGCGAAGGGGAGGGCAGGGGGTTGTGCCGATACCGTGACGGAGGCCAGAAGCACTGCCCCAGTCCTGATAGACCCAGGTGCATCACAGTGCGGCAGCTGGTAAGGTGCGGCAGGGCCATCCACGCAGCATCGTTTGTTGGCACCCACCGGGTGGACAGGTTGAGCCAGAAGGAGGTGTCAAATGCGCCCAGGCCCGCACCCAGCATGCCGCCCAGGGCGACGTGCGCCGCCAGCAGCACTGTGGGACAGGGTGGGGGACAGGGGAGCGGTTTGCCATTGGGTGGGGAGCGGTTTGCCATTGGGTTGGGCAGCTTGACCAGTGCAGGCATGCAGGCGCGCTTGCAGCTGCTCATGGCCGCTCCCCATGGCCACGACTCGCACCACCCGCCTCCACGCCGCGACTTGCCGGTGCTGCCCAGCGCGTGGGCGAGGATGGCCAGCGCGCAGGTGGCGCCCACGATGGCCCAGTGCGTCCAGGCAAAGGGGCCCAGCGCCGTGCCGTCGTGCTGGAACACATAGTAGTAGGAGACCGCCGGCAGGGCCGAGGCGGCCAGCAGGACAAACGTGCTGACCGCGATGCCCTGCAAGCTTGAGGGGGTGAGGCGGACGTCGGCGGCGGCGGCGAAAGGGCGGGCGCAGCGGCAGCGGCGGCGCCAATTGAGCCCCAGCCGGCCGCACCTGGAGGCGGATGCGGTCCGCGCGGGCCTGCAGGGCGTCCCTCATTGTGGCAGGAGGGCCTGGGGCAGTCCGCACAGGAGCAGTTTCGGAGCGGAGGTGGGCAGGCGGGGCCGCGGCCCTGCTGACAGGCTGTTCGGTGTGTAGACAGGGCGCAAGTGAGGAGGGAGGACCAGTCCAAGGGCACAAAGGCAGCCCATGCAGGCGCCAGTCAAGAAGCCCCATGACCATCAAAGCGTGATCGGCGGCGCTGATCGCAAGCCCGGATCACCTCAGTTGCAGCCGCAGACCGCCAGAGCAGCAGGGCAGCGAGGGGAGCAACTTTCCTTGGCTCCTGGCCAATAAGCAAGCGGAGACCCCGCCGGCGACTGGTGGCGAGCGGGCCCGGGCACCATGTGTGAGTGACGGCGCTGCAGGGCTGCAGGGCGCCCGCTGCGCGCGGCCCCGCCCCGCACCCAAAGCTCCAGGGCTCGCAGGGCGGCTGTAGATCGCTGCCGCGGATGCTGATCGGTTGCTGCGACTCGGGCACCACGCGGTCCCAGCTGAGCCCTTGCCGCCGCCGCCGCGCCGCCTTGCCGCCACTCCGCCTTCCCCGCGTGCCGCAGCGTTCGGCGAGGACACCTGGGAGATGTGCCTCTTCAATGTGAAGGACGGCTTCCTGGGTGCGCTTGGGCGTGGGGTTGCTGGTGCGTGGCTGGAGGAAGCTTGACCTCCATGAAGCATCCCGCCCCGTCGCTGCCCCTCCTGCCGCCACCAACTGCTTCCCATTTTGTCGCTGCTCGTGCCTAATGTAGAGGGCGTGGTGCGCGGGTACAAGCAGGGGCTGCTGACCACGGCAGACTACAACAACCTGTGCCAGTGCGAGACGCTGGAGGACATCAAGCTGTACCTGGTGGGTGCTGGGGGTGGTCGGCTGTGTTAAGCTGCTGCTGCTCCCGTGACCTGCTGCCAAGCTCGCTGCTGTGCTCGACTACGGGTGATCCGCTGCACTGCCATCGTTCAAGCTCACGTTCCATTGCATTGCTCATTCATTTCGTGCACCGCAGACGGGCACCGACTATGGCCCCTTCCTGGCCAACGAGCCCTCGCCCATGCACACCACCTCTCTGGTGGATGCCTGCACCCGCAAGCTGGTGGCCGACTGGCGCTACCTGCGGGAAAACGTGAGCGCAAGGGGCGACCGCGTGGCGGCGCAGCAGGGCCGACCGCTGCGCGCAGCAGGCGCAGTGGAACTGTGCGCAGTGGCGGTGGTGGTCGGAGTCTCGGAGCGCCGCAGCCGCCAGCGCTGAGTGCAACTCAGCAGCCCTTGCGCTGGTCGCTCCTGGGGGCCTGCATTGTTGCGGGCCCGACGGCTGCTGGTGCGAGTGCCTCCTGACGGCTGCTGCCGCCCTCGTGCCTCATATTGCTGCAGGCTGGCGAGCCGCTGGGGCGATTTCTGGACTACTGCACGGTGCGCGGGGAGCTGTGCTGCCCTGCACCTTGCTGCTGGCCTGCTGCTGCCGCTGCCTTTGGGGGCAGCAGATGGGGTTGTGTCGAGCGCACCTTGCTGGCTGTGCATGTTGACAGGTCAGGGAGCTGGCACACGATTGCACGTCGCGGTGACGACACGCGCTGCACACACCTGCCGATAAGACGCCCTGTCCAAACTGCCGCTGTACTGTGCTCCTCCCGGGGTCTGTAGTACGGTCACATGATCGACAACGTGGTCCTCATCGTGACGGGCACGCTGCACGAGCGCGATGTGCAGGTGCGCAAGCAGGCCTGCTCCGAGCAGCTGCTAGGTTCAGCTGCCGTGATGGTTGCAGCCATTGGTCGATGTCGCTGCTGCTGCTGCAGGCAACTCCTTTGCCTCCAGAGCTGGGGCTCTGCCGTTGCCTCACTGCACCCACATCTGTGCCACTGCCTGCAGGAGCTGCTGGAGAAGTGCAACCCGCTGGGCATGTTTGACGCGATTGCCAGCCTGGCAGTGGCGCAGAACATGCGGGACCTGTACCGCCTGGTGCGCTGCGGGTTGCTGCTTTATTGTGGCCGCAAGCCCAGTTGGAAGGCTGGGGTAGTGGGTAGCTTGCCCAGTCAACTCAGAATCCAGCGCCAGCGAATCTCAACGTGATGGAATTCTGTCTACGTGCAGGTGCTGGTGGACACGCCGCTGGCGCCCCGCTGCTCCCGTTCTGCATCTCGCGCTGCCTCGTGCACCCTCATTCACCCTCTTGTGCCTTCGCCCATCAGGTGCTGGTGGACACGCCGCTGGCGCCCTACTTCTCTGACAACCTCACCTCCGAGGACCTGGACGAAATGAACATCGAGGTGCGCGCCGGGTTGGTGCACTTGGCGGCGGCCGTCTTATTCAGTGCGTGGCGCGTGCGTCGGCGGCCCTGTGCACCGCTGTGTGCTTCCATTGCCATTCGCCAGTTGAGTTGCTTTAAGCGCAGCCTGCTGACAATGCTCACCCGTGTCAAGTGCCAGCCAGTGTTGAGTTGCTGTGTTCATGGCTGCCCTCCCTGTCACCCCGCAGGTCATGCGCAACACGCTGTACAAGGCGTACCTGGACGACTTTGCGGCGTTTGTGCACCGCGTGGGCGGCACCACGGGGGAGGTCATGGGCGAGCTGCTGTCCTTCGAGGTGAGGATGAGACGTGTCGTTTGAGGTGAATAGGGACCTCTCCGTGGTTTGCTGCCTTACTTGGGATCGGGTGCGCAGCTATCCCATGCTGCATCAAGCGGAACACCGACGCTGGCACCACCACCCAACTCTCCAATGCCTGGAGTCCTGAACGGAGCATCATCGCTGGCAACACCACCCGATTCTCTAACGCCCAGAGTCTGTTGCCGCCCCTCGCCACAGGCCGACCGCCGCGCGCTCAACATCACGCTCAACAGCATCGGCACGGAGCTGACGCGCGACGACCGCCGCAAGCTGTACGCCAACTTTGGCCTGCTGTACCCGCACGGCCAGGTGGGCGGCTGGTTGTGTTTCTGCACGAGGGTGCAGGCTTGCAAGCTGTGCGCCAACTTT
The DNA here is from genome assembly GCA_006782975.1 of Chlorella sp. Dachan. Taxonomy (NCBI): domain Eukaryota; kingdom Viridiplantae; phylum Chlorophyta; class Trebouxiophyceae; order Chlorellales; family Chlorellaceae; genus Chlorella; species Chlorella sp. Dachan. The sequence goes on along the minus strand of RRZL01000022.1, from coordinate 1,133,605 downwards.
GGCCTGCTGGTCCCGCACGGTCGGGTGGGTTTAGGCTGAGTGGTGTGCAGAGTCGCTACCGGTGCCAGACCTTGTCCAGCAGTACGTGCAAGCTGATTTGTTTTTCTGCCGGGCATCACATCGAGCCAGCCCTGCAATCCCACCTGCGCAGGCCGAGCTGGCGGTGGCGCAGCTCTGTGACCGGCTGCGCTTCGAGTGCTGTCTTTGACTGGTTTTGTTGGGGTTTGTGACTGACCTCTGTTGGCCGCTCATCATGCCCTCGCTTGCTCAGGCTGAGCTGGCGGTGGCGGAGGACTTTGACCAGATACGGGCAGCCATGGAGAAGTGCCCACCCTACCAGGCCATCTTCTCGCGGGTGCGCATCGCATCCTCTCGCCTGCAGTCCTGCCCTTGTGTGTTGGCGGGCGGCTTGCATAACCACTTGCATGGCAGGCAGAGCCCGCCCTGCCGGGCCAACATCTCACGCGTGTGTGCCTGCCTTGTCGGAGCGGTGGGCTGCTCTTGGGATGCCAGCGTTGCTGCCCATGCAATGCTCAACTTGCCGATTCGTACTGCCGATGGCGTGGCTGCGCACCGACTCTACTGTTGAGCCCCTGCTGCGTGCCCGCTTGTGCAGCTGGGCCTGGGTGAGACGCAGATGCTGGACAAGATCCTGTACGAGGAGGAGGTGCGCGCTTCCTTGCATCTGGAGTTGGGTTGCTGTTGCCTGACATGCCAAGCCAAGCTTCTGGCGGCGCGTGACAGGCCGCGCAGCTGCACTGCCAGCAGCTGGTCCGCCCCCTGCCGCTCCGGCTCTCTGCAGGTGCGGCAGCTGATCGGCCGACCTGTGCAAACGTTAGTCCCCTCGGCGCACGTCTTGCCCAGCACTTGCACTCACTCGCCTGTTCTGCTCAAATCCGCCTGCTGCAGGTGCGGCAGCTGGTCAACACGTACGAGCAGCAGTTCCACTACGGCGTCTTCTACGCCTACATGCGGCTGCGGGAACAGGAAGTCCGCAACATCATGTGCGCCGAGCTGCTGGGCTGGGCTGGGCTGGGCTGGGCTGGCCTGGGCTGCGCCGTGATGCGCTGCTGCACGCTGCGCGCGGCTGCAGGAGCACACCGTGTGGCTGACGAGCATGCATCCGGCCCGCCCCGCGCCCGCTGCTGACCTGCCTGCAGGTGGATTGCGGAATGCGTGGCGCAGGACCAGAAGAGCCGGGTGCAGGATGGCATTGTCTTCACATTCTAGCCGCAGCTCGGTCAATGCAGCCGCCAATATAGCGGGCGGCTCCAGCTGCCTTGAGCCGCGCCTGGCCTGCAGTTTTGCTCCTGCTCCCCAACCCCTGCTGCTTCCTTCACTTTTGACGCCTGTACCCTTTCACTCCCCGCCCTCCCGCGGCGCACACTGCCGACCCCCGTCCTGTGCTATCCTTGTGCTGAGCTGCACTGGCGCCCCTCCCATGCTGTGTGCCCAACCCTTGTAACCCATCTTGCGCAGCACAAGTGCAGCTTGTGCGGGGTGCCGCATGCAGGTGTTGGGCGCAGCCGTGCCGGTTAGAGTGCAACTGTGCTATGGTCTGACTGCAAATAATGGCTGTTTGACCTGCTGATGAGGTAGTTGGCGAACTGTGAGGGGCCAAGCCAGCTGGCATGTTGCTTGCTTGCTCCATGGCCAACCGCCGTGGGAACCCCTGGCCAGGGAGCGGCCCGCCGGGTAGCGCAAAGACGACCCGCCCCCTCTGCGGTTCGAAGTTGTTGCACCGGTGTGTGTGCGAAACGCCTGCAGAGCCGGCATCAGGGAGCCACCAGGGCCGGCCTAGGCCTGGCGCCATCTGGCGCTGGGCGACAGCGCAGCATGGTGGCAAGACAAAAGCTTTTGCCGCGTCCCTCGTGACTATTCCCGTTTGACTTACAGCGTCTCTCCTAACTCAGAGACATGCGCTCCATCCTTTTTGCCGCCCTCCTGGCGGCCGCCGCGTTCTCCTCTGGTGAGCGAGGGCGCTGTTGCCCCGCGGCCTGCCCGCAAAAGCCGCGCCAGCTCCCTGCAAATGTCGTGAGCGGCGTGCCCGCCCCGCGGGCCCGGCTGCCATGCTTCCCGCCCGTGCGCAGGCAGCGGTGGCACCCGCCACTCCGTGTCTGTTGGTCCAGCCCCTGCCCTTGCCCTTCCTCCTGCCGAGAAACTCAGTGACTGACTATGACCATATTGGATGCACCACCCCACTCTGTCTCCAGGCGCCGCTGCAGCATGCGTGGCGGGCCAGGACGGCTGCAAGACGTGCAGCTTGAACAAGCAGCGCTGCAAGCAGTGCGAGACCTGTAAGTCTCTGGGAGGTTGAGCCCATCCCATCCAAGCCAGTTGTCATTCCGCTGGCCATCCGGCTTGCACCCGCCCCTGGCGGCCTGGAGCGGAGACCGCCCCCACACCCGCCCACAAGCCCCTCACGCCATCCCCCGTTCAACTTCTTCCCGCTCCAGACTGGTACAATGACGACACTGGCGCGGGCAGCCCCGCCTACGGCCTGACCAAGCAATACACGTGCGTCCAGTGCCAGCCCCAGGTGGGTGCAGACCTGTGCCACATGCGTCGCATGCGCTCTGGCCCCCAGCCGCCAGCCGCAATGTTGCTTCCGTGCAATTGCAAGGGGCCGCATGCGGACGGCAGCCGCACGCGAGGGGGCAGCTGAGCAGCACACCTAGTGAGAGAAGCGACACGCTGGAAGCAGGCTTGCAGCCTCAACACGTACTGTGCGCCGCCCCTGGCTGCCGCAGGGCGAGCACCCCGAGTGGTGCGCCAGCTGCGACGGCGACAACCCCACCAAGTGCATCAAGTGCAATGACTTCGAATTTTCGGACGCAGTGCATGTGACCAGGGAGGGCACCTGCGCCAAGTGGTGAGAGGGGGAGCCGGGGGCGCGCCCTGCGACGCGCTGCAGCACGCAGCAGAGCGCGGCGAGGCGGCGCAGCAGGCCCGCAGTCGGGCAAGCCTGCCGCCCCGCCCTTCTCCCTGGGAGCCACAGCACGCCTTGCAGCCTTCAAAGCTGGCCCAGCCACCTGCGCCTCACTTACAAGGCATGCCTTCCCGCAACTCGTCATCCCGCTTGCAGCCCCGAGGGCTGCAGCGCCTGTGACGACTACACCGCGCGCTGCACCGGCTGCAATGAGGGTGAGTGCTCACACTGCTACTGCTGTTCCTGCGTGGGCGGCTTGATTCCATGCTGGCTTACAGGAGGCAGTCCCAACGTCACATGAACTTCGATCGTGCCCTGGCCCCCCGGGCCGTGCTCAACTTCTGTGCTGCTGCCTCTCCACCTGCTGCTGCCTCGAAACCTGCCGCATTTTTTTTCACACACCCCTGCAGGCTTCTTCCACAACAAGGCGGAGGGCAAGTGCGTGCCCTGCGCCGACACGAACTGCGCTGGTGAGGATGGCTGGTTGGAGTGCCAGTGGCAGGTCGACTGTTAGGGCCAGGGGGGCCAGCCTCCCAAGCGGAGCCCCAGCCATTCACGTACCAGCGCCACCAGCCCGCATGCATGCCACTGGTCCCAGCGTTGTCAACCACCCAACTGGTACGGCCCGACCACACCACCCGCCTGCCGCGCAGACTGCAAGCGGGGCCGCAGCAAGTGCACACGCTGCATCTCTGGCTCTGGCAAGCTCAACGGTAAGTGCGTCGACTGCATCAAGTTTGACAAGAACTGCAGCTCCTGCGACAAGGTGGGGGGCAGGGGCTTGGATGTTTTGGATTGGATAGATTGCTCCCTTGGGGTAGATTGCTCCCTTGATGCCTTCTCCTGGATCGATAGCAAGCCAGCAGTGGTCATCAGCTGGAGACGGGCCAGCAGCCCATGCTGGTGTGCCCGTGCAAGCCGGGCACACGCGGCGAGCTGTGCTGGTCATTCCCGACCTTCCTCTGCCCCCGCCACCCTGCCTGCCTGCAGGCCGCCAACATTTGCGACCACTGCCACAGTGAGTGTGGCTCAGGGTTCTTGACCTGTTGCAAGAGCTGCCTGCCGCTGGCACGCCCAGCATGTATGCATGGCATGCGCCATGTGCCAGCTGCACAACCGTTCAGCGCAACCACCCACCCCCTCACCGCGCCACCACATCCCCCCCCTGTTTCCTCACCCTTGCAGCCGGTTTTGGTGTGTCCCACGGCAAGTGCAAGAAGTGCAGCGTGCGCAACTGCTACGCATGCTGGTCCAACGCCGGCCGCTGCGAGGTGAGCTGGCAGCGGGGGATGCAGCCCGTCTGGGGGCCTGGCATGCTCTGAGCTGGGCCGTGAGACCCCGCCTTGCAGCGCGCCCACAGATCGATCGACTTGCCCTGTGTTGCTCAGCAGCAGGCTGTTGTCTTTGCCCAGGCTTGCCTGTGCCCCGCCGCCCCACTGCTGCTACAGGAGTGCGCCGACGGTTACACGCTTTCCAAGGACGGCAAGCGCTGCACCAGGAGGACTGCTTAGACACACCAGCTTCTAGTCCAGGAACCGCGCAAGCACCTAGCTTGCGCAGTAGCGCAGCCTCCAAGTGCCCTGCAGGCCTCATGAGGCCTAGCTAGTTGGCAGCCAGTTGCACCAGGAAGCAATGTTCAAGGCGGTGGAGCGATGTGCACAGTCAGCCCAGCTGGGTAGCGTGGCCTCGCCAATCTCTTGACAAATTTGCAAACTCGAAATGATCTGCTCGTGATCTGTCTTGATTTTCCCTACCATTCCTATATGCTCATGCCCCTCACTTCTCCATCACCTTTTTTCCTGTAAGGCGCTAGTTTACAGAGGCAGGGGAGTCCAGGTCCAAGGTGGGAACAAAAAGGGATTGGATCAGGCGTCAGGCTACTCTACAACCTGAGACGGTCTGAGGAAGAAACCGAGGAGAGCAAGGCCAAGAGGCAGCCGCACCCGCGCTCAGGCAAATGAAATGGGCGTTTGTGGCGATGAATTTCGGTTGGCGAATGAGAGGAGGTGAAGGTTGGAGGGTCCAAAACAACAGGCAGTGTCGAGCAGGAGCAGTGTAGGGGCACAGGCAGGGCAGCAAGGGGGCGGGCCGAGCGGCTGCCACAGCAGCATGGGGGGGACCCACATGCCGTGGCAGCACAGCAGCTGCCGCCCGCTCGGTGTGCTACTCATACCGGATGGGTCCCTCGAGGCTGCCGCTGGCAAACTGCCTCACAATCGGCTCGTCTGCAGTAGGGGAGGCAGGCAGGAGGGCGGTGTGGGCAGGGCAGGCCAGGCCACAAGGACAGCCAGCCAAGGACAGTGCAGAGTGCTGGCTGGGCAGCTCAGCTTCTCCCGACCAGGTCTGCGCGGTGGCCGGCAGCGGTACAAGCAAAAGCGGCAGCAGAGCGCCCACCCATGGTAACAAACTCCTCAATGGTGCCCTCCCACACCCTGCCGCCTGCTCCTCCCATTACTACGGCATGCACCCCAAGCTAGGCTGCCGAGCAGCAACAAGCGCCCACCCGTGGTGTCAAACCCCCCCGGCCGTGCCCTCCCACCAGCCACTGTTCCAGGTCAGACAGGCGGCAGTCTAAGAGGTTACCACAGCATTTATGCTCACCCGTGGTGTCAAACTCCTCCACGCTGCCCTGCCACACCACCCGGCCCTCGTGCAGGAAGATGATGCGGTCGACTGCAGGGCAGGGCGCAACACGGGAGACGCAGCTTGAAGCAACACCAGCCGCAGAATTGCATTGGAACACCAGACACGCCAGCCAGCCAAGCGCGCACCCAGCTTGAAGCATGATGCAATCTTGCCCCCCAGGTGCCCAGTCGCGGCAGCCAAACCGAGTCGTGCCCCAAGTGCCCAGCAGCGGCAGCCGACTGGTTGCGCACCCCATGCCCCAGCCTATCCCCCAAAACAATTCTCATCCCCAAGCCGACTCACCCGCCCTCCGGATCGTGCTGTGCTGGTGCGTCACCACAACATAGCTAGTGATGCCTCCCGGCGGCGGCTGCTTGTGCACCGGCAGCGCGCCCAGAGGCGTCACAGGCGCGCCGTCGCCGCTCGGCGCTGCACCAGCCGCCGCGCTGCCCTTGCTGCTGCCGCCGTTTGCGATTGCAAGCGAGCCGCCGTTTGCGCTTGCCAGGCTGTCAAAGCTGGTGCTGCCGGCGTAGCTGCTTGCGCTGCTGCTGCCGCTGCTGCCGCTGTAGTGGTGGTGGTGGTGATGGTGCTTGTGACGGTGGTGGCTGCCTGAGGGCACCTGCACACCATTTGGTGGGCAGGCGGAAAACAATACATTTATGCGCACTGGTTGGGGAGCAGCTGAGGCGCCATTGCAGCGGCCTGAGCGCTGGCTTGGGAGGCGGGCGGGTCTGCGCTCCAGCACAGCTCCCAAACTGCAGGCGGGGTGATTCAACCCCTCCCATCTGTTCAACCCCACCCCACCCCCTACCAACTGCTCGCCTTATGGTGGTGCCCCTCCCCGTGCTTTGCAAGCAGCTCTGCCCACCCNCCACTGCTCGCCTCGTGGTGGTGCCCCTCCCCGTGCTTCTCGTGCAGCTCGCGGATCAGGTCCTCAACCACCGTGGAGGCCACTGGGTCCAGGCCGGCGGTGGGCTCGTCGTACATGATCACCTGAAGGGAGGATTGTGGGAGGAAACTAGTTTAGGAATTAGGGCTACGAGCGAGAGCAGGCGCAGGCAGAAAGCCCGGCCGTGGGCTCCTCATACATGATGACTTGCGGGGGGATCGTGGAAAGAGATGAGGACAACGAGCAAATGAGGACAACGAGCAAGGAAGAGCAGGCACAGGCGGACAGCCTGGCCGTGGGCTCGCGGCACATGCCGGTCCCCTGGGCACTTGGCTGCTTCACGTGGCGTTGGAAAGCACTTGGCTGGTGCACTGCCCAGCGAAGCTGCCCGGCCCAATTCAGCGCCGGCACGTTGCGCTCGTCCCAGTCCAAATGTCGATGCCCTGGCTCATCCTCACCCGCTGTCCATGCAAGCCACCCACCATTTGTAGAGTCGGACGTTCAGAAACATGCAGCCAGATCACCTGCTCCACGTTGTCGTGCGCCTCGTCTGTCTCATCCTCACCCGCTGCCCACAACCAGCCCACCACAGTGTCGTTAAGAGCCACGCAGCCACACACACGCAGCCGCCCCACCTGCTCCACGTTGTCGTGCTTCTCGCCTGTCTCAACCTCAGCCCTCAACCATGCAAGCCTACCACGAAGCCGTTCACAAATACACAGCCAGGCCCACCTGCTCCACGTTGTCGTGCTTCTCGTCCCGCACAATGGCGCGCGCCAGCGCCACCCGCTTCTTCATGCCGCCCGACAGCTCCGAGGGGTACAGCGCCTCCACGCCGCTCAGCCCCACCTTGCCCAGCGACTCGGCCACCAACTCCTGCAGGCAAGGTGGTGAGGAATGGCGAGGCGAACTTTAGATCGGAGGGGTATTCTGGGTGAATGGAGATCTGAGGATCAACTTGCCCAGCGACTTGGCCACCAGCTCCTGGCGGGCGTCGGGGATGGCGGCATGCAGCGCATGAGCCCGCCAGGACGATTGGTCGCAGCTGGCACGCTCGCACGGACGTGGCAACCATCCATGCAGCTCCACAGGGCATGCCAAGCCGGCGACGCAGCTCCGCATCGGCGCGCATCCACACCGCCCGCCCGAGCCCGCCCCGCTGCCCCGAGCCCGCCCCGCTGCCCCGCCGCCCCGACGCACGTTGATCTTGGCGAGCGGCAGGCTGGTGTGCTCATGCAGCAGGAAGCCGACATTCTCGCCCACAGTCAGGGAGTCAAACAGGGCGCCACTCTGCAGGGCAGCAGCAGCGTTGTGGCAGGAGCAGTTGGTCAAGCGGGCACAGAGGAGCATCGCCAGCGGTCCAGGCAAAGGGCGCCACACGCAGCGCAATGGGTGCACAGCAAGGCGGGGTTCCAGTGCAAGACAGCGGTGTCTGTGGCCGCTGCCTCCACCCGTGCGCCTGCTCACGGCGCAGGCAAATGCCCGCACGGCGGGGCAGCCACCCAGCCTGCAGCAAAGCACACCAATCAACACCCGCCCGCACCTGGAACACCAGCCCCACTGTCAGCGTGCCGCTGGCGGCATCTCATGCATAGCCAACATGCCACATGGCAACATGGCAATAGAGCCAGCCGCATGCGCAGTTGTCAGCCCACCTGGAACACCAGCCCCACTTTCAGCTTGTCGCTGGTGTCGTCGTCGCTGATGAGGCCCCGCCGAGGCTCCCCCTTGATCAGCACCTCCCCCTGCAGGGACCAGAGGGCAACAGCAGCAGCAGAGGATGATGATGGTGCGTGAATGCAGCAGCAGGAGAGGAGGAGGCTCGAGGGCAGCAGCCAGCAGAGGAGGGTGCGTGAGGGCAGCAGCAGCAGAGGATGATGCGCGCAGCATGCCAAGGGTACGCCTCGGCACCAGCCAACCAAGCGGAACGAGTCGCAGGCATGACGCGTGAGGCCGCAACGTTGCCCGGCTGCATCAACACACACCTGCACCTGCGGCAGCCCCGCACCTTGTCTGGCTGCAGCAAGCCCGCTGCCAGGCGCAGCGTGGTGGACTTGCCGGTGCCGCTGCTGCCGATGATGCCCACTGCTTCGCCGCGCCTGATCTTGAAAGAGGCTCCCCGCAGGATCTGCTTGCTGCACAGTGGGCAGAGGGTGGGGGATGCGGGTGGTGCAAGGTGGGGATGGGTTGGAGCGGGTGGGCATGCAGGAGACAGCAAGGCTCCAACCGCGATGCACACCGAGCGGGACTTCGACAGCAAGCTCGCCTGCCAAACGACTTCCACACGTTCTTGAACTCGATCAGCACATCTGCCTCTGGCTCCTGGCCACCGCCGGCGGCAGGTGCCGCCGCTGTCTGCTGTGCGGCCTGCGCCTGCTCGGCAGCGCTGGCCGCAACTAGCCGCTGCTGCTGGCATGCGGCGCGGCTCGGGTGCTGCAGGAGTGTGCTGCATGGCCGTGGCCGCCGCTGGAGCAGTGCAGGCGGCGCGGCGAGCGTCGCTGCCGCCGATCGGCAGCTGCCGGCCAGCGCTTCCGCCGGCCGCTGCAGCGCTGTGGTGAGCATGTTGGTGATATCCCCGGGGCTGTGGAGGGGTGGGATGCGGCGCAGCGCCACTGCACCGGCTGCCAGGAAGCGGAGCCGGCTGGTGAGCCAGGCCGGGAGCCCCGCTGCACCTCAAACGCTGGCTGATCCCTGCTGCAAGCTAGAGAAACAGCGCTGGGCCGCGGCAGCGCGCAGTGTGGGGCTTGAAGAGGGGTTGGGGCTTTGGCTCCGCCACTGGCTGGGGCGCAGGGGAATTTCGGTCGGCGCAGTGGGTCGTTTGCAAGGCACCGGATGCGCGCTGCAGGCCAGTCGAGTCGTCGAGGCTCCGGCATGAGCGTGCCACGCCACTGAAGGGCTTCCAGGCGGCCTTGCCATCGCAGAGGTTTCCAGCATCGTGTGCTGCACCATTTGCACGCGCGCGAGCAGCGGTAGCATACAGGCGGCCGCAGACCGACCCACCCCAGTGTTTTGTGGGCGCCAGCCGCCCCCCAGCCATGCAGCATGTTTGTCAGGCCCTGCGCCTCACGTCTGGCATAGTAGCCCGCCGCACCGCCACGGCAGGAGGCGCCGGCGCCAGAGCGGCAGCCACAGTGTCCGCTGCCGGCCGCGGCTACAGCGGCCGCTCTGGCTCTGGCGGCGGCGGCCGGCCCCAGCGGCAGCAGCAGTCGCAGCAGGGATACCAGCAGCGGGGGCCAGGGCGCGGTTCCAGCAGATTTG
>RRZL01000022.1:1078171-1115232 GCA_006782975.1 Chlorella sp. Dachan | reverse complement strand
CCCCGCGCCCCTTGGCTCGCAGCCTGCGACTTCCTGTCTGCCCTCCGTGCCAACTCCGTGCCCGGCTCCTTCTGCTTTGGCCGGAACTGCCGCGGCAAGTTTGTGTACCCCACTGTGTGAGTGTGCCCAACCAGGCGCGGGTGCAGCTGGTGGTTGCTGCGCTGTCGGGTTATGTTAGTGATGTTAGTGCTTGCAAGCTGGCTGGCGTCAGCAGCGCTGCATGTGGGCCTGGCGCAGCTGGCAGGCACGCGGCGGCAGCAGGGCGGCACAGGGGCGCTCGCAGTCGCCTTCACCTGCGCACGCTGCTCCTGCTGCCCCGGCGGCCGCACTGACGCCGTCGCCTGAAGGCCCGTGGCGTCCCACACTGTGCCAATCACGCCCCCCCCACCACCCCCTTCCTTGCAGCACCACGCAATACTCCCTGGTCACCGCGTTCGCCAAATTCAAGCTGGTGAGTGGCTGTGCGTTCTGTTTGGGCTTGTGTGTGTTCTGGGCGGTACTGTGATGGCGGCAAAGCCTGAAAAGCATCAGAGCTGAACAGCTGAGCAGGGTGGCACCCCTGGCACACCGCCTCCCCTCCACCCCCCCACCCCCCACCCCACAACCCCTGGCCCTCACGTTTCATCGCTCGCAGGTGGACTATGTGGATGAGAATGAGACGGTGCCCACCATCGTGCGCTACTCCCTGTTCGGTGAGCTGTGGCGCCGCGCCGCCATTCTGCCCCGTGTGCTTCCGGATGCGCAGCTCCGACTCGTTACAGGCTGCGCACATACACACAGTCAGCCGCGTAGTACGGGAAGCTGCAGCAGGTTGAGCTGGGCGCAAAATGGCACCCGCCCGCTGCCGCCTGAGCCCGCCGCTGACCGAGCAGCCCAGCGCTGCTGCTGCTTCAAGTCCAAGTCCAAGGCTTCTCTTCTGGCCTGCCGCTGGGCACCACCTTATGCCCCAGCTGCTCCACTCACACCTGCCTGCCCTCGTTCCCTTGGCTGCCCGCAGGCCGCACCCGCCCCGGCGTCGTGGTGGCCAAGGCGCCCTGAAGCCTGCTGCCCCAAACGAATGCTTGACCGCACGGCGGGGCAGGGCGGGGCAGTAGCTCCCGCGGCCACCGCCTCGCCTGTTCCCGCCGTTGCGGCCAGAGGAGGAAGGTGGATTGGGCGGCTACGCAGGGATGCTGAGTTTTTGCGGCGGCGCCCGCGTGCATCTGGAGCCCAGCCCCCTCCCGTCCTTTTTCTCGATTCTGACGCTCGAGCAGAATTCTGCCAGCTCTACCTGACACATTTCTGTGCTCCTTTTGGCCCTGGCCTCCTTTCCCTCCGCTGATGTGCTCACAGTTAGCTTGCTGATGCACATTCCCCCCTGCCTGCACCAACGTTACAATGCGTCCTCCCCTGAATGACTTGCACCGTGAGCCCCGGCTCTGCACAGTCCCTCCCCGACCCTTTTGCACAGCCCATCCCCTGCGACACCCGCTGCTGCACTGCCCCCGCGGCCGCAAGGCCAGCAGCCTTGGCCTACGCGGCTAGGCTGACGCATCGTACGTCAGGCTGTGCACTCTTGTAAGCAGATGACCCCGCAAAGCGGGGTCGGCAGGTTGGTTGGGCATTGGTTACGGCACTGCGGCAGCAGCTTGCTGACAACGATGCAGGCTGGGATGAAATGCCTTGTTCGGCATGCAGAATTCTCCTTGGAAGGAGCTCCGTCCAGGAGCCGGCGCCGGCGCCCTGCCGCGCCTGTATGGGATCCAGTGATGGGACCGCCGAGGCTCAATTGGCGCTTCCTCAACATCAGTCAACTGCTGAGACTCGTGAATTGAGACTTCAGGTGCAGCGATGACGGCTTCCTTGGTGTGCGCAGCACTGCTCCTGGCGCTGGCGGGCAGCGCCGCTGCACTCGGCAAATACAATCCTCGCCCCCAAGGCTCCTGCAAGTGAGCAAGTGTTTCGGGTTCCTGGCCAACGGCAGCAGGTGCCGGGCAAAAAAAACGGGCCTCCCTCTGCAGCCGCTTGCAGGCCTGCCTACAGCCCTTGGCAGATGTAACGCAAGATGCAGGTGTCGACAGGACCGGGGGACAAGAGATCAGAGCGCCAAGCAGGAGCTGGCGGTGCCGCGCCTGCCGCCGCCGCCGCACTGGCTGCCTTGCACCCTCCACGGGCCCGATCCCCCTGCCCTCCCTGCAGGTGGACTCCTTCCGTCATCAACTGGGTAGAGTTCGACAACTCGGATCCCCCGCGTCCGGATGTGGCACCTCTCCTGCCAGCCAACTGCAACGATCCCGGCCTCGAACCTGTGGAGAAGGACTGGTGGGCCAGGGCGGCGCCTCTAACAGCCGTCGCCAGCATGCAGCAGAGTCTGCGCCCCCAAGTGTATTACAATCACCGTGCGTATACGAGCCTCTCAGGTGGCCCAGGACACGGGGCTGGTAGGCCAGCCGAACCTGCCTTGGAAGGGGCGCCGCACCGCTGGGGCTCTCATTCGAGCCCCGGGCTCCAGCCTGGCTCCGCCCTTTCGGAGTAACCGCTCATAGCCAGGAAAACCCCCGGTGGGGGAAAAAGATCTGGAGGACCGCAGTAAACTGCGGCCGGCTCAGAGAGCCCTGATCGGAACGGCGCAACGCCCCTTCTTCAGGCGCATTGCTTTCAAACCCAACCACTTTCCAAACCAAGAGGTACTAGGGCATGCGCCCGTTTCCTGCTGCCCCGCAGCGACGCGGGGCCCTGGTGGGCGGGCCCCCTGATGGGGAGAGGCAGCATGTGTGTGCGTGCAAGTGGCCATACTGAGAGTCGAGCTGAGTCGCGCAGGGTGGGGGTGAAGGTGAGCGGCAAGCAAGCAAGGGAAAAAATATGGGCAACGAGCTAAGGGAATGCAACATATGGCATGCAGGGATGAAATGCAAACTGTAGCAGGAGCAAGGGTCGCAAGCGCCAAGGTGACGGGTGTCATCAGCTGGGTGGGCCGCGGCTGAATTGCCGTAACGCCTAGGGTGCGTGGGGGCCGAGGCTAGGAAGTTGCACCAAGTGCTACTGGTCCCCGACCCGCTGCCAGTACCAGGCGGGTGTGGAATGATGGTCTGTACGTACAGGGTGATCCCTGCCCAAGCTCATCGAGCGGCTTGTATGTGCACAGGCTGAAACGGCTGGCTAACCCACGTGTCTGGGCCTGCTAGGGTAGCCAGCCCTGTTAACATACCCCGGCAGCTCGTCGGTGGCCATCAATCGTCGGACCAGCATGAATTCTGGAGCGGTGCACTGACCATTCGCTGCGCCGCTCGTCCGCTCGCTCTTGCACACCTCTGCCCCGTCCACCTCTGCCCCTCGCGTGCCTGCCCGCAGGTGCAAGGCATGCGCCGCCGCCAAGACCGCCGTCGACTGCCGCCGCACGTTCGCGTACAATTATGGCGGCGCGGGTGCGGGAACCATGGGGGCAGACGGGTGGCATGTCCTTGTCTCATGCGCCCTGAACACCGCCAGCTGGCACTTGTGCATGCTGGGTCAGCCGCCTGCAACCAAACCTGCGCACATGCCGCTCATGTGACCACTAGGAAGTGGACCACCGCCTAGCTGGTGATGAGTCACCCCAGGTCGCCCTTGCCTTGCCCCCTCGCCTGCCTGCAGACCAAGACAGCTGCACTTGGGTTGAGATAGACAACCGGGGCCGCGTGGTGAGGAGCCGCAGCGTGTACCCATACCTGCCGCCGCTGAGCCCAACGAAACGACTTGTGTGCACTGTTTTTGTGGTGGACGTGGTCTACCCATCTGCCACTCCGCTTGCCTGCTCAGTTGCTAACCTCAGGCGTTAACCAGAGCCAACTGCAACATTATAACCGTTCTACCCTGCAGTACCGGGAGGTTGCCTTCAACCTGCGCGTTAACTATCACAACATACGCGCCATCATGTTGCGTAAGTGGCGCGCCTGCCAAGCGTGCTTTGAATGGCCCTGGTCCGGTCAAGTGTTGTGCCGCCTGCCACCTGCTCAGCTCATGTTGCCTTGTCAGTCCCGCTTGTGGTGCCTGCCCTGCCCAACGCATTTTGCTGCGAACCTGGTTCCTTCTCCCGACCCTCATCTCTCCGATTGCCGCAGAGAAAACCACATGTAATGTGCGCGTCGCGATTGAGAAGATTCTTGGCGAGGGCAACCGCGACCCCGCCAGCCAGGGCTACAATGCTGCTGTGTGAGCCCTTTGGGGGTGCAACACAGCGGGCTGTCGAGGTCTATGTATGCCCAAGCCACGACCTGCTGCGCCGCTCTTGATGGGCGAGAGTGTTGAGAGTGTGCAAGCTACTGCACTCCGCAGTACCGCCTTCCCATGTTGCTGCCGCCCGGCAGGCTCACCAACAGATGGTGCCGCACCGGCCATCCGCTTTTCCCTACCGATTGCAGCTTTGATGCAGGCGGCTTCTCTAAGAAGTGCCTGCCCACCTATTGCGACCAAACGTTTACCAACAATGGCGTCACCCTGCGCGTAAGCCCGCCTCCCTCCGATCTATCATGCACAAGCACCCTTGCGATGGACTCAGCCGAATCGTGTCGAAACTGGTCCTCATTATTGTCCACCACCTCTGCAGGGCTACGAGTACAAGGGTGCATTTAATTACAAGCCCACTAACCTGACCGACTACATGTTGTTTGTTCCGTAAGTGCATTTGTTTCAGCATGGGTCTGGCATGGGTCTGGCTTGTGCATGTAGGAGGGCACCAACAACCGCATTTAAGACCGATATTTTTTCTGCGGATTTCAGGCACGCGCACCATGCATGCAAAATGTGTTGCGATGCATGTGAGCATTGCACGAGTTAGACAATGCACATTGTTTTCCCAGCTCACCCCCTCGCAAATTGTGCATGCCTACAGCGTCATCTGGACTGGATATAAGAAGAACCTGGATGCCTTGGCCACCTACGACGATTCGTGCATGTTTGATCCGACTCAACCCCAGTGCAAGGCCGTACATGCCCTCAGCCCCTACCGCTTCATCGTGAGTGGCAGGTGCACCTGTGGCACGTGGCATGAGCTGGGTGTGCAGTTGTACAGGGTGGAAGAGCTTGTCAGCAGGTCAGCCGAGGCCGAGCGTGTTGCGGTGCCAAATTTTTATAAATGGCCTCACCTCGCCTCCATGAGTTGTTCACCAGCTGCCAGCGTCGCCCTTGCTTGCAATACTCGTCACATTCGGGCTGGCAGGTTGTGACCAGGATATAGCAAGGTGTGGCAGGATGTGACCCGGAGTGGCAGGATGTGACCCGATGCGGCAGGATGTGACCAGGATGTGACCGTCCTACTCGCAGGCTCGCTTCACCGAGGAGCCCTGTCCCAAGCGCTACGGCCCCCAGGAGCCCTCCTACAACAAGGTGCAGCTGGTTCAAACCATTCCAGCCGCACAAGGTCCTTTGCTGGCTCCTTTCGCTTCACCTTGTCTGCCCCATGCCACTTCACCTCATCACACCCACCCAAATCTGCAGGTCATCAAGTCCACCGTCGGCCCCTGGGCGCAGTGGGGCAAGGTGATTTATGTTAACGGAGGCTACCCCAGCATCACCCTCTACGATGTCCAGCAGTTGACCGGTGCGCGGTGCGGCTTCGCGAATACCTGCTAGTTGAACGAGGGAGGGTTTGAGGGGACAGCCCACCGGGTGGTTCAATTTGTTGGCCTTGATATTTCCCTCAAGAAGTCGCTCGCAACCGGGACTGCATTCAACCAAAGCCTTGCTCGTTGTGCACGGCAGCACTTGTGTTGGCCCACTAGCGACTCATTTGCAATGTCTCCAAGCAGAGTACCAGGCCGCCAAGTGGGTGGTCACCTCGGACCGCCAAAAGCTGGTGGTGGGCATCGTTAACTCCACCTTTGCCAACAGCATCTGCACGCCTGGCCAGAGTGAGTGGTTGATTAGGGTTAAAATGGCAGCTGGCGCTTGGCTCGGCGTGTTGCAGAGCATTGAGGTGCCTGGGTTGTGCCTGGGTTGAGGAAACCAGCAGGGCGGCGGCAGGCGTGCTTTCTTGCGGGGCCCCGTCCTCCAGCGCCCTACATTCATGAGAAGTGGACTCGCTTGGATGGACACTTTCAACATTGCTAACCGTGCGGCTGCACATGTTGCCTCCGTCTGCTGCCTGTCCCGCAGCCTGCGACTTCTACACCGCCTTACATAAGAATGCCCTGTGTGGCTCCTTCTGCTACGGCACCTACTGCCGGGGCATTTGGAACAATCCCAAAAGGTGAGGTTGCCAAGGGCAGCCTGTTGCGGTGGGTGCACGCTGGAGCAGGTACATGTGGGCACATCACCCTCAAGCTCCATGCCGCCCTGTCCTGCGCGTCACCGCCCCACAACCTGCTGCCGGCCTCTCACCGTGATGCAGCAACACCCCGTACTCCATCGTGGTCGCCTTTGCCAAGTTCAAGCTGGTGAGTGGCCGGTGACAAATCTTGTGTGGGAGGGGCCGTCGTCTTACCGGGTGCAACAACCGTGTGCCGGCAGTGTCCCTGTTGCCGGCACCGCTCAACCCTTGCAGTCTGCCAACCCGGCTCACCTTGCCCCTCACCGGTTTTTGTCACCACTCCCGCAGCATCTGGACTATGTGGATGAGAATGAGACGGTGCCCTCCATCGTGCGCTACTCCCTGTTTGGTGAGCTGTGGTGCCCCTTGGCTAGGTGGTGGGGTGGGGCCATGCCATACTCGCAGCTTGTGGCTCGCCCCGCGTAACCTGCTCCACAGCTGCGCTGGCTTGCACGCCCCCCAGCCAGCGGTGGCCACCGGGCGCGTTGCAATGGTGCAACAAGGTCTGTGTATGCAACAAGCTTGTGTGAGCCAAGCAACCCCGCTCGATGCACTACATGTGGCTTGTCCTTGCTCGCCATGCTGCAGGCAAGACCCGCCCCGGCATCCAGGTGGCCAAGGCGCCCTGACGCCTACCACGCCAAGCCGAGCGCCTGACTGTGCGGCACGCACACGGCTGGGCAGCAGCGATGCCCTAGCCGCCGCTCGCTTGCCCCGGCACGAGGAGGCTGCCGCACTACACCGCCCTCGCTGCGCATGCACCGAGCCTCGAGGGAACCCCACAACCCGTCCTTGCTTTTGCTTCTTACACCGTCCTGGCCCCTGCTTTTGCCCGGCCCTTGGGTCCCTGCCATCTTCATCCCCTCGACGTGCCAGCAGTTGGCGCACAAGCGCATGCTTTGCATGCCGTCAAGCCACTTGCCTGCTGACGTGCCCACGCAGCGCTTGTGCCCACTGCCCACCCGCCCACCACCTCGTTGATTGATTGACTTAGCAGCTCCCAGGCTGCTTTGACCATGGCTTCAGTGCGCGATGCCCTGCAAGCTGCACCATCCCTGCCCCCAGGCCTTTGTCGGCCCGCCCCACACCTAACCCGCTCATCTCCATGCGCCCACCCATCAATACTTGTCCGATCAGAGCGCGGCGCTGGCTGCTGCTCGTCCCATGTGCACAAACTGCTGGCCGTGAGCACATACTGTTGACTGCGAGGTGGGGTGGGGTGGTGGGGTGGTGTTCCAACTGAAGGGTGGGCGGCGGGATGGTGAGGCTCTCCCCTGCCCCTCCCCATGCCTCTTCCTGCGCTGAAGCATCGGCTCAAGTGCAGCGTTGCACGGCGGAGGTGCGGGGTGGGGGGCTGCGAGGTGGGGGTGCNNNNTGGGGTGCGGGGTGGGGTGCAAGGTGGGGTGGTGCCCCAACCGCAGGATGTGACCCCAACAGGGTGGGAGGGAGAGTGAACCCCTCCCCTGCCGACACGGTGGTGTGGTGGTGTGCGTGGGGTGGGGTGGAGCAGGGTGGCGGGTGATGTCGGGTGGTGGGGCGGGAGCAGGAGGGATGGAGGGCCAGGCCCTCCCTGCCCCTCGCTCCCTCCCGCGTTACTGCACCTGCCGCAACCACCAGCACTAACACTGCATCCACTCTAGCGTAGTGGGCTGAAGCAGCAGCGGGCGTGGCGCCGACTCGCACAACCCCGGTGGAGTGGCGCGCTGCCCAGTGCTCCGCTGCTGTCCCACGCTTGCAGGCAGCCCCCAGGCGCCCTGCCGAGGTGCAAACCGTGCCCTTTTTGCAGAAATGCACTGGCAAAAAGGCGCGCGCAGGAAAGAGGCCAAAAAATGATTTTTCAGCTTTGTAAAGCGCAGTAATTACAGGCGTCACATCCGGTCCGCCAAGCCCGGCATCCGTCGGGGGCTGTAGCTCAAATGGTAGAGCGCCCGCTTAGCAACAAGCGCCCGCTAATCACTAGCCTGCGGGAGGTACCGAGTTCGATCCTTGGCAGCTCCATTACGTTTTTGGTGTGTTTGAAGCGTGACGTTTTGGTGCCCTGGGTGGTTGGGGGCCAAAACTGCTGGTCAGCCTGCTTGTGTCAGCCCGTTCAGCAGTCTAACTTTAATATCACACACAACCAATGGTGACCACTTTAGCCAGTTCCAAGCAACCCCCCGGGCGCCCGGGGGGGTCCAAGCGGGCAACCAAGTGGGCAACCCACCCGGGAGCTCGGGTGGGTCCACCACTTGGACTTGCAACCCACCCGAGAGCTCAGGTGGGTTCACCACTTGGACTTGCAACCCACCCGAGAGCTCAGGTGGGTTCACCACTTGAGCAACAAGTTTTTGAGTTCTATACTGTACCTCGTACAGTTTTTGGGGGAGCTGGGGTCATGGGGGAGCTGTCTGAGGTCAGTGGGGCTCCTGACAGCCCCGTACTCAGGCCCGACCATCAATCAACACAGGGCGGGGGTGCAAGGTGGGGTGGGCTGCAAGGTGGGGTGCTCCCCTTCTTACTCACTGAACCCCCCCGGGCGCCCGGGGCACTATGAAATGTTGGTACTGTTGGGGCGGACATTGGCCCAGGGGCGCGCCGCAGCACCCCTGGCGCATTCAATTCCGTCTTGGTGGCCTCCAAAACGACTTTCTAGAGCGGGGAGGGGTCCGGAGAGGGGGCGAAACGTGCGCCCATGGTCGGCCGGGCCGCGCAGTGCGCCTGGAGGGCCGCTGCGATTCAAAAGCACGTTGCTGAATGTCAAAAAGCTTTTCAGGCATAGCGGGTGGGGCTGCCGCCACTGCCCGCCTGGTGCCGCCGGGCGGCGGCAGCAGCGGCGGCAGCAGCACGGGCTGCGCTGCACCATCTGCAGCCCTGCCCTGGCTTTAGTTAAAGCCGTCACCTGGACACCCTTTTGTTGGGTGAAGAAGCTTTGCTGGCAGGAAACGGCGGGCCCTGTGCCGAAAGCACCGAGAGCTGCGCGGCACCCGCATCTGCCGCCGCCGCTGCCACCGCGCGGCGGCAGCGGCGGGCCGCTGGAGCAGCCGTTATGGCTCATTGCACACCCTATTCACCTGCATGCTGTCCGGAGATACCAAGGGGTGCGCCAGGCAGCACGTTGGCACCAGGGCAGCGGGGCGCAGGGCCAACCGCAGGGGGCGGCAGGTGCGGCGCCGCTCGGCGCGCGCGAGCAGCGCCCTGCTGCTGGAACCCCACCTGGCCAGGCTGGCCATCCAGGCTTGCTCCATGGTGTTGCAAAACATCTATAAAGGTTTGTGCAGAACCCAGCAGGGCTGGCACAGCCTCTGGGGGCCCCTCAGAGGCTGCCGCCCCGCCCCGCCTGCGCTATTTGTGGCTGGCCTCCAGGAGCGTCGGCTCTACGCGGCGCTAGTCGTATAGCATCTGTGAAACATGTAGTTTGTTTTGGCTAGAGGGAAGTCGCCGCCGTGCGCGGCAGCGAAAAAGCGACTTTCGAAGGCCGCCAACCGGCAGCTGCCCGCCCTTCCCTCTAGAGGAACGATGTGTCAGAGCGTGTGGAGGAGAATGCACCAATCACAAGGGAGATTGGTGCAGGTTTGAGGTCAGGAAGAAATAGCGCGCGCTGCCGTCCGCCGCCGCCCCCACGACATTTCATAGTGCGCGGGGGNCCCACTTGGGCAACCCACCCGAGCTCTCGGGTGGGTTGCCCAAGTGGTGGACCTGGTTGCCTGGTTGCCCAAGTGGTGAACCCCCTCGAACTCCCGGGGTGGGTTGCCCCCACGGCCCAAGTGGTGAACCCCCCCGTTGCCTGCTCTGCCGCTCTGCTGTCGTCTACTGATGAACCATTGAGTTCACCTGCATGCCTGTGTAACTGAAAGACAGGTCTTTGGTGAGGAGATAGTGCAGAGAAGGGCACGGCCTGCAGCTGCAGGATGAGCAAGGTTTGAAGGTGGCAGCCTGGGGCAGGCGCGCTGTGCATGCTGCGCAGCCGCGGTGCTCCGTTGTCTCCCCGCAACCTAGTGGGCGGCTGACAGCAACTGAAAGGCAGCAGGGCGACTGCGAGGTTGACAGGAGCAGAAGCTGTAGCTGCTGAGGTGCCGGCTGGCCCTGCCCAGGAAGACCGCGAGAAGACGCAGTACCTGCCCGGTCGAGGGAAACCGCGAGAAATGGGGGGTACAAGGGCAGGCGACCCTCCCTTCCTGCTCATTCTGCTCACGCTGATCACTGCAACTCGGCTCAGCACCCTCCCGCCTGTCTCAATCGTCGTCGTCTCTCAGGTGCCTCCCTGTCCTGCCCTGCATAGCTTTCCTGTCGGCCGCTTGCCGCTTGGCAGCTTGCCAGCGCCGCCTGCTTCCCTTCTATTCTGCCGACCCGCGTGCTGCTTGGCTTGCTCAGCCAGTGCGTGCGCGTGGCCAATGCTGCAGAGCGAGCCCATCAAGGTCGCAGCTCCCTACTTGGCTGCCAAACCTCTTATTCCCTCCCTCCTACTTTCACTGCTCCTCTGCCCCAGCAGAAAGACCACAGGAGCAGGCAAGGCTCCCCTGGAAACCTATCCTGCATCTATCCACATCAACTTGGCTCTCCAACCACGCTTCCAATCTTGCAGGCCATGCAGCCCAACCTTGTCTTCTGCGGCTGCGGCCGGCGCGCCGCCCGCCGTCGGGTCACCAACCCTGGCCGCTCCCGCCCCATCGGCACGTAAGGCGACATGGAGGTGGCTGGTAGGGGAGGCATAGTTAAGCACTCTATATACGGTCTCTGACTGTTGACTAGGCCAGCACAAAGGCGCGCGCATGCAGTTCAGCTAACCTCAGCAGATGGCACCAGCACATTTTCATCCTCATCCACACCCTACTGCACACTTCTCTGCTGCAGTGTGTTCTACAACTGCCGCCACTCCCTGTCCAACCCCCGGCGCAAGTGCGAGTTCTTTGCATGGGAGGATGAGCTGCTTGCCGAGCAGCAGGAGGAGGAGCTGTCCCGCCTGCTGGACAGCCTGAGCTTCATCGTCGGCCGTGTGGAGGAGCTGCGCGGGCACTAGAGGTCAGCGGCAGGCTTCAGCGCCTGCTGGCGGTCACAACCTAGCCTGCCGGGCAGCCTGATGCGCAGGCGCACGCGGCTTTCCGATCTAACTTTCACCTCACCCTGCCCAACTGCCGCTCAACGCACCTTCTCGAACACTACTACATCGCCCGATGGGCCCTCCCAGGGGCACGCCGGCTACAACAAGCTGCCCTGCAACCCTGGGAACGCCAAAGCCTTGTACTACTTCAACAACAAGGCTCCTGATTTGGCCTGACCGCACCTCTGCACACCCACATGCCCACAACCCTGGAATGTAACATCCCCCTGCCAATGCACGGGCTGGGCTGCTGCATGCTGCCGCACGGCCAATGGATGGCAGGCTGAATTGATTGCATTTGAGTTGGGGTTGCATGCAATCAGCCGTTGGGAACTTCAGTGCAGTCAAGTGAGATGCTCCAATGCAGAGGTGCACACCATGTGGGCAGCCTCCACCTCATCGTCCCAACTTGCCGCCGCCGCCCCCACTACTACCGCTGCCGCCCCCACTACTGCCGCTGCCGCCGCCGCTGCTGCCCTCATCCTCGTCCACTGCCGTAAACTGCTGCTCCAGCGCCTGGCGTGCCGCAATCACATCGTTGCGCCGCTCGTACTGCCGCTGCTCCCGCATCTCCAGCAGCCATTTGCTGCGAGGCGGGGAGTGGGAGGCAGGATGGGGCTCGGCAGACCAGCCAGCCACTCAGCACTATGAAACGCAACCCCACAGCACATGCAGCGCCATGCGCCCACCAACGCACAGGCGTCTACTGCGCTGCACGCCCAAGGCCCCTCCTACCGCCAAGCCCCCCACGCCTCACCCTAGCAGCCGCTCCAGCCCGAGGATCCGGTTGAGCGACAGGGCCAGCACCAGCGCCAGGCACAGCAGCGAGGCCGCGATGGCGCCGCCGTCCACGTTGATGACGCCGCCGCCGCTAAACTGCACCAGCTGCTCGGGCGGCAGGGGCGCAAACTCCGCCGCCGGCTCGGGCGCCGCCAGCGGGGCGAGCACGCCGAGGTTGCTGCTGCCGCCGGCCGCAGCCGCGGTGGTTGAGGAGGGTAAGCAGCGGCCACGACGCTGCAAATCAATGGGGAGGGGGTTGTGGAGCGCACGACGGCTGCATATTGCGCAAGGCCAGAGCGCAGCGCAGGGCGCAAGGCAGCGTTCGGTCGAGGCTGCAGCGGGGGGAGCGCTGGCGCTGCGCGCCTGCCGGCTGGCAGCCTCACCTGCCGCATCCTGCTCGCTCCAGGCACTGCCGACACGCCCATCTGCTGCGAGCGGGCGCTGCCCGGCCCACGAGCAGGGAGCCCGCAGGACCTACAACTGGGAGCGTGTGCCATTGCGGCTGCAACCGACGCCAATTTGGCCCAGAGGTACCGTGCAAGCGCTGGGACTCTCGGACTCGCCTCCCCTGCTGGGTGCCACGGCATGCCAGCTAGGCCCTCATCCAAGTACATACCGCTGGCCTAACCGGCCCAGTGACCCTACACCGCACTCCAGGAGGCGGGCCATTCACCATGCAGGCGACAGGGGCTGCACCAGGCACCGCTGCCGTGCGCAAGCCAAGTAGGGTTGCCGCCCGCCGTTCCGCTGGCGTCCCGGGCCTGCCCCACCGCCCCGCCACCTCACAGCGGCGTCACAGCAGCAGCAACAGCACGATATGCCAGGTGGGCGAGGTGCAGGCAGGGCATTTGCGCGCGGCCTCCTCCCTTGCACCCCCTGAGCCTCATTTCGCCACCCCACTGCAGCTGCAAAGCACCAAGACGCATGTGCCGCTGACCAAGGAGCGGCAGCCTGGCCGGGAGCAGAGTGGCGGCAGCGGCAGCGGCGGCGCCCTGCTGCCGCAGCTTGCCGGCACAGCGCCCGTGCACTGCCTGCCCGACATGTGAGAGCACACAGAGCTAGAGGCTGTTGTGTGGTGTTGAGTACAACAGTAGCATGCTTGGCAATGTGCGTGGCCAGCCGCACAGCCTTCCGCCCCCGGCGCTGCCCACCCCTCTCCTCCCCATGCCGCCTGCACAGCTGGGACCGGCTGGCTGCGCAGCACGGAGACGCGCTGGCGGGCGTGGACCCGCACCACCACCCCGCTGAGGAGTACAGCTTTGCGCGCATGGCAGCATCCATCACACAGTTTGCCGCCGGCCTGCAGTCGCTGGGCCTCAGGTGCGGGGGTGGGGTGCGATGGGTGGGGGTGCGTGCAGATGGATGGATGCATCATGCGCGCTGTGAGTGCAGCTTTGCGGGCTGAAGAGCCTACCATCCGTGGCACCGCCGTGCTGTCACAACCGTCTTGGCACAACCTCCCCTGACACAACCAGGCGTCGCTCGCTGTCCAGCGAACGTTGCAAGCTGACCGCATGCTCACGCTGCTCATGCTGCTGCCGAGCCGCCTCCCCATCTGCCGCGCGCAGCAAGGGCGACAAGGTGTCACTGTTCAGCGAGAACAGCGGGCGCTGGATGGTGGCGGACCAGGCTGTCATGAAGTGTGGCGCAGCGGACGCGGTGCGCACAGGGCCGCAGTTTTTGCGCCCTTGGCTGCACTGAAAAATGCTTCGAGGAGGGGCGGCTGAGCTGGCCGGCGGGCTGTACTGCCACGGCACTGCTCTGGGCCTTGCACGGAGCACAGAGCTGCATGCACAGCAGTGCACCCCGCCTGCTGCGGGGCCTCACACCGGCCTCCCCTTGCGCACCGTCCCGCCCAGGTGCGCGGCGTGAGCAGCACCCCCGAGGAGCTTCAGTACATCCTGCAGCACAGCGAGAGCACGGCCTTGGTTGTGCAGGACGCCGCCACGCTGGACAAGCTGCTGCCCACGCTGCGCGGCAGCGACGGCAGTGTGGATGCCCCCAACGGCAGCAATGGCAGCAGCGGCAGCGCGGCGCTGCCCATCCGCTTTGTGGTGCAGCTGTGGGGCGAGCCGTCGGCAGAGGCGGCAGCGGCGCTGGGGCCCGCGCTGCACACCTACGAGGACGTGCTGGCGCGCGGCATGCAGCAGGTGGGGCTCGGCTGCCGTTGTGTGATGGTGCGCGCTGCTGGGTGGGAAGCACAACCTGGGGGGAGCATGACGACCTGAAAAGCACTGCATGGCAGGCATGCCGGTGCTGCCAAGTGGCGGCAACAGCGGCCGGCCTGCGTGCACCTCAAATGCCCAACAATGTTGGTTCCATGGCATGCCTGCAAGCTGGAGTGCGGCCACTTCAACCCCTGTGGACCCCTGTGGTTGCCCCCGCAGGCCTTCCGCCCAGTTGAGATTGGGGGGCAGGACCTGGCCACCCTGTGCTACACCAGCGGCACGACCGGCCACCCAAAGGTGCAGCCGGGCTGGCTTGGCGTGCTGGTGTGCCCGCCTTTCCCTGCCCTGCTGGCCATCACAGCTGGTGCTGTCGGATTGTATGCCATCTGCTGCCGCAACGCAGCAGCTTGCCTCGACCAGCCGCGCACCAACTGGCATGGCGCGCGCTCCCCGCTGCTGTGCAGGGCGTCATGCTCACCCATGCCAACCTGCTGTCCCAGGTGAGCCACGCATGGTTGAGGTGCCGCGTGCTGCAGGGTGCTTCACCATGCTGCGGCCCATGCCGCCATGTGCTGCCTCATCTTGCCGCTGCGCCCCAGCCCCCGACCCGACCCTGCACCAAGTGCGGCTTGCCGACCGACGCGCTGCTGCCTGGTCCCTCGCTGCTGCAGCTGGCCAACCTGCAGTACTTCCTGAGCCCGCAGCCCGGGGAGCAGGCGCTGAGCCTGCTGCCTCCCTGGCACATCTACGAGCGGACGGTGACGTGAGCGCTGGGTTGGGGAGAGGGCAGCGCGGGGGCGGGCAGGCTGCTGGCTAGCCAGGGCAGCCTGGGGTGTGCCGGGTTTGTGAGTGTCCTAGACACACTCACAACAACACCCGCTGTCCTTCGAACACACACAACCATCCCTCCCCACCCTGCAACCTTCACCTATGCAGCTACTTCATCTACAGCTGCGGCACGTGCACCACCTACTCCAACATCCGCTGCTTCCGGGACGACCTGCTGAAGTACCCGCCCGACTACTTTGTGTGAGCGTTGCATTTGATGCAATTTGCTGCGTTGCTTGTTGTTGATGGGTGGAGGGGTACAAGGCAGCACGGTCTGGTGTGCGCTGCTTGCTTGCTGCCACTTGCTGCCGCTCCCGCGCACTGATGCCACAACCTGTCCCTCCTCATCCGCAGCTGCGTGCCGCTGGTGCTGGATGCCCTGCACAACAAGGTGGGCGTCCCGGGTTGCCTTGCCTTGGGCTGTGTGGCACTTCCCTGGCGTCACTGCCCTCTTGCCGCGTGCAAGCCTCCATCCGCCGCTGCCAATCAGCTGGGTCACATGCGTGTTAATCACCCCTCATCCCCTGCCCCCACCTCCGCCCAGGTGGAGGCCACGCTGAAGAAGGCCAGCGGTCTGCGGCGCGCGCTGGCCACCAACCTGCTGGCGGCGGCCGCCGCCTATGTGCAGGCCCGCCGCGTGGTGCGGGGAGTGGACCTGCAGTATGCGATACAGGTGGGCAGCCTGGGTGTGCTGGCCGAGCGCCACTGCCGTCGCTAGTTAGGACACTCCGGAGTGTGTCCGGACGGACCAACCCTGCTTGCCCGCAGCACGGCAGCTCAGCTTCTGCCCCCTTGTGTCCCACAGGCCCGCTCCTCACAGCCTCCCCGCTCCGCCCCCTTGCTTGTTGCAGCCGCGGCCGCTGGGCGCGCTGCTGCAGGCCTGGGTGTCCAGCGTGCTGCTGGCCCCCCTGTATTGGCTGTGCCAGAAGCTGGTGGCGGCCAAGGTGGGCAGGGTGGCCACCGGGCCATGGCAGCCAGTGGGAGGAGTGGCGGGCATGCAGTTTGCAAGCTGCTGCTGGACAAGCATCCTCGCCTGCGGGGCCTGCCAATCGTTGTCGAATGTTCCAGCACGCAGCATGCAGCAGCCTTTTGGAATGGGCACCCGAATGCCGCGCCCAGCTTGACCACGCCTTTCTCCTTGCCCTGCCTGCGCACCCCACACCTGCACTGCAGGTTCGCACGGCGCTGGGCGTGCGCAAGTTTGTCATCTCTGGCGGCGGCTCGCTGTCCCCCTTCCTGGACGCCTTTTACGAGTCCATCGGCCTGCAAGTGCTCAACGGCTGGGGCCTCACCGAAACGTCGCCGGTGCTGGCCTGCCGGCGCGGGGTGCACAACGTGCGCGGCAGCGTGGGTGAGTCCCTGCGGCCCTGCCGCCTCCTTCTGCTGCCGCCTGCGGTTTGAGCGCGTCCGTGCAGTGGCGGTGCCGTCTGTTCGGTCTGGCATGGACAGGACCAAAGGGGTGTGTGCCTCCCTGCAACTGCGCTGCGATGCCGCTGTGCGCATGACACGCCCTGCTGCCCGCTGCGCCGCCGCGGCAGGCCTGCCCACCCCCGGCACGCAGCTGCGGGTGGTGGACCCCGACTCGCTTCAGGATGTGCCGGACGGGCAGCAGGGGCTCATCCTGGCTCGGGGGCCAGGGGTGATGGCGGGATACTTCCGTGACGAGGCCGCCACTGCTAAGGTGGGGGGCCAGTTGATGGGGACAGTGCGGAAGTGGGGGGAAGGGTATCCGGGCCGGGGCACTTGAGGGGCAGCGCAAGACAGGAGTGGAGCGCCCAATGCCTACTCATGCCTGCTCCCTGCCGCCTCCTTCTGTGCACTGCAGGCTTTCAAGGCGGGGGACGGCTGGTTTGACACGGGAGACCTGGGCTGGCGGGCACCTGCGGGCGTGGCAGGCAGCGCCATGGCCGGCTGCATCGTCCTCACAGGTGGGCGGGGTGCACGTTGGGGTAGCTGGCCATGCTTGCTGCTGGGGGGTGCGAGGAGTGGAGCCAATGCACGGGCAGACGGCAGCGTCCGCCGCCCCTACCTGAGCGTCGGGCAAGGCGTGCCCTCGGCTTGCATGCCTGCAGCCCATACCTGCGCTCGCCCTCGCCTCCCCGCCACCTGCAGGCCGCGCCAAGGACACGATTGTGCTGAGCAACGGCGAGAATGTGGAGCCGCAGCCGATTGAGGATGCGCTCTGTGCCTCACCGATCATCAAGTTTGCGGGTGCGCGCTGCTGGCCGTCTGCCGTGCAAGCAATCAGTGGGGCTTGTGTGCGTGGCCGGGATGCATGCCTTCCGCAGAGGCGCCTCGTGTTTCCGGGGCAGCCAGCAAAGCCATGCTGGTGTGTAGCCGCTTGTACAGCACGCGTACGAGCCGCTGCTGCAGCCCCGACCACCTCCCTCATGTCCCCACCCCTCCTGCCTTGCAGTGCTGGTCGGGTCGGGCCACCGAGCACTGGGCGCCCTGATTGTGCCCAACTCTGAGGCGCTTGAAGACCTGGCCAAGGAGCGGGGTGAGCACAGCCACAACCGCACGGACCGCATCCGTGCAATGGCCATGGCAGGTGGCGTGGCAATGCCGTTTACACGGCACAGCATGTGCGCAGGCATTGCGGTCCAGGTGCCAGCGCGATCGTGCACCCCTGCCGATGTCCAGGCCCATCCAGAACCCACATCCACGCCTCTCCCCGCAGGCGATTATTTAGGGGAACCCTAAAAAACCCTTAAAAAAACCTAAAAAACCCTTAAAAAACCCACATCAACGCCTCTCCCCGCAGGCGTGGACGCGCTGCCTGCCGCCGAGGTTGAGCAGCTGGTGCAAGGCGAGGTGCGGACGCGGCTGGCGGGCCGCGTGCGCTGGGAGCGCGTGGCGGCATTCGAGGTGCTGCAGGACCCCTTCAGGTGTGCATGGCAAGCACAGCTGCAACGCCTATGGCCAGAGGCGACTGCTGTTGTGCCATGGAGGGGTAGTCCGCGGCTGCTGCGGCTGCATCAGGCAGGCGATTGCTAAGCAAAATGGCAGTGGCTTGCTGCCCATGCTTCTGCGCCTGTTAGGGCTCTCCCCTCTGCAAATTTGTTGCGCATCCTGAGACTGCCTCACTGGTCCATGCACTCCTCGTGCCGCAGCGTGGAGGACGGCACCCTGACCCGCACCATGAAGCCGCGGCGCGACGCCATCTTCAAAAAGTGCGCCCGCTAGCCTGCTCTGCCGGTTGGGCACCTCCCCCCCCTGCCGCGGACGCCGTGGCGGTTGCAGTTCCTGCGTTGGATTGTTGCATCCGAAATGCCGCTGATGTGTTGGACCCACGGCCTCAACCTGTTGCGCAGGTATGCCGCCGAGGTGGCGCGCCTGGAGTCCCAGCTGCGCTGAGGCGGGGAGACCACACTCCCGCGGAAGCCCCGCCCGAAGCGTCAGCAGGAGTGCCACCCACATCACCCAATGCTCTGTGGCAAGGCCTGTCTACCAGCCCAATGAAACTAAACGAACCAACGCCGTTGTGTGCCTTGGCTATTATGCCCGTCAGCGCACAAAGGCACAGTTTTTCCTTACCACTCGCGGCACCAGCACCCGACACGCAACGGTGGCTGCTGGGGCTTGGGCAGTGCGCCCACCCTGCCCAGCGGGCAGTGCGGCCGCCCTGCCCAACCAAAGCCGCCTAGCCCAGGGCCTTGCGTTGAAGTTTTCCCTGGCCATTCCAGGCGCCAATGCTTGCCAGCCCATGCCAATGTTTTCATGTCACGCACACGGCTCTGTGCAACCCTGCCGCAGTTTTGCACCGCCTCCGATACTTTGTCTGTCTAATTATCCAAAAGCAGCGTTGCGCTTCCCACCTTGACCGCCATTTGATGACACACATGCCATGCTTCACACAGACACACCCATGTAGCGCTAGCGTTTTCCCCTGCCTCTGCTTAGCAACCCTCGTCTGCGCCTGCTTTTCACAAGCCTGTAACCTGGCAGTCGATGCGCCCAACTAAGCACGGGCGGAGGGGCAGCACGTGGGCTGCTGCAAGCCAAAGAGGGTGAGATCGAACAGAACAGTAGGCAGGGAAGGGGAGAAAGAGGGAGGGGAGCAGGGAGGTGGTAGCACAGACGAGTAGCAGTGACGGCTCAAAATCCTCGCCAAAAGGCAAGCAAGCAGAAAAGACAGTCTGGTGCACAGTCTGATTCTGGTGCACGTCAGGAGTGCAAGTGTGCGTTTGGTGCGGCGCCAAGCCACCCACGCAGCTGTGCGCCGTGCTGCTGCCGCCGAGCGGCTGGGCAGTGACGGCTGCCCGCCGCCCAGCCTCACTCCTTTTGGCTGTGCGACGGCTCCATGACGTTGGGCCCGAAGATGTCGCGGCAGCCCGTCCAGTTGCCGGTGTCGCGCGCCTCCCAGTAACCGCCCTTGTACCTGCGGGCGCGGGCGCACAGTCACGGAGCAGCGCAGCCATGGGTCAGCAACAACCACATCGAGCTCAGCAGCAGGGTGCGAGCGTCACACCAGCATTTACTTCCCGCCCCTGCTGCGCAACTTGTGCAGGAGTCGTTCCGTTTGCAAATGCGCTCCCGCAATCTCCTTGTCCAAGCCCCTTTTCCAATTCCTCCTCTCATGCTGACCCTTGAGCAGCCCATTCCCTCTCTGCCCAAGTTTAGACTTGAGACCAGACAGACAAGACCCGCCAAGGCACCCGCGTACTTGAACACCAGCTCCTCTCCCGGCTTGCGGTGGCCGTGCACGTGCACGTCACTCTTGCCGGCGTTGAAGCTGGACTGCGCGGGGTCCACAAAGTCAAACCTGCGGACATGGCCGGGCAAGGCGCAACCAGAAGGGGGGCGGGGGTGTATGTCTGTCAGGCGGTCGGCAGGCGGTCGGCATAACATCCGCCGCACCTGCCGCTTGCAGCCACACCGGCAGGTGCGCAACAGTCATGCATGCCATGCTTTGCAGGGGCACCCCATGCGGACATGGCGCACCAGCGGGGGCGGATGGGGTCGCCCCGCTCCGCCGCCTTGCGTGCCGCGCGCTGCTTGTGCTCCAGCCGCTGCTTCTCATGGTTAGCCTGCAGGTGGGGCGCGGGTGCAGGTGCAGGGTGGGATGAAGTGTGGCAGCTGCATCTCATGGTTGGCCTGCATGATGGGTGCGGGCCACAGGGTGGGATGAAGTGTGGCAGTTGCATCGATGCTGGAGCCCTCCAGCCGCTGCTGCTCATGTGCGGCCTGCAGGAATGCTCGTGGAGCCCGCCCGGGCTCTCAGCAAGGGGATATGCCAAAAGCCATCCTGCGCGCCATGTTAGGGGGATGCTGCCAAGTCTGCCCACCGCCGGCCGGATAGCGTGCTGTTGTAGCACGCCTGGTGCACGTGCCCAGGCGTGGTACACCAAGCGCCCCGCCCCGCCCCCACACCTGGTCGTATTGCCCCAGCTCCAGGCAGTGCTGGTCGGGGCGCAGCCGGCAGTCGGTGGGCGCCACCTTGTCCTCCAGGCCCGGGGTCAGCTCGTTCAGCATGATGCTGCAGGGGGCGAGTTAGGGGGGAGGGCAGGAAAGTGGGTGTGTCGGGAGTGTCAGGCAAGGCGGACCAAAGCATGGATGAGGCGGGTGCACCAGGCAGGCAGGCACAGGTGGAGCGCGGGGTGGATGGTGGAGTGGTGCCAAGGTTGCAAGCAGCTGTGCAGAGAGTTCGTCCAGCCCCTGTGCGTGCTGTGCAGTGCAATCCACCCCTCACCCAAAGGACGTGAGGTTGTAGCGCGTGGGCTCAGGCGGCGGTGGGTTCTTGCGCCACAGCAGCACCTGCCGGGGTCGAGGCAGTCGGGGGAGATGTGGAAGCTTGAGGCATGCCAGGCCATGCAAGCAGACGAGGGGCATCACTCCTAGGGCACGTGCCTCATATCGCGTGGCATCACTGCCTGGCCTTCTGACCACCATCCTCCCTGCCCTCCTCCCTCCCGCACTGCCATCAGGCAGCACGAGCTCACACCTCTTACACCTCCACCGCATGTCCTGCCCTCTCCAGCCCCCGCCTCACCGTGCTGCCGTCAGGCATGTCTGCGTGCAGCTCGTCGTCCCAGTGGCCGTGCAGCAGCGGGCGCTCAAAGCGGTTGTGGCCCTGCTCCAGGAAGCCGCGCACCTGCGGTGTGCGGGCGGCCAGGAGAAGACGGGGGGTGAATGCACGGGAGCCAGGACGTCAAAACCGCGGTTGTAGCACAGCTCCACGCAGGCATCCTGCCCGCACGCAGGGCCAGTGGTGCAGTCCCGGAAGGGGAAGGCGAGTGCGGGAGCATGGCGTGGTAACACCAGCCAAGCCTCTAGTCCCCCCCTCACCTGGCGCGGGTCCTTGTCAAAGATGAGCCCCGCCTCCTTGAAGCGCATGCGCGCCGTCAGCCCCGTGTTCACGCACCGCACCTGGCGCAGGCAAACGGTCACGGGAGCACATGGGGCAGGGTGGGGCGCAAGTGCGCAGGCCATCGTCAGCCAGCAAACCAGGCGCGCCTGCCCTGCTGCACCGCGCACGACAACCCAACACCCAGTGCCGCGTGCATCTTCACCCATGGCATCAAATCCCATGCGTCAAACAACAGGGCCGGATGCCAGAACGCCCCGCCCACCCCTCACCTTCATGATGCCTCCGTGGTCGATGTAGATCTTGCCCAGGATGAGGTTGTTGATGGAGGTGGTGACCTGCGAGTGGGGGGCGGGGCGGGGGCGGGGGGCACGCCAGCAGTGTGTCAGCAGTGCCTTGGGATGAGCAATGATGGCGAGTGCTTGTAAACCTGTGCAAGCATGCAGCGCTGGGTAGCTGGCACACACTGGCACAAGCTGGCACAGGCTGACCTTGTTCCACTGGTACACGTCGCCGTCGTTGAAGGTGACGCGCAGCAGGCCTGCAGGCAGAGCGGGGAGGCGCAGAAGCAGGCTCGGGGCGAGAGCCTGTGCAGGCATGGCGGCTGGTAGCACAGTTCCATGCAACAAGGCAGTGCACTGAAGCGATGTCGGAGCAGCACGCTGTGCAGCGTACCTGCTGGCCCCAGTGCCTGCCCCCACAAACCACACGGTCGACTCACCCTCTGGTCGCAGCTCGATGCTGCGCCCCCAGAACTTGGACTTGACGTCGGCATCGCCCTCGTACCGCCACCGCTTCCCCTCCGCCACCGCCGCAATGACCGTGGGGTGGTGCACCACCTGATGAGGGAGGCAGGGCGGATGGTGGACTGGGGACCGGGAACCAGACGCATGGGTGGCCCTGCGGCAGGCAGGCACTCCAGCAGCAGCACGTGCCTTGCCGACAATTGTGCAGCAGCCACAACTGGTGACGAAGAGGACCAGACCGCTGCCTGCAGTTGCGGCGGACACAAAGCGAGCCTGGCTCAGCAGCTCACCTTCTCGGCCAGGAAGCGGAAGCCCTTTTCGGGGCACACAAACTCAAAGGTCTCCCCCAGCAGCGGGTTGAAGGGCTTGGCGGTGCGGCCGGGGGTGCTGCTGTAGGGGCTGCAAATGGGGAGCGGGGGGCGATAGCATGCGGCAGTCAGAACGAGTGCAGCAGCAGCGGTGCGAGTGTGCAGGACCCGAGCGCACGCCCTGCCGCCGCTCCTGTGCTGTCACGCCACGCGCATGCTGACCCGCCAGCCGCCTCCTTTCATCTGCCACAGCCCCAGCTGCCACCACAAACCAGGCCGCCGCTCGCACCTGACCGCAAAGGCAGCTACGCGCAGCAGGCGCTCCATGCTGCCGGCCGGGAACTCGGCGGCCTGGTCCAGCAGCTCGCTGTACTCCAGCTCCTCCGCCGTTCTCTGCACATAGCCCCGTGCAGCAGCAGCAACACATTGGGTGACAGCGAGTTCACAAACATGCGGCGCATGCTTCGCCCTGGTCCGCCACCCCATTGCACCCGTTCTTTCTGCGATTTGCTGCAACAAATGCGCAGCCAGTGCACATCACGCAACAGCCCTGCACAGGGGCAGGCGGCACGGCCCTCAGCAGCACGTCGCGCCTGCAGCGCCGACAGCGGCTCGTTGAAGTAGACCGGCAGGCAGACACGGGTGAGGTCCTTGCCGACCATGTCCTTGATCAAGCTCCACAAGCTGCAGCGGCACACAGGACAGCGGCAGGCACATCAGGTCGGGTTGCAGTCGACGCACAGGCCCGGCATGCACGCCACAACCCTCCACAATGCTGCTGAAGCAGGGCATGATGCGCCGTGACGTACGGCGCAAGAGCCCCTGCCCAACCTGGACTGGACGGAACGCACCTGACACTCTTCTCCTGCTGCTGCGGGCGTGGCAGGCGCGCGCGCCGCTTCGGCGCCGGCCCCTCCTTGGCAATCCACTCTGGATCGTCCTTCCTGCCGCCCGCCTTGGCTGCAATCGCGTCCGCAACGATGGCTGGCACCGCCAAGGCAGCAGCCAGGGGAGTGCGCGCGGGGCTGCTGGCGGCTGAGTCTGGCGCCGGCAGCGACGTCTTGCTGCCGGTGCGCCGCATGCCAGGCGTGGCGCCGCCTGGCGCCGCGCCTGCTGCCGCTGCTGCCGCTGCTGCCGCTGCTGCTGGACCAGCGTGCTCCAGCGACGTGAAGCCTGTGAGGTCCACGCTGCCGCCCCGGCTGTGCGCCATGGTGACACTGCCGCTCTCGCACTCGTAAAACTCCTGCCAGGGGGAGGGTGGAGGCAAGGCAAGGCCAGGGGTGAGAACTGACCCCAAAGCCACAGCCAGCAGCCCGCCAGCCGTGCTGTGTTTGCCGATATTCACTCAGCACAACATTGCACGTAGGGTTGCAGCCCTGCGCCCCCCAGCCGCCAACATACTCACGTCCTCCCCATCGCTGGACATCTCCTCCTCGTCCTCCTCGCCAACCATGCCGCTCTCCTGCCGCTCATACTCTGCTAGCTGCTCCTCACTGTCCGATGCCCCGCCTGCGCATATGAGATGGGCGGCCAGGAAACGAGGTGGTTAACAGCTGCAGCAGCACTGCGAGAAGCCGTGTGGCATCCCATCGCAGCCAGCATGGTAGCAGGGCGTGGCATGAGCATGGCGTGGGGCCGCTGTGCATCAGCACACAGCCAGGGGACAGGGCAAGCCGCAGCATGGCAGGAGTGGCCGCAACTCTTTGCCACACCAAGGCTGTGGCAGAGCATACTGCACTCACTGGAGAGGGAGCGCTTGAGGCCAGCCCCCTGCTGCCCCTCCACCACTAGCGCCGTCTCCAACTGCCGCTTCTCATTCTGCAGGCACGCGGCAAGTCGTGAGCCAGTATGAGGCAGGATGCCTCAGCAGCGCACCCCTGGACTTGAAGCGTAAGCATCCGTCATGCGGTCAACGGCCGATTCCCTGCCGGCTGCATGCAGCTCCCTGTGTTGTGATGGGTCGTGATGGGTCCGACAGAAGTGGGTGAAACTTCCTGCCCATCCACAAACAAGAGCACTCAGCTCACCTCCAACCCGTACACAATGTCCAGCAACGCCTTGCGCTTGTTCTCCTCGGCCACCAGCACCTCGTGGTACCGCTGGTGCTCCTGCAGGTGGGGCGGGACGGGACGGTGTGGCAACATGCGCACTGACGTGCCACGTGCGCAGACCAGTCTCGTGCGCGATCAGTACGCACGCGCCAGCCAGGCGCCAGGCTGCAAATGTTGCACAAACTGGCCACGTTTTTAATGCAACCTGCGTCTCAGCCTCACCTGTATGAGCAGGTCCTGCACATACAGCTGCATGTCGCCTGAAACACCCGCCGCACCCAGCTTGGCCTTGACCTGCGGCGCGTAAGTGGACAGGGATGAATGCAACCACGCAGGAGGCAGACTGCAGCTACGCTACGCTATGCTGCTTCTTAGCACAAGCGACAGACCCATCATGTGCCTGCCCACCTCCTGCAGGTGCGTCATGAACACTTCGTCCTGCGTGACGATGCGCTGCGTGCCATCCCGCTTGAGCGCGCTGGCTTCTGCTGGCGTGACGCCCTCCCACGAACCCTTGCTGCAGGGGGCAGGGCAGCGGCGGCAGGCGCAGGGTCAGCCGCTGGAGTGCGCGCAGCAACCAGCTGCGCGGCACAGACCAGCTGCGCGTCAAAAACTGCAGCTGCTGCTTCCCCAGCGAAACAGCCCGGATCGCGCCACTGCTGGGCCACTTATTGGTGGTCCGCCTGCCCTGCACCTCATCGGCAACGCCTGCATGCACGCCCAGCCGCAGGCGGCGCAGCTGCATGGCTGCCGCACCTGTTCTGCAACGCCTGCATCCACACCCAGCGGTCCTCCTTGGACTCGGCGCGCAGCGTGAGCGTGGAGGTGCCGCTGTGCACGTAAAACTTGCGGTAGTCGGCGTTGCTCTCCCGCAGGCTGGCCACCTGCAGGCGGCAGGAGTTGACTGGGCCTGGTTGCAGGCGGAGCCAGCCGGAATGTTGCCAGCACTAGCAGCCGGCGACCAACAAAAACATTGGCAGCACCAGCAGCACCAAGCATGGCGCCTCGCTGCTGGGCGACCTAGTACAGAGAAACGCGCCTGCAAATGAATCTCTGCCGCCGCCGGCGGCAGCTTGGCGCGATGCCGCGGGCTGCTGCCCTGCGCAGCCAGGGAGCCGCCGCTGCTTTCTGCCATGCGCTCGTCCCGACCCTCCAGCAGGCTGACCTGCAGCAGCGGGACAGCACGGCAATACCAAGTCATGCCGCCGCTCGCGCCGCATGCACACCCTCGACAGCAGCGCATCGTGCGCCACTTGTGCTGCTGCTGCTGCTGCTGCTGCTGCTGCTCTACCACTGCTGCTGCCACTCTGCCCAACCAAAGCACACCTCTGCGCCAATCAGGAACAGCTCGCCCTGCTCCCGCAGCTGGTCCAGCAGCTGGTGCACGTTGATGGCGGTGGGGCCGTACACCTGCAAGGCAGAGGTTACCAGCGGCAGCACCGTAAGATGCGAACGGCATCGTAGACGTGTCGCCTCACCCAACGGCAGCAGCGCAGGGACAACTAAAGTGCTGGCAGCAGCTTTGGCAGCAAGCCGACTGCAGGCAGCCGGGCACCAACTGAACGGCAGCAAACAGCACGCAGAGCGGCGTCAGCAACGAGCAGCAGCCGCAAGCAGCACCTTGTAGTAGCGCAGCACGCCATCACGCAGCACAAACAGGCGGTGCCGCCAGCCGGCGCCAATGTTGACGTACTTGAGCAGCATGCCCACCACAATCTGCATGGGGCGGCGGGCCCACTTGCAAGCCACTGTGGGTGCGGCACACAGGCAGGCCTTGCGAACCAGCAGGGGCCACCATTCCTAACGGCACTGGTAGCAGTTGCCAGCAGGCCCACAAGCTCAGCGCAAACGGTCGAGCAAACGGCATGGCTTGCAGCCGCAGCCTGCTCAGCACCCACACCACAGCGTGCTCGTGCTGCACAACAGGCGTTGCCCCTGGGCGGCTGCCACCTGCTCAGGCTGCCACTCCGCCTCATCCGCATCGGCCTGCACCCACCTGCTGCTGCTTGGCCAGGATGGATGTGGAGGGCAGGCGCGGCACGCCTCCCAGCTGGCTGTCCCCGGAGGCCATCGGGCCGGCGCCGGGCGGCCGCCGCACGGTGCGCGACCGCGGCAGGCCCATCAGCCCGCCCAGGTCATCTCCCAGGTTCTTGAACCAGTCGCCCACCTGCATGCCATACTGCACTGACGGGTCAATGGAGCACAAGGCGCGCCAGCACCCAGCAGGCAGGCCAGCGTGACAGGCGCAGCTGCGGGCAGCCGCGGCGGCGGCGGAGTCGCACCTCACGAATGGACAGGCCGCCGCTGTTCATGCGTGGCGCCGCCCCAGTGGAGCTGGCACCACTTCCGGCCACGCTGCCGCTGCCGCCTGACTGCATGGCCTGCGGGCAGTGAGGGCAGGGACAGGCCTGGGGTGAGCAGGGCGGGCGCACGCCGTAGCGGCGTCAAGGCGGCGGCGCTGCTAGCCTGCAGCTACCGGCGGGCTGGCTGCACAGTGCGCATCGGACAGGCCGGTCTGCAAGCCTGGATGTCCCACGATGTGCCCCAGCCTCGCCTGGGTGGAGCGCCGTTCGTCCCGTCTCGGTGCCGCGCGGGGTGGCCTGCGCTGCCTGGATCGCCTCAGTGCACCGGCATCCAGCGCGCGGGCACGGGTGTGCGCTGGGGGCGGCGCTGGAGCCCTGACTGGCGCGGGCGGGCCCAGCGGGCGAGCGGGAGGCCTTGGCGGCGGTCGATCGGTGTGCAGTCACTGCTGCCGAGCAAGTTTTGGATCCCCCCTTATTCCACCAGCCCAGCTCGCCTCATGCGTCATGCCCACCACTTTCTCTCGCCCACGTTCGTTCTGCGGCATGTGCAGCAATATCAACATGCCGATCGTGCCCAATGGGTTGGCTGGAGCCCGCCAAATGGCCCCACAAGGGCCGCCCCTGGGCGTCGGCCGCTTGGGCGAACCGCTCGACTTGTTCCCACCCCTCTGCAGCTCAAGGTTTCGGTCAGAGAGCCTGAGGTGGCAGAAATAGCGCCAATGCGCGTCGAACCGCCGCCTGCCTGCAGGTGCTCAGGACCGCCGCTGCCGCCGCCACCAATGCCGCCGCCGCTGCCGCCGCCACCAATGCCGCCGCCGCTGCTGCCGAGAGTGGTCCCTGCCATCCCCTGCAGGGCTACCATGCTCTTCTTGCATGCGGCCTAGACATAGTTGACAACCAAAGTGGCTGCGGCATGGCACACGTCTGGCGGCCGAAGAGCGCACCTTGTGCTTGGAGCACGACTCGCACCCGGCGCACCCTGGCTTTGCTCATGAGGGGCTGTGGGTGCTTCCCTGATCGAACAAACCAACCTCGTCAAGGCGCTCGCAGGCTGACAACGCCTCTCCTCTGCGCGGCGTGTCCTAAACATGGTGGGGCTGCAGCCCTGAGCAGGAGGGCGGACGGCACTCCATCTGCCGGGAGCCGGGACGCTGGACGGCCATGTAGCTTGCCATCACAATGCATTCAGTGTGGTTGTTGTGAGCCTCAGAACTCTCTGGACAGCAGTCCACGAGGGCTGCTGTCACCCAATGGCCACATTTTGCTGGTTCGCAAGCTGGACTGCGCGGCTGCTAGAAGGGGCTGGTGGGGCGCTCGACCGCACCCAATCCGCGTCGTTCGCTAACTCCTCCGATTAGCAATATGGCTGAGTTCAAGAATCTGGGCGAGTTTGTGGCGAACAACGACGCCTATGTCGCGGGCTTCTCCAGCGGGGGCAAGCCGATGCCCCCGGCGCGCAAGGCGCTGCTGATCACGTGCATGGACGTGAGCGCGGGGGGGAGCTGTTCAGAGCAGCCCTGCAAGGCCCTGCAAGGCCGCCGCCGCTGCCGCCGCCGCCGCCATGCCGCCTGCTGGCAGTCACGGTGGCACCACTGTGCTGGCAGAATGCTGGCACCTGCGTCTGCTTCAGCCCCTGCAGCCTCCTGCTTCCAGCAATGCCAGCGTGACACATTGTGTGCCTGCTCGAAGCAGTGCTGCACACACAGGGACAAGCGGACCCACAATGTGACCCTGCCTGGGCACACGGCTGGACAGCTTTGGTGTCAACCACGCTCGCCGGCGCCTGCCTGCAAGCTGTGCCCTAGTGCCTGGCATGAACCCTGAGCACACCTGCCGCTCATGTCGCTGCCCACTTTTTGCAGGCGCGCATCCACCCGGAGAAGGCGCTGGGTGTTGACATTGGTGAGGCGGCTGCTCTACGGCCATGCATGTGACCCTTGACGCTGTTAAACTGGGCTGTTACACTAGACTAGACTGGGCCTGCAAGTCTCTCTGCAGCGCTACCGAAACTCCAGTGGCTCTCACTCTCCGTCTCCCCCCTCTCCCGGCACATAGGCGACATCCACACCGTGCGCAATGCCGGTGAGCTCACAGGGCGGCCGGCTTGCACCGGCATTGCCCGGCATGGCTGCTGTCGCAATGCCCTGCTGTCGTGGGCGACCCCCTTCTTGCGGCAAACAGCAGCAGCAGCAGCGGAGTGTTGTATGAGCCTGCGATGAAGAGGGCTGCCGCTGCTCCCGCCTGCAGGCGGGCGTGCTGTGGACGCGCTGCGCTCCGTGACCATTAGCCAGCAGCTGCTGGGCACCACCGAGATTTACGTGGTGCACCACACCGGTGCGGGGCTCGCATAGGCAGGCGTGCATGGGGCATGCCTTTGGCTGTGGCTGCTGCGGTTTGCTGGCTTGCCTGGCCTGCTGGCTGGGATTGCTAGCTTGCATGCTGATCATTCATTCTCTTTCCCGCCCCGCTGCCGCCCGCAGACTGCGGCATGGTGACCTTCAGCACGCCCCAGCTGCAGCAGATTGTCAAGGAGAAGCTGGGTGAGAGCAGGAGGGAGGGGCGGATATTTTTTTCTTTGCGACCAAAGCAAGGCTGGCGTGGCGGCCGCCGCTGGTCGGCAGCAGGGCAGGCAGGTGTGCTTCCCGCACTGCTTCGCTCTCCTGTAAAGCTATGCAAGGTCGGACCCGAGCTGCTAGTTTCTACGCCCCCTCCAAGCAGGCACCGAGGACCACACCCACTACCACGAGTTCTCGGATCTGGAGCAGTCTGTGCGCGATGACGTCAAGCTGCTGCGCGAGTCCAACCTGTGAGTGGAGGCCGGGGGCGGGCAAAGAAAGAAAGAAAGAATACGCCATGGGCGTGGGTTGAGGGGCCGGGCACGTGTGCTGGGCAATAGGGCGCTGGTGGCGCGCCATCTCAGCGTGTGCTGCCCAGGCGCACTGAGCATGCCGCGGCTGTTGGCGGGTGTTCTGGTGTGCGACTCAACTGCGTCAGTTGGCTCCGCAGCTGCAGTGCTGCCCTCGAGCAACAGGATGTCACAACGCCTTGCTCTGTTGGGCTGTTGTGCACCGCAGGGTGATTCCTGGCACCCCCATCAAGGGCGGCGTTTACGATGTGAACACTGGCAAGGTCACTTGGCTGGACTGAGCTGCTGCATAAAAAGCAGCGCCAGCTGATGGATCCAAAGTTGCCGCTCAGTCAACACTTACAATTTAAAGCTTTGACCTTATCCAGGCAGCACGAGCGCATTGCATTGCCCATTCCTACCTGACACCGCAACAGGCAGCCGCATTGGTTCCCTATTCTTCTGTAATTCCAATCTTTGGCGTCAGGAGGGAGGCACGTGAAGATGCCACTAGTGGCCATCTCCCATCACCCAGGGAACCGTTGTGGCATGCTGGCTGGGCAGCGCTGCATGGTATGTGTCAAGCAGCGCTGCTGCGGTTTTCAACACCAGCTCTCCCACAAGTCTTTCATCTTCAACGAGCCTTGCCGCAAGGCATTACGCATGGGCTTGGGAGTTGTGAGGTGCAAAGCAGGCTGCGTGCAACAACCACCAATCATCACTGCCTTGCTCAGGCTCTCTGCCCCATGACTAGTTCAGCTCGGCTTACACATCTCTGCAAGCAGATCGGCAAGCACTCATCAGATCGACAAGGTGCTCCACACAATTAACCGCAAGGTGCTCCACACAACTAACGGCAAAGCAATCGCTACGAATGAGCAAGCTACCATCAGATCGGCAAGGTGGACTACCACGCAACGGCAAGCCAATCGCTTCGAATGAGCAAGCTGGGGGGAGGGGGCAGCTGCTACCGTGGGGCTGGCTTGCTGGCGGCACCAGTGCCTGACGCGCCAGGCGTGCCCTTGGCGTTGCCCTTGCGCATGTGCCAGTGCCCGGTGGTGATGGGCGGCTGAGGGAACAGTGACCTGCTGCGCAGTAATGCCAGGCGCTCAGGTGGCAGCTGCCTCGGCGGCGGCGGCGGCGGCGGCGGCATAGGCTGCGCAGCAGCAGGTGAGGGTGGCTGGCTGCCCTGCTGCTGGTGTGCTGGGGCTGAGGCAGCCCGGCACAAGGGCGTGTGCACAGCAGGCCGCACAATGAGCGATGGTGGCACCGGGCCGGGCCGGCAGGACACCAGCTGCACTGGCACCTGCACCTGCACCAGCGGCAGGTGCAGGCGGGGCGCACTGTACACCTGGGGGCATGTGGCTGCGGCCGGTGACCCTGCTGCGGCCGCCTGCTGCTCTTCCACGCCGCCCTGCTGTTCTGCCTCGACCTGCTGCTCCAGGAGGGCCGCCGCTGCCCCCAAGCTGTGCTGCTGCTGGTACAACAGCAAGGCAGCCGCCAGCCTCTGCTGCATCTCCAGCTGCGCCTGCTGCTGGGCCAGAAATGCTGTGCAAGTTGCCGCCGCGGGCAGGGGAGTTGCCGCGATTGGGCTAGCCGCGAGCAGCAGCCCCTGGGCGGTCGCCAGCAGGGACTCTGGGTGGGCGGCGGCAGCAGCGCTAGGGCCGTCTTCCTCAGCCTCAAAGCTGCCGGCTCGGCTGTTACTGCTGTATGAGGGCAGCGCTGGGGCTCCAGAATGCTCCGCCATCCCCCCTGGCTGCTCCTGGGAGGAGCCCTGCCGGCGCTCCTGCTCCTGCTTGGCCAGTGCGCGCTGAATGCAGGCGCCCAGCAGGCTGAGCAGGCGCTGCTGCCGCTGCCGCTCCTGCTCGTGCGCTGCTGCTGGCTGCCGCACACTGCTGCTCTGCACCACAGGGCCGTGACCTGCCTGCTGCACATGCCAGCTGCTAACGTCCACTGCCGCCCCCGCCGGGCCGTTCCCCTCTGCTGTGTGGCCCCACTGCTCGCTGCTGCTGCGCCCGCTACCTGCGCTGGCTGTTGGGCTTGTCGTGGGCCTGCCAGCCATGGTGTGGGGTGCGGCTGGCACCACTGCCTGCCCCGGCTGCTTGCGCTCTGCCGCACGAGCAGGCAGCAGGCTCTGCTGGTGTGGCACACCTGCCCTGGCCGCCGCTGTAAAGGGCGCACTGCTGCCGCCAGGTGTGCCGCTACTTGAGCGGAAGGGCGTGCGCCCGGCGGCTGCCGCCGCCTCTGCTGCTGTAGGGCTGGTCGCCAGGCACAGCAGCCCTGCCAAAGCCTCGGCCTCCTCCTCCACGTGTCGTGTATGAAGCAGGGCCGGCTGCGGCAGGGCCGGCTGCGGCTGCTGCTGGGCCGCTGCGCCCTGGCCGCCTTGGCTGCTCCTGCGGCGCTGCCGCCGCTGGGGCGATGCCCACTCCTCCTCTTCCTCCGCCTGCCCATCCTCGCCTGGTGCCCCATCCTCAGCTGACTGCTGCAGCGACCCCAGTGCTTGGCTGTCACCCCGCAGCAGCAGCAGCGACAGGCCGGCACTCTCTGGCGGCGGCCGCGCCTGCTGCCGCTGCTGCCGCGTGCGCTTGCGTTCGGCCACGCCTGCAGGCTGGCCACTGCTTGCCAGTGTGAATAAGTCCTCATGCAGCAGGGCTGCCTCCTCCTCCTGCTGGCTCTGCAGCAGGCGCTGCAGCTCACGGCTGCCGCTCCCATGCCGCGGCGCACGGGCAGGGGTGGGCGCAGCAGGCGCGGCTGTCGCCCTCAGTGTGGCGGCT
Source organism: Chlorella sp. Dachan (assembly GCA_006782975.1). Taxonomy (NCBI): domain Eukaryota; kingdom Viridiplantae; phylum Chlorophyta; class Trebouxiophyceae; order Chlorellales; family Chlorellaceae; genus Chlorella; species Chlorella sp. Dachan. The sequence goes on along the minus strand of RRZL01000022.1, from coordinate 1,082,780 downwards.
TCAGCCGGCATGCTGGGTGCCTGGCCGGGTGCAGCTGCAACTGGAGCCGGCTGGGCTGCCGCATGTGGTGCTGTGGAGGCTTGAGTGCCCGCCAAGCCTGCCAGCGTGCCCTCGTCCCGCAGGTGCTTCAGCAAGGCCTGTAAAATGGCAGCTCAGCAGATGTTGGACCTTACGGCGGCTCACGCACGGCCCAGGCAGCGCAGCATGCCTGGTCAGTTGAGTTTGCTGCATGGTGATTGATCGCAGACCAGGAAAAGGCCAACCCTGCGTGATGTCCATGAGACCACACCCTGCGTGATGTCCGTGAGACCGCAGTACTGCGGCTGCATCGGGCCGCACCTGCACTTCCGCGGTGGTGCGGCACGCTGCCAGGCCGTCCATCAGCCCCGGCCAGCTGGAGTAGCGCTGGGCGGGGAAATTGAGCGCCTCGCCTGCGGCAGGAGGGCAGGTGGCCGGGGAGGAAACCTCTTCACTCGCATGCAGAACGTTCAAGAATCCAGCACCCAGCAGTGCACCTGACAAGCTTTTGAAACAAGGGTTGCACCCAAACAAGAACATGAGCCCCTGCCTTGCCGCCAACAGCACACGGCCAGGCCCGCCAACCCACCACGCACCTGGCGCCGGGCCGTGCTGCTCATACTGGCGCTGAGCCCACAGGCACAGCAGGTCGCGCGCAGCGGCCGCCTCGCCCCGTGTGCCGCAGCAGGCGGACGTCACGCTCTTGCTGGTGCTGCCATTCAAGTCGAGGCGGCCTGGGGGGCAGGACCAGGGGAGACGCAGGACAGTGGGCCATTGGCCTGCTGGGAACCGCACCAGCTGGCGGTCGTGCGTGCTCCAATCAGGGCTTTGTGCGGCAGTTTGAAACCTGGAGCGTCCTGTCGAGACCTGTGCTGCCCGGTTCTCACCTGCAGCACCCAGCTTGATGGAGATGAGGCCGCGGAAGCCATGTGGGTTGCTTACTGCGGCAGAGGGGAAGGCAGGCAGGCACCACATGGTTGGCGGCACGGGCTGGAGGCCGGGAGCGTGGCGCAGTGCAGCCCTCCATATGCTGATGCACGGCCGTTTCAAGATGCATCTCACGCGTGCGCACCAAATACGCCTAAAAACTTGGGTTGCTCCATGGCCGCCGCCGCAGTTCACCGGGCGGCAGCTGGCTGAGCGGCGGAGCGCGCGGCGGCGCCCGCCGCGGCTATTGCTGCGCCTCGGCTGGCCTGGGTTGTCTGCAAGCGCGCTGCCAGCGGCCTGGACCTCGAGCTGAGCAACCGCAGTAGCTGGCACGGCAGGCTGGGGAGGGAGCCGAGTGTGTGGCCTGAGCCGCTGCTCGTGTTGAAAGGGGTGCTGGCACCACTTTGCCCCCTGTTGCACAGTCTGCTGGGCGCTCCAGAAGGCGGCAAGGGTTGGAGTAGGGCCTGAGCCGCTTGCTGCCCCCACCAAGTGCTCTAGCAAGCGGGTGATGGTATGGTAGGCCTTGGAGAGAGAGCGAGAGAGTGACACGTGCCTGTGTGCGCTGCCTGTGTGCATCGGTTCTGAAGCGGCAGCATGCCTTGCTCAGCGCGTCATGCCCGCCTCGCTCACAGCTCGACCAAACACATGTACGTGTTAGTCCAGATTTTCAACCAGGGCAGTCTGGAGTGTTCCGCCCATAACCAAGGCGCTTGGCGTGTGCCAGTTGCTTGTGAGCGCCTTGCCCTGCCGAGATGGCAGCGACGCCCCTTTGATGACGTCTGAGCACAGCCACGCCACAGGTCGGGCAGATGTGCAGGGCAGACCACACACGCCTAGTTGAAGTCTCCTGACGTGATTGATCACAGGCTCCGCATGCTTCTGTCCAGTGCTTGAATGGGGCCCCTTGCCAGCGTGCCTTATGTCGGCGAGCAACCGCATCCGCCACATCAGCAGGTCCTCCTCAGCATCAGATCGCATTCGCCCGGAAACATGCTCATTGCGCCGTGGATCACTGCATCGCTGCAATTGTCGCAACAGGAGGCACGCAGCGCGCGGAAGCGGCACCCTCTGCCACCGCTCGTTCTCAGTCAAGCCGTGGCCCGCGCCATCGTCGCCAGCGATTAGCAGCATTTGATCGTGGGAGCTTATCAGCGCGCCTTCCTGCGGCCATGAGCTCCCAGCAGCGGGTGGCCCGCGGCTGGAGCGCCGCTGTGGCGCTGCTCTGCATCGCGCTGCTGTGCTTTCCGCTTTGTTGTGAGACGAAGGTAAGCGCAGTTGCAACACAGCCGCCTGCTTCGAGGTGCGGGGCTAGCCACTGCCACCGCCGCCGTTGCCGCCGCCACCCCGTTGCCCTTGGCCCAGCCCGCCCTGCGCACCCCTGCAGACGGTGCGGGCGCACACGTGTGAGGAGCTGGGGCGGGCGCTGGCGGATGAGACTGCTGACCACGTGATCATGGCGCATGTGGAGGGCGGGTGGAACTGCACGGCGGAGCAGCTGCCGCCGCACACGGCCAACGTCCGGCGGCCGCTTGTGCTGGAAGGAGAGGGGCCCGGCCTGCTGTACTACGATGTGAGCACAAACCTGTTATTTGCTGGGTGTGTGCAGTGCTCCTTTGCTGGAGCTCCGCACGTGCCTTGCTGCGGCATGCGCAGGCAGCACCGGCTGTGCCGACTGTTGCTGCAGGACCCGATGCAGGGGCTGGTGGTGCAGCCCTCGTGTGCTTGATTGCTTCCTGCGCACCCTGATCACGCCCTCAACGGTGCGCGCTACCTGCCCTCCGCCTGCAGACCAACCGGGTGAACAAAATCATCACGATTGGCGAGGGCGGCAACCTCACGCAGCGCAACATCTGGGCCGATGACTGTCTGCAGGTAGTGGGCTGTGGCCGGCAGACGGCGCGGAGCGGGTTGTGGAGGGTTGGGGGCACGCGCCGCAGCTGCCTGGTCCTTGCAGCAGCAGAAATGCGCGCGTTGCTCACCAGCTGCCTCGCTGACCAGTGAGTTGACTCCCCCTGCCCCGCCCTGGGTCTGCAGCCCACCATGCCCGGGTTCTGCTTCTCAGTCAATGCCCACCGTGAGTGCGGGGACGGGTGTTGGTGCGCACTTGAATGTGATGCCATGGCACGTAGCCAACTGCGGCACGCATGGGTTGCCACACCCAGTCGCAGCCCAGCGGTGGTGTCAAGCTGAGTCTTCCCTGCCGGGGCGGCCGCACTCCGGTTCCCCACCTGCAGGCGGCGCTTTCACGCTCGCCGAAAACATGGAGATCAGCGACTCTGGCTGTGTGCGTGTGCGGCACTCACAGGTAAGCCACGTGGCACTGAGCCGGAAGGCGCTGGGTGAGAGCGGCTTGCTTGTCGCTGGCGGCTGCGTGTGCGAGCACCGACATGGCACGTCGATACCAGGCGCCCTGCTCAGGCATGGGTCTCTGCACATATGGCCCGCTTGCACTGCCTCGCAGGCCATCAACTCCATCTTGACTGCAATGAAGTACGCCAAGCTGTTCAACGTGAAGGTGGATTCCACGCCTATCGATGCCAGGCAAGCAGCTTGCATGCCCAGTTTGAATGCTTCGCGTGGTCCGCATGGGCCGCCGCTTGCGGCACAGTGCCCGCCGTCTGCGCCGGCTTCTGAGCACAACTCTATTTGCCCCCCAGTGAGCGGAGCCTGCAGGCCGCAGCTCATGCACACAGCGCTCTCACGTCCACCCACCCACCCACCCACCCACCCACTCGCCCTGGTCACAGGCGCCTGCGCATCGACACCGGCTGGATGCCGGGGCTGCCCGTGGGCTCCTACTTCCGCTTCTCCAACGTGACCGTCAGCTGCACCGGCAACCTGACGCACCCGCTGCCCCCTGGTGCGTGGCTGGCTGGCTGGCGGGTCGGCGCATGGGCAGCAGGCTATCCCTTTGTGACCAGTTTGGCAGTACTGTGGCTGCCGCCCACCCTCAGCTGCACTCTCTGTTTGATCCCCAGCATGCAACTGCCGCCGCTACACCACACTGATCGACTGTTCATATTGCTCATCCCTGCACAGACTTTGTTGATGAGCCGGACACGATGCTGCAGGAGCACACGCACCTGCTCATCGCGCTGGGCGTTGCTGTGGTGGTCATGGCGGTCGGCCTGCTGTGGTGTGTCCGCACCTCAGGTGGGTGCCGCCTGCTCGCCAGGGAGGCAGCGGTGGGGGCGTGGTGTCAGACATGCTCCTCAGCCGGCTGCGGGATCAGCTGCCACCGCGTCCCCCCTGCCCTTGAGCCCATCCATGCCCCATCACACCAGCCCCCTGCCCCTGCCCCTGACCCTGCCCTTGAGCCCATCCGCGCCCATCACACCAGCCCCCTGCCGTGCCCCTGCCCCCGCCCCTACCCCTGCCCTAGCCCATGCACACGCCCCATCACACCAGCCCCTTGCCATGCCTCTGCCCCCGCCCCTGCCCTTGAGTCCATGCACACGCCCAATCACACCAGCCACTTACGCTGCCCCTGCCCCCCAACGGTGCAGGCCGCAACTCGCGGCCCGAATACGAGGTGGCCCTGTCCCAGGGCTTCAAGCTGGAGGAGCCGCTGGGGTCGGGACACTACGGCCGGGTGTACCGCGGGCGCAACACGGCCACCGGCCAGGTCAGAAAGGGGGGCCGGGGCACGGCATGCGTTCGAGGG
>RRZL01000022.1:1040748-1078156 GCA_006782975.1 Chlorella sp. Dachan | reverse complement strand
CAGCATGTATTGGAATTGGACGACTTGGAAACCTGGCTGGCTCAGACCCCCTTCCTCCTGCCCAGCCCACAAACAGCATCCCCAGCCGCCCTGTCTCGCCGCAGCTGGTGGCGGTCAAGGTGATCGACATGCTGCCCAGCCAGCGGCGCCAGGTGGCAGCTGCCCTCCAAGAGTGCGAGCTCATGTCGCAGATGGAGCACGAAAGCATCGTCCGCCTGCACAAGTTTTACAGCGCGCAAGTGCGCCGGCACCGCCACCAAGTACTGGACAGCGGGTGGGTGGGTGGGCGGGTGGCGGGGCGGGGCGTTGCGGTTGCAGTGAGGGGCAGATGGTGAGGGGTTGTGGAGTGCCCAGGGGGTGCGGCATCTGCATGCCACTTCTAAGCCGCCTCAAGGGGAGGCCGGCTCGCTCACCGCCCTTGCTGCATGTCCCCTGCCATGCCGTACAGGAGCGGGAGCCCCGGCCTGGACAGCGAGCTAAGCTCAGCCTCCTGGTTGAAGCGGCTGCTTGCGCGCGGCACCAGCCGGCGGCAGCGCGGCCACAGGATTGGCAGCGGCAGCGGCAGCAGCGGCAGGTCTGTGTGGGGCAGCGGCAGCGCCACCAGCACTGACCCGAGCAGCGCCAGGCTGGGCAGCGGCAGCAGCGGCGGCATGAGCAGCGGGGTGGGGGGCACAGGCAGCTCGGCGTTTGGTAGCGGCCCGCTGGGGCTGGAAGATGTGCCCGAGACTGAGGCTGTGGTGCACGGCGCAAAGGGCGTGCTGCTGGTGCAGGTGCGGGTGCAGCTGGGGGCGGGCAGGGCAGAGGCATGGCAGAGGCAGGGTCAGGGTGGGCAGGGTAAGGGGCGGGCCGTACATCCCAGGAGCTGCATGTGCTGAGGAGGCAGGGCATGGCTCTGTTGGCTGCCCAGCCATGACTCAGTTGCATTTGCTCCTGCCCCCGCCGGCACCGCTCTGCAGGTCCAGCTGGTGATGGAGTTTTGTGACCTCGGCAGCCTGGAGAAGGCCATTAAACGGGGGGAGTTCCAGCACCCCGAGACCGGGCAGCCGCTCACGGTGCGCTCCAGCCGGATGCTCCTCAGCACGTGCCACCGCTCCTCCAGTGCCGCTGCCCGCGCCCACCAGCTCCATGCCATTCAACCTTGCAGCGCCCCAGCTGGAATGAGCCGGGGCGTGTGCACGGGTGTCTGGCTGTCGGTCCCGCTTGTCGTTCGTGATGCATGCGGCTGTATGCTCCCGCCCCCTGCAGCGCCGCATCGTGCTCACTGCGCTGGAGATTGCCCGGGGACTGGCCTACCTGCACCATCCAGACCGCCGCTTGGTGCACCGCGACCTGTCGGCTGCCAACGTGTTGCTGGCCACAGCGTCGGGTGATGAGCGAGGCTTCAGAGCCCTGGTGTCCGACTTTGGTGGGTGGCTTGGGATGGGCGTGCAGAGCTGCAAGCCGCGCCGTGTGCAGCCGCGCCGCTGGGCCCTGTTGCAGTCGTGAAGGAAGCGTTGCTGCGGCGCATGCCATGACTGCCACGACTGCCGTTTGCAGGACTGAGCACCAGCCTGAGCCACGACGCCACGCACCGCACGAGCGAGGTCAAGGGCACAATCAGGCAAGCCTTTCCAGCACGCTGCTGCTGCCCTGTGGTGGCGGGACGCTCCAACTCTCCGTGTTCGTTCCGCAGGCGCGCTGGTGCTTGAGTTGCAGGCGCAGCCCCTGCGGCCTCCAGACCAGAACCCCAAATCCCGCTGCTCCCTGGCCCGCAGCTACATGAGCCCCGAGGTGTTCACCCGCTATGATGTCTCCCCAGCCCTGGACATCTACTCATTCGGCATCATTGGTGAGCCTGGCTCTTGCGTGTGCAAGGTGACTGCTGTGCCCATGCAGACAGCCCAACCAATCGCCTGTTATGCTGTTCTTGCGCCCTGCCGGCCGCTTGCGCTTGTGCATGCGCCGTTAAGGCCAGGTTCCACTGCTGCCGAGCGAGGCGCCGCCCCCGAATGCGGCCTTGTGCCCGCAGGGTGCATGATGTGCAGCGGCAGGGACCCTTACGAGGGCCAGACCCCCGCCATGGTCATCTTCGCAAAGGCGAGTGTGGGGAGGAGAGGGGGACACACCCCGCTGAGACATGGGTCATCGCCATGCTGTGGACTGGCACCCGCACCATGCCAGCCCACAGGCTGCCCTGCCTGCCGGCTGCTCACCTGTTGCGTGCAGGTTCGCTCCTCAGAGGGGGGCAACGGGGAGCGGCTGCCACCCATTGATGGCATCCCTGCTGAGCTGCAGCAGCTGCTGTGGGACTGCACCGCCCACGACAAGCGCGACCGGTGAGGCGGGGCGGATGCCTTGGGCTGGGCTGCGCTCTACACAACCGCTGGGTTGTACCCCACCGTGTGATCACACTGAGGGCGTGCCACCTGCGTTCGTCCTGCCCTGCTCCGCCCCACCCCACTTCGCCCCCCACCCTTTGCAAACCCTGGCTGCAGGCCGTCAGCCGCCGAGGTGGTGCGCCGTCTGGAGGACCTGCTCCTCTCCTTTTGAGATCGCATGAAGATTGCGAGACAAAAAGTATAGTCGATAGGAAAATTACACTTCATTGCATGAGATGCAGCCAACGTATAGAGCCGCACAGCGGCCTCTGTTCCATCCCGTGATGCCGGCAGTGCCTGCCTTGGGTCTGCCTGGCTGAATCCAACCCAGCCTGTTCTATCCACTTTGCAGCTCAGCACTTGATCCTAACCGTATTGCGGCTGCATACCAGCCCACAAATGGCCCTCGTTGCTTCTTTTTCTGCGCCCAGACCTTTCGTCCGGTACATCCCTTACACCCCCCAATGCACACATTCACCAATCCATCTCGCCCAGCAGCAAGAGCGATCAACACAGAGATTTTCTGTAACATCACCCCATGCTGCATTGCTGGGTGCACCGCCACGGGGCACTCGCTGCACGCGCTTCGTGCATCCGTCATCCGTGCGCCACAAATATCTTGATGGCCTCAGCGGCTGCCTCCAGCTGCCCAACAGCCTCAATGTCCTCCATGGCCTGCCATTGGAGTGGGTGGGGTGGTAGGGAGTGGCAAAGCACCAGGGCATGAGAGTCGACATGCTGGGGATTTGTACAGTAGGCACAACCGGAATGGCAGCTCCAGGATGCGTGCCTAGAGTGCTTGCCCAGAGTGCACCCCCAGCTCACCCGCACTTCCACAGCCAGCTGCTGCTCCGAGAAGCCGCCCGGGCGGTTGGCTTTGAAGCAGTACTGCAATGCACACGCAGAGAACGAGCGCGCGCAAAGTTGGCAGGTGATCCCGGCATGGCCTGGGCAGCGGCACCCTGCTCCCAATATTAAGTTGCACCGCCCCCGCCTGCCCACGCACCCGCCAGGCTGCAGCCTGGTCAAGCAGCCCTGCGTCCACGCAGTGCTGGGCCACACGCGTCAGCCGCTCCATCAGACCGCCCCACCCAGCCTCAGCAGCTGGCTGCGGCGGCGACTGGCTGTGCTGTGCCTGCTGTGCCTGCTGCATTGGCGGCGGCGGCAGCTGCGGCGAGTGCTCCTGTGGTTGCGCCTGCTGCTGCGCCTGCTGCTGCGCCTGCTGCTGCGCCTGCTGCTGCGCCTGCTGCTGCGCCTGCTGCTGCGCCTGCTGCTGCGCCTGCTGCTGCGCCTGCTGCTGCGCCTGCTGCTGCGCCTGCTGCTGCGCCTGCTGCTGCGCCTGCTGCTGCGCCTGCTGCTGCGCCTGCTGGCCATCCGCCCGCTGGGCTGCAGGCCGTTGTGGCGGCGCCTGCGGGGTGGGCAGCTCAGCCCCTGACATGGGCAGCGGGGTGGGAGCTGTGGGCGCAGGGGCGCGCTGCTGTGCTGGGGCCCATGGCTCGCTGGCCTGTGCCACCTGCAGGGCGCACGCCTGCTGAAGCGCGGCCGCCACCTCTGCCTCTGTGAGCTGCGCCTGCGGAGTAGTTCCGCTCACACCTTGCTGCTCAGCGGCTGCCGCTGCGAGCCAAGCGCCTGTAGCCCAGCCGCCGCTGGGTGCCGCTGGAGGCTCACCTGCTGCTTCCCCCCCTGCCTCAGCTGCCATGGTGTGCAGCCCTGCGCGCGCCGCGCCCTCCTGCGCTTGCCCAGCTGCCGTTGACAGGCCGGCGGCCGGCTGATCCTGTGGGCTGCACACAAGCGAGGCCCGCTGTACCACATGTGCCAGAGCAGGGAGTGGCGGCGCCGCGGCATGCGAGGGTCCCGAGGCTGCCTGCTGCCGGCCACGGACAGTGGTGCTGGCCCGGCGCCGCCGCTTTGGCTGGTGAACTTGCTCGGCCGGCAGTGGCGGCAGCGGCGGCTCAGCCAGCGCCGGGCCATGCTGCTCGGCTGCTTGGGGCACGTCTGCCTGCTGCGCAGCAACCAGCGCTTCTCCCGGCGCCGCCTCCTCCGCCTGCCCACCTGCTGCCGCTTGTGCCGCCGTACCGGCCGCCTGAGCGTCCGCGGCGGCGGCGGCGGCGGCGGCGGGCGAGCGCAGCCACTCGCTGGCTCCGGCGGGCAGGTGGTGGCGGCGGCATCCGCTGGGCGAGTTGAACACAAAGTGCCAGGGCTGGTCCTCAGAGTCTCCCTCATCCCCCTCCTCCTCGGGCTGGTACCTGCGGCAGCATTCAGCTCAGCTTGGTGTGGGTGGGCCCTCAACCCAGGCGAGCCTCGAACGGTGCACCACCCAACAGGCTGCTACCAGCCCTAGAGCAGCTGGCCAACGTGCGGCTGACGACGCCCGCTCAGCAGTCCATGCAAAAGGCAAGGCCGCCTGCGCTAACCTCAGCAGGCACCACATGTGGCGCGCATCAGTGCCGGTCAGGCCCAGATCCGAGCCCAGGTTGACCTGGGTAGATGGGGTTAGCAGCATAACAGGCCAATTGCATGCAGGTCGCCAGCAGACATGCCAACACACCACAGGCGTGCGGGGGTGCTGTGCCACTGGCCCTCGCACGGCGTTGCAGCCGCCTCACCTCCTCGATTGTGGCGGCGTACCAGCCGCGATACTGCCGTGTGCTGCAGCACAGTGGAACGAAGCGGTAAGCAAGCCAGAGAGGGGCACTCTGTGCAACCCGGTCATCCATTCCAGCGCTGCCGACGCCGCCACCGCCGCTGCTGCCGTCGCTGCCGCCGCCGCCGCCACTAGCTCACTTGAACCGGCGCTCCAGCTGCGTGCCCACAAAGCGCCTCGCCTCCTCCAAAGAGAGTGGCTGCGGCACAAAGGCTTCCATGTCGCAGGTGGGCGAGCTGGTGGGCTGGTGTTCAATGCCCGGCCTCCCGACACGCCTCCAACGCCCAATCCGAGTCACACAAGCTGCAGTGTGTGAGTCATAGCCAACCGAAGCTTGCGAGGCCGCCAAATCGTGGCGCTGACGCAGAGCGGCGGCGGCGGCCTCGTGAAACAAACCCATGGAGCGAGCAAACTAGTCGCCCCATACTGTCACGATTACCCATCCAGTCGTTTACAGAAATCAGCCCCCAGGATGAGTACAGTGAGGGCTGGGTCAGAAAAAAAGGGTCAAACAGGGGCAGGTCAGGCCTTGAATGATGGCAACAAAATGAGGGGATGAAAAGCTTGCGATTGGTTTGGGTTGGCTTTGATTGAATGCGTTGGGTTGCATTGGACAGGGCAGATGATGTCGGACCGTGAGCAAAACTGCAGGGCGGGCATTGCATGTTCTTCTCGAGTTGACAGCCTGCCTCCTGGGGCGCAGCAGGCACCTCGCATCTCCCAGGAGGAAAGATCAGGCATCCCAGGCGCTTCACGCGCGCTGCTTCTGGTACTTCTGCTGCAGCTTGTCCCGCAGCTGCTTCAGCTCGCTGGCGGCAGCTGCAGTCGAAAGGGGGGCGGGCAGGCAGGGCTGGTCAGCTCAGGCAGTCGCGTGGGGCCCATCTGGTGATGTAGTCGGTCGGGTGGGTGCATGGCATGGAAGCACAGCGTCCCTGCCACGGCGTGCCACACGCAGCAACAGCTTCGTGTGCGCGACAGCTGATGCACCAGACCAGCCAGGGCCGCTAGCACGCGCGGCGACCAATGCAAGCGGCGAGCAGATTGGGCTGCTAGTGTAGTGGGTGCTCGAGTGCTCACCAGAGGCGTACTTCTGGTCGATGATAGTGGAGTTGTCCTTCTCGGGGCGGGCGGGGCCCGAGGTGATGCCCGCCTGTGGGCGGCAGTGAGAAGGGACAGCACACACACGCTCAGTTGCGGCACTCAGATGGCGGCCGATGGCAGGGATGCTAGCCAGCGGAACGCAAGCGTGCATGGCGAGCTGGTGCGCAACGGCAGGAGGGAAGCATGCAGCCCTGCAGTGTGCTGCCACACACCTGCCAGGTGGGCGTGGTCAGGGCAGCAGAGCTCTCCAGGCTGTCGGCCTTCAGGATACGCATGTACCTGCGGGCAGGCAGGTAGGCAGGCAGGCAGGCAGGAACAGACGTCAATGCCAGCACTGAGAGCTGGGGCGGACCCGCTCGGCAGGTATGTGGCATGCCAACAGTTGAGGACAGAGCAGATGACAGAATGCTTGCTTACTAACCATCGCCGAAACCACTTTGGCCGCACTGCCATGGTGGCCCCGGATGCCTGCCCTCTTGCCGTCACTACTCACTTCTGCAGGCGCTCCTTCTGGGCGCGGCGAGCCTCCTTGGAGTCGTAGCTGGTCTCAGGGGACTCCTCCATCAGCACGCCCGTGCCCGCCTGGTTGGCGCTCAGATCGGGAGTGCCGTTGAGCAGGCGGGTCTGGCGCGGCGTCAGGGGCTGCATGGGAAACACGCCGGGATGGTGATCTGAGTTGGTTGCATGCACATACCTGTGGAATGTGCAGCAAGACATGTGCAGCGGCATGCAGGGCACGTACGGCAGCTTGCAAGCAGCAGCATCCAGCTGCGCCCCTGCTGCGCCTGCTCATGCTCAATCATGCTCAATCATGCTCACCGGCACCGAGTTGAGGTCGATGTGGGTCTTCACGCCGTTGACCACCACGTAGGCGGCGGTGGGGGCCACAAACTCCAGGTTGGGGGAGTCGTCCTCAAAGTTGTTGGCCCAGTTGTGGATCTGCACGCCCGTGATCACTGCAGGGGAGGGGAGGGGCAGGCGGGAGGTAGGTGAGCAAGGGTTGCCTGGGGTCGCTTGCAACCAGCTGTGTGAGCTTGCAATGCCTGCCTGTTCACCCTTTGCAACCCACGCTTCAGCCATTGCACCTCCCACGCATGCTGCTGCCCCATTCACGCCATCCCCACCCCCAAACCCTAGCGGCGCCACCACCCACCGGCATAGTCGGCCTTCTTGGGGTCCACCGCCTGGCTGATCAGGAACTCCAGGTCGTCGCTGATGGTGCGCTCAGCCACCTTGGTGATGTCGGCTGTAGGGAGGGGCAGGTGGGGTGGGGGTGTGTGGTGAGCAAGGGTGCGGTCTGGGGAACGAACGGTGCAAGCGCCGTAGGTGGGTGGTGAGCGAGCAGGCAAGGGCAATGGCTTGAATCCAAGCTTGCAAGTGTACCATGCAGCAGGCTGCACCACGCACATTTGCGCACACTTGCAAGTGTAGGCAGGCTCCTCCCCACTCACTCAGGTTGAGGCCCTTGACGGACTCGTCGGTGGCGCCCTCGTGCCTCAGGCGGCGGGCAATGCGCTGCTTCAGGATGGAGTACTCGGGGTCCAGGGCATCGTGCACTGCAGAGGGGTGGATGGCGGGGTGCAGGGTTTAGGTTGGTGCAAGGCAGGCGGGCGGGGCAGGGCACTGCAAGGGCTTGCAAGCAGGTCGGTGCAAGGGCTTGCAACAGGCCTAGCATGCAACAGGCATGTGCACATGGTTGCCATGCGACCCAGCCAGCTCCCTACGCACCGCCGGGGATCTTGCAGTTGCAGGTCAGGCCCTCGGAGCGGATCTCGTTCCACGACTTGATCAGGGCGCCGCACGCGCACGACTGGCCGGGGCGACCGGGGCGGGACATGGGGCCCACCTCGCCGCTGGCGTTGATGGAGATGTGGGGGAAGGAGAAGAAGACGTAGCGCTCCTTGCCGCTCTCGCACAGGGGGGAGTGGGACAGGCCCGCGCCGATGCCCGTCACGCCGCACGTCAGCACGCCGCCCAGGCCGTTGGTGGAGAAGGAGGAGCCAAACACGTGCTCGATGCGCTGCTTCAGGGTCACCGTCACCTCGTCACGGCACAGGTTCACCATGGCTGCGGCGAGGGGGAGGGCAATGGTGGGGGTGTGGTTGTGAGTCGATGTGATGCATTGCCACATGCCATTGCTGAACCAGCCAGCGCAAGTGCTCTCAAATGCAGGGCTCGGGGTGGCGGCGTGTGCGCCCCTCATGCCCCTGTGCTTGCCACCCACCGATGGAGTTGTCGCCATTGAAGCCAAAGGCGTAGAGAGCCATCTCAACGCGCTGCATGAAGTCGTCGGCGCCCAGGGCATTGGCAAACTGCTGCTGGACCTTGTTCACACGTGCTGCAGTTGTGATGGCCGTGGGCAGAGGGGGAGGATGTGTTTGACTGCCAGGCCTATTGGCCGGTTGTGCCTGGTGCAGCATTTTGACCGCGTGCGTGCATGCAGGCGTAGGAGGGAACGGGCGCAAGCATGCGGGACTGGCCACCACGCCCCCATGGCACCGCTATATCTTCTTCTCCTCAACACATTCGACTGGCTGGTCAGGGTCACAGCACCCACCCGTCAGGTACTCAGTCTCAGCGGTGGCGCGGGGCGCCGGGCCAGAGAGGGAGGAGTGCTGGCCGTTGCCGGGCACGATCACCAGGGTGCCGTCGTTGCGCACAATAATCTGCTGGCCGCTGGCCTCGATCACCTGGTCCTCGCCCTTGGCGGTCAGGGCCTTGGACTCTGCGGGCAGGGGGAGGGGTGCGCGATGCGGCGGCGGCGTTGGAGAGCGGCGTGCGGAGCAGCGGCAAGCAGCGCGGAAGCTCGCGACGCCCCCACCGCGGTGTTTGATCATGCATTGCACTTCGTTCCAAGGCCTTTACAGCGCGTGCGCCGCTGTCGGCGACTCTCACACGCCACAGACATTGGGCGGCACCGCCCACGTGTGGCTGCGCACCTGCCCATGCGGCAACGACGCGGCGGGAGGGAGCTTGAGCCACTGCAGAGCGGGAGCGGCCGCCCGCCCGCTGCGGGCAGGCGCCGCAAGTGCGGAGCGCAGCGGAGCTCACTGTGGCCTGTGCCATGGCAGGTAAAGGGTGTGCAAAGGTGCAATAAATGAAATGAAAGTGACAAGGCGGGCTCAAGAGCGAGTTGGAGGCCCTACCACCCCGCGCCGGTGAATGCGGCGCAGCGGCCACAGCGTGAGGCAGATGCATCTCTCTCACCCCACTCCTCGCTGCTGCCGGGGTAGCTGTTGCTACCATGATGGTTGCTGAGCAACAGGAAGCACGAATGTTTGTACAAACATGCACCTGCAGCCGGCAGCCTGCAGCCGGCAGGCCACTCCCCGTTTCCTCCGACGCCGTCACGCACCACCGACCATTAAACGCCGACACACGGGTTTCCGACACGGCCAGCAAGCACAACACCCGCTGAGGTTCTGGTTGAAAGCCACCTGCTTGCGGTGCAGTCAATGCTGCCATCCATCACTGCGACAGCAACCACACCGTGTCCCAGTCTTCCCCCCTGGCTGCCAGACAACACTGCCCCTGTTCGCTACGCTCGCTACTCTGGCGTCCTGTTTGCTACGTGTGAATAACCGTCAAATTTCACATGAATCTTGCGGCATTCGATAGCGCAACAATGTGTTGAATGAAAGGTGGCCGAGGGCGGGCAGACGGGCAGCCGCCGGGGCTGCCGCCGCGCACTGATGAAAGGGAGGGATAGAATGCACTCTGGGGGTCAGGGAGCGTGGTACATGCTAACCAAATGTCAGGGCCGGCAGGTTGGTTGGTTTGGGTCGGGTTGAAGGCGTGAAAAGAAGAGGCAAGTAGGGTTCCTTTGGGTTGGCGAGGGGCAGCGTACAGCGGTGCCTGGGCTTGGGCCGCGTCCGGCACCGACGCCCTGATCGCGGCGCACGCCAGCCGGCTGCATGCCGGCTGGCGTGTGCCTGCTCAGGGCTTCTTGGGGTCGCAGGGCTCAGCCGGGCACTGCTGCTCAGGGCCGCACAGCCTGGTACTTCTCCTCCAGCTTCTCGCGGATCTGCTTCAGCTCGTCGGCCGCAGCTGCGCGCAGGATGGGGAGGCGCGGGAGCGGCAGGGGTGAGCGGATTGCTTGTGGCGAGCATCAGGTTGGAGACTGCCCACTGCAGCGCATTGTGAAGGACTAGTGTATGGCAAGTGCAGCAGCACAGGTGCAGATCGGCTGGCAGGCACGCTGCGTGGCAAGCAGTCACAGGCAGGCAGGCGGCGTGCGGCTCACCAGAGGCAAACTTCTGGTCGATGAAGGTGGAGTTGTCGCTGTCCTGGCGGGCGGGGGCCGCGGTGGCAATCTTGTTCTGCACAGGAGTGTCGAGAGGCGGGGGTTGCGGATCATATGCGAGTGGCCAAATGCGACATGGCTGAGGTGCGGAGTCCAACACAGGGTTGGCTGGATTCGGCAGCGTGCGCGGCCCCATGGGTAGCGTGCGCAGGCTGTGTCGATTGGTGGTACGCACCTGCCAGCTGGGGGAGGAGGTGCTGGCCACACCCTCCAGGGAGTCGGCCTTCAGGATGCGCATGTACCTGGGGGCAGGCAGGGAAGCGGAAAATGTTGGTCAGCGCCAGGTGGGATGGCGGGGAAGGCGGGGTCCTGCATCCTGCACGCTGCTGTGTCAACACCATTGCACAGCAAGCACCATGACAAGCTGAGGCGCAGCACAGCCCACCCCTCGTCGCAACCCAGCCGCCGCTCACTTCTGCAGGCGCTCCTTCTGGGCGCGGCGAGCGTCCTTGGAGTCGTAGCTGGTCTCGGGCGACTCCTCCATCAGCACACCCGTGCCGCCCTGGTTGGCGCTCAGGTCGGGAGTGCCGTTGAGCAGGCGGGTCTGGCGCGGCGTCAGGGGCTGCACGACGAGGGTGGGCAGCAAGTGGAGCGATTAGCTGGGTGCAGGTGAGCTGCGCAGAACAGTGTCAGCATTCCAATGCATGCACCACGAATTGATGCTCCTCCACCCTCGCACACACGCGCCGCCACTGCCCACCCCTTACCGGCACCGAGTTGAGGTCGATGTGGGTCTTCACGCCGTTGACCACCACGTAGGCGGCGGTGGGGGCCACAAACTCCAGGTTGGGGGAGTCGTCCTCAAAGTTGTTGGCCCAGTTGTGGATCTGCACGCCCGTGATCACTGCAGGGGAGGGGAGGGGCAGGCGGGAGGTAGATGAGCAAGGGTTGCCTGGTTGCTTGCAAGCGGTGCAGCAGCTTAGGCCTGAAATACCATTCCTTGCATGCCACCAACCTTGGCCCCCAAACCCTAGCGGCGCCACCACCCACCGGCATAGTCGGCCTTCTTGGGGTCCACCGCCTGGCTGATCAGGAACTCCAGGTCGTCGCTGATGGTGCGCTCAGCCACCTTGGTGATGTCGGCTGTAGGGAGGGGCAGGTGGGGTGGGTGTGTGTGCTGAGCAAGGGTGCACATGGGCGACACGTTGCGAGCTTGCAAGTGGACCACGCTGCAGGCTGTACCACATGCTTGCAAGTGCGGGCAGGCACTTCCAACCAACCCCTCCCCACTCACTCAGGTTCAGGCCCTTGACGGACTCGTCGGTGGCGCCCTCGTGCCGCAGGCGGCGGGCAATGCGCTGCTTCAGGATGGAGTACTCGGGGTCCAGGGCATCGTGCACTGCAGAGGGGTGGATGGCGGGGTGCAGGGTTTAGGTTGGTGCAAGGCAGGCGGGCGGGGCAGGGCACTGCAAGGGCTTGCAAGCAGGTCGGTGCAAGGGCTTGCAACAGGCCTAGCATGCAACAGGCATGTGCACATGGTTGCCATGCGACCCAGCCAGCTCCCTACGCACCGCCGGGGATCTTGCAGTTGCAGGTCAGGCCCTCGGAGCGGATCTCGTTCCACGACTTGATCAGGGCGCCGCACGCGCACGACTGGCCGGGGCGACCGGGGCGAGACATGGGGCCCACCTCGCCGCTGGCGTTGATGGAGATGTGGGGGAAGGAGAAGAAGACGTAGCGCTCCTTGCCGCTCTCGCACAGGGGGGAGTGGGACAGGCCCGCGCCGATGCCCGTCACGCCGCACGTCAGCACGCCGCCCAGGCCGTTGGTGGAGAAGGAGGAGCCAAACACGTGCTCGATGCGCTGCTTCAGGGTCACCGTCACCTCGTCACGGCACAGGTTCACCATGGCTGCGGCGAGGGGGAGGGCAATGGTGGGGGTGCGGTTGTGAGTCGATGTGATGCACTGCCACATGCCATTGCTGAACCAGCCAGCGCAAGTGCATTCAAATGCAGGGCTCGGGTAGTGCGGCACATGCGCCCCTCATGCCCCTGTGCTTGCCACCCACCGATGGAGTTGTCGCCATTGAAGCCAAAGGCGAAGAGGGCCATCTCCACGCGCTGCATGAAGTCGTCGGCGCCCAGGGCGCTGGCGAACTGCTCCTGCACCTTGTTGGCACGGGCTGCGGCCAGGGGAGGGCAGGGTTGGAGGGTTTTGGGAGGTGAGGGGCCTCCTACGCACCCCTGCGAGTGTGCGGCAGGGCTGGCTGCCACAAGCACCTCTCATGCGCGTGAGCAGTGGAAGCACCCTCCAGGGCTTTGAGTTTGGTGCGGGATGCAGGCGAAGCAGGGTGCACCCACCAGTCAGGTACTCGATCTCGGCAGTCTCGCGCGGGTTGCCGATGGGGGCGGGCACGTTGGACGCGCCAATGATGATGGTGCCATCCTTCTCCACCACAATCTGCTTGCCGGCGGCCTCAATCACGCGAGCCTCAGGCAGGCCGTTGGCGGCTGCAGGGGGCAAGCGGGAGGGGGCAGCATGTGTGTGAGGGGCCGGCGTGCGTGACGGGCGGCGGCGGTAGGGCGGCGTCGGCAAGGCTCTGGAAGCCTGCACCCATGGGCAGTCAACATTCTCCAAACGTGCATTGTACTATTGTGAGGCGGTTGTGAGCGCTGGGGGCCCGTGCAGCGCGGGAGCGACTTCCTCCAACACTGCCCCGCCCCCTCCCCTGGCACTGCCGGCGCTCACCGGCGCGCACAGCGACGGCGCGGCGAGCAACGGGAGCCCGCAGGGAGCGGCCGGCGGAGCGGCGGCAGCACGTGCAGCCCGCCCCGTGGGTCTGGGCGCGCACAGAGGCGCTGGTGCTCAGGGCAACTGCAGGCATTGTGCAAGAGCCTGATTGTGCCTGGGGGAGAGAGGAGGAGAGAATGTGAATGCGTGCAGCGTGCGAGAGGCTCCAATGATGACTCTCCCACCTACGCGCTGCGCTGGCGCCACTCAGCATCGGGGCCTCATTTCACGCGGTCTGCAGCTCGCCTGGCCCCAGGAGCCCTGCATGGGCGGTAAGAGATGCCCTGGGAGCGTTCTGAGCGGCGCAGTGCCACCCCTGCCAGACTACCATCGAGGGGATCCGGCTGGCCGGCATGCGTGCCACGCATCAGTGATGCCCCCCGCCGCACAGCCGGCATGCCCCCCACCGCACATCTGCAGCTGCACTGCTGCGACATTACGGTCAAAATAGTTACAGGTGGTCCAACACAAGGGCTGGCAGGTCGTCACTGCGCATCCTGCTGCTGCTGCTGCTGCTGCTGCTGCCGCTGCCGTTGCCGCTTCATCGCCGCATGGTCAGCGTGCACCTCTGCAGCAGAGCGGAGTGCAGCGCGAGGTACTGATTGTGAAGAACCAGGACGGAAAATATGTCCATGCACAATCCACCATGCGGAATGGCAACCCCCATCAACAGTGGGCCCTCCGACCGCAGATGGCAGCCGCAGCACGGCGCACACGCGGCGGCAAGCCATCTGCGGCACCCAACAAACATGCGCGTCCCAGCCCACCTTGCACCAGCTCCCCAACAGTCCGGTCCCAGTTGTTCGGCACCGCTGCAGCAAAAACAGTCTCCGGCAGGCCTGCCAGAGAGGGCGGACAACAAACAGTTGGGTGAGCAGGTGGAAGCACAAAGCAGCCCGCAGCTCCCCTCTGCAGCTTGCGGGGCTGCACGCCTTGCTCGCTGCACCGCACCTGCTTCCCGGAATGCCGAAATCGTCTCCAGCACTTCCGCTGCATACATGCCCGACAGGAAGACCGCTCGCCGCGTGCCCAGCGGTGCCTGCACCAGGGCAGCAGCACCCACAGGTTCCAAAGCAAGTTGATGGCAATAATCAAGCTGGCTCGCCACAGCCCGGCAGCCAGGCTTCATGTGGCATGCACTGGCTGGCATGTGTCAGGTACACACACGCGCTTGAAAGCACGAGCACCCAGCGCGCTCCTTACCTGCTCAAACGCAGGTGCAGGCTCCTGCTCCAGCGCCGCCCCTAGGCTGCCCCCCAGCATGGCGCCGGAGGCCGGCACTAGCTGCAGAGCAGTGACGATCAAAGCAATGTGCATGTGGGTTTTGGTGGAGAATGTGCTGATTAATTGGAGGCGGCTGCTGACCGTGCAGCGAGCTGTGGCTGTGCCACCCCCACCCCCACCATACTGCCGCCACCGTTCGTCAATCAGTCAATCAAAAACAAAAAACAAAAAATCGTCAGTCACCTTGACCATCTCCGCATCCATCTCCTCGTGCAGCAGTACCCGCAAGCGCTCAAACTCGTGCGGCGCAAAGCCCACTGCCAGCAGCGCCTGCGCAGTGCGGGGCGGGCGGGCAGGGCTGGGATGGCGCGGCTGCGACGCGACGTGCGGGGCGGCAGCGCTGCACGCAGCTCAGGCCGCAGCGAGATGGTGCAGTCAAGTACGGCTATGTTGCACAGCAGCAATTGGCAGCTCGGTACAGGCAAAGCCCCCACAACCCAGGTGTGCCTCCACTCCCTGCCGCCAACTGATCCCCCCCTCACCAGGGGCCCAAAGGGCTCCTCGCTGCTGCCATCCAGCGACCCTGAGCTGCTGGCATCCAGCGCCACCATCAGCCCGCCCTCGTCCGTCTCCAAGGGCTCCAGCTCCTCCTCGGAGCCGCTGTCGCTGCTGCCGCTGCCGCCGAACAGGCCGCCAAACAGGCCGGCGGCGGCGCGGTGCCCGCAGCGGCGGCGGCGGCGGCGGTCAGCTGCCAGCCACGGCGCCCCTCCCGCAAGTCTTAGATGGGCATGAGATGGAGTTTGAGAGCGTGTGGTAGGGGCCGCGAGGCAGCAGGGGGGGCGAAGAGCCCTGGCGACAGTGGCCTGGGCCATCGGCGAGACGGTGAGGGGTGGAAGGCCGTGAAATGTGCTTAATTTCGTACAAGTACCGACCAGCAATTGCCATCGCCCCACCCTGCTCGTCAACCCATGCAGGCTTCCTCACAGACCGATGCATGGATGCTGCCGCACATTGTCATGTCGATGAATTGAATAATACCCCAACGCCGCGGCGCGCTCACCCAGGCCCCGGACCTTCGAGTTGCAAAGTCTTGTCGCCGCTATGCCGCACCACTCGCACCCTCCGGGCGTGGTGGAGGTCGCGCCAGGTGCGTGACTCAGATCAGCATCAGTGCTGCAGGCCGCTGCCGCCGCCGCCGCCGCTGCTGCCGCCGCCACCTTGCGACCCCCAGCTCGCTGCTGCCCTGGTTCGCCACGCTGCCATGCTCGCCGCACTGCCGCAGGCCTCTTTATCGGCGGCATCACCAGCCTGGACCACTTGCAGCAGCTGCACATCACACACGTGGTGGTGAGTGGGCCTTGCCGGCCAGCCGCCGCCGCAACCGACCTGCTGGTCATGGGCTGGACGGTTTCTGCTGGTCTCACTCCTGGTGCCCACCGCCTGTTTTGCCGCTTGTCGCCACTGTTGCAGCAGGTGTGTTTGAGTGCCGCTGTGCCATGACCCCTTCCTGCCCTCCCCACACCCCTCATCCCCCACACCCCCGCTCAGTCGGTTGTGAATGAGCCTGGCAGCGTGGCGCACCCACAGCTGGAGGGCCGCCCGCGGCACCTGATTGATGTGGCAGACACAGAGGAGGCCAACCTGCTGCAGCTCCTGCCAGCGGCCGTGGCCTTTGTGGCAGCAGCCCTGGGCAGCAGCTCTGCAGATCCCACAGCAGCAGCAGCAGCAGCGGGGGCCAGCGGCAACAGCAGCAACAACCGCGTGCTTGTTCACTGCGCACAGGGCGTGTCTCGCAGCGCAGCAGTAGTGCTTGCCTACCTCATGGCCCGCAGCCCTGCGCTAGAGCCGGAGGCGGCACTGGCGGCACTGCGACAGCGGTACCCGGCGGCCGCGCCCAACCCAGGTGGGCAAGCGGGCTCCACTGCTGCTGCTGTGCGCGGGTGCTGCTGCCCCGTATGCGGCAGCTTACAGCAGTCTTGTGGCGTGATAGCTGTGGGGCCACGTGTGGGTGAAGCGGGTGTTCCACTGGCGCCTCTCTTTTTGCCGCTTGGCTTGGCGGTCTACCGGCGGAAGCGCTGCCCCGGCTGCAGCTGTCGTCCTGCAGCTGCCTCCCGCCCGTGCGCTGCCTCCCAGGCAGCCCTTCCTTGTCCCCGCCCTCCAACCCCTGCCAGGCTTCATGCGCCAGCTGGAGCTGTTCTTTGCCATGGGCTGCCGCCTGGCGGAGGGGTACCTGCCCTACAAGCGCTTCCTGCTGGAGCAGGCGAGTGGGGGGGAGGGTGCAGGCGCCTGGTGTGGCAGGCTGGGCATCTCCTTGTGCCTCGCTGGAC
Organism: Chlorella sp. Dachan; assembly: GCA_006782975.1. Taxonomy (NCBI): domain Eukaryota; kingdom Viridiplantae; phylum Chlorophyta; class Trebouxiophyceae; order Chlorellales; family Chlorellaceae; genus Chlorella; species Chlorella sp. Dachan. Next base: position 1,061,470 of record RRZL01000022.1, on the reverse strand, counting down.
AGCTGGCACCCTGTCCTAGCTTGGGTGTCACCTCTTCATGGATGTAACTGGCTTGGGAAAAACTGCTCACCCTCCGTGCCGCTCCACCACACCACTTCTGCCTGCAGGCTGCGCAGCAGTACAGCGCGACGGGCCTCCCCGCGCTGGATGCCGCAGCGCTGAGCCAGCCCCAGGAGGCGGCCGCTGGTGCCGATGGCGCCACGATGTACCGCTGCCGCAAGTGCCGCGCGCTGGTGGCCACGCAGCACAACGTGGTGGACACGGAGCAGGTGGGGGCTGGGGCACGGCTGGGGTGCAGGCCGTGTGCGGCGCTGAGTCAGCAGGCGCTGGGCTTACGCGAGCTGCATCCCCCCTGCTGCTCTGCTGTTTGTATGTACCACGCCCAGCATGCGGTGCGCAGCGTCTCTGCTCTCTGCTTGCCGCCAGGAGTGGGGCCTGCAGGGCGCCGCTGCTGCCGCCGCCGCCTGTCAGTGGCCAGCAGCTGCCTTGGATCACGCCTTCTGCTGTGCAGCAGAGGTCTGCTGGCTCGGCTGGCGTACTCATAGCTGCCTTGGACGGCCTGAGCGCCGCCTGCCGCCGGCCTGCATCTGCCTGCAGTTGCGCTGCCCCCTTTTCACCTACAGCTGCTGGCACCACACACTCTCTCCCCTCCGGCAGGGCCCCGGCGCCTCGGCCTTCAGCTGGCGCAAGCGGGACAAGCAGCAGCGGGCGTCCCTCGGCGCCGACGGCGCCGCCGCAGCCAGCAGCACTGGGCCGGAGGAGGGGTCCCTGTTTGTGGAGCCGCTGCGCTGGATGTGCGAGGGCGGCGGCGGGCCGGGCGGCGACAGCGTGGTGGGCGGCGCGGTGCAGGGCAAGCTCTACTGCCCCAAGTGAGCGCAGCTGGGCTGCCGTGCCTTGGTTTGGCGTCATCCCAAGCTGGCACGCTTTGCACAGAGTGGCTTTGCTGCTGCCGCCACAGCGCTGAGGTGGTTTGCCTGTCTCAACCTGCAGGTGCCAGGCGCGGCTGGGCTCCTTCAATTGGGCGGGCACGCAGAGCAGCAGCGGCGCGTGGGTCACGCCCGCTTTCCAGGCAAGGCACAGCCTCTGCACAGAGCGCCCTGTGGCGCCGCAGCTGCCATTGCTGCCGCGTCCAACCTGGCAAGTGGATGCGGCTTTTCATTGAGCACGATTACATTTCCACTGTTTGCCATTGGCTGACCGATGGCTCCCTGCATCTCGCCACTCGCCGTGCAGCTGCACCTGTCCAAGCTGGATGCAGTGGACCCTCGCCCGCCAGTGGCCTTGGCAGGTATCCGCCAGCCACGCATGCTGGGGGGCGGCAGCGGCACGCCTGCGGCAGCAGCTGTAGATGGCTTGGCTGCGCAGCTGCAGGCGGCGGCTGTGAGCGACCTGCCGGCAGCAGCAGCTGGGGCTGCAGCTCAGCAGGGCGTTGCCTCGGCAGCACCAGCTGATGGTGTTGCAGACGACAGCAGCACGCAGGCGGGCGGCAGCAGCAGCGATGGCAGCAGTGCAAGCCGCTTCCGGTACCTTGTCCTGGATTGTGACGGTGTGCTTGTGGACTCTGAGCGCGCCTCTTGTGAGGCGCTGCGCCAGGCCATTCTGCAGGTGCGGCTTCCTGCGTGCACGAGTGTGCGGCAGGACATGCACCAACTGCAGGGCGCCTGATGGGGCTCCCACTGTTGTGCAGTGGTGTCGATGCCTGCGCAGCAGGGCTCCCCACCCACTGCACGAGTGGTGCCTTGCTTAGCCTGCGCCCAATTCCATCGCTCCATCTACCCCTCTCGTCGATTTGACATCCCCCCTTGTCCCTCCCGTCCCCCCCTCAATTCTCAGGTCACCGGCTTTGACATCCCGCACGAGTTCCCCGTGGACTTCCAGCCCGTGTTTGGCATGGACGTGTGGCACTGCGTGGAGTACTACCAGCAGCGGTTTGGCAGGTGCGCGCTTGTGCCTGGACTTGTTGCTGTGGCACAGAGGGGCAGCCCTCCCTGGCTCGCTTACATGTTGGTTGCTTGTTGCAGTTCTCGGCAGTTCGGTCCGGGCGTACGGGCATGCCGGCATGCCGGCTGCTCAGCCCTCCCGCCCCTTGCAATGTGCAATGCCTGCTCTGCAGGCAGGACTGGGACGACACCACAGCCGTGGCACAGCAGGTGTCGGATGCAAAGGAACCCATCTACCAGCGGCTGACCGCCGCCGGCATCACCGCTTTCCCCGGAGTGGCTGCCCTGGTGGCCCAGGTGCGGGAATGGGTGGGCAGCGTGAAAACCACTCCGCCCTGTTGTCTTATACTGGGCGTAAGGCGTGCCTGCCAGACGCCACACAGCGGTAGCCTGCTGCCTGTTGCCGTTGGCCTCCGAGCCTCCTGTCCCAGTGCCAGCGCTGTGAAACGTTGTGCTGCTGTGCCACACCACCCTTGTGTCGCAGGCGCGCGAGCTGGGCATGCGCGTCGCGGTGGCCAGCAGCGGCAGCCCCGACAAGATTGCACACAACCTGGGCAGCAGCGGCCTGGCGCACCTGTTCCCCGACGCCCACCTGGTGAGCAGCGTTTTGTTGTCCCATTGGCTGCTTGGCTGCGTTTTGCAACATGGGCTGCAGTATTGCAGTTGCAGTTGCAGTTGCCGTTGCATCCTGCACCGGTTTGGACTGCATGGCTCTGTCACCTTCTCCATTGGTTTGCCACCGAACCCAGCCGCCCACCATCTGGACCATCTGCACACCCTGCAAAGCAGATTGTGTCGGCCAAGTACGTGCAGCGCGGCAAGCCGGCGCCGGATGTGTACCTGGAGACGCTGCGCCGCCTGGGCTGCACCGACGCCTCGCAGGCGCTGGTTGTGGAGGATGCAGGTGGGCGGCCTGGCTTGGGGTTTTAATAAGGCATGTGATCGGTTGCCACCCGGGGGCGCACTTGCAAACGGCGAGCTTCACACGCCCGCTCTCCGGGGGGTTCCCAAGTAATACCATTGGGTTGCCATCTCCCTTGCAGTCAACGGCCTGAAGGCTGCCAAGGCGGCGGGCTGCTTTGCAGTGGCGGTGTGCACCTCGCTGCCAGCGCACATGCTGGCGGCGCATGCGGATGCAGTTGTGGAGCGGTTGGTCGACTTGGACCTTGCAGCCGTGCAGAGTGCGGCGGCGCAGCGGCCTGCGGGTGCATGAGTGGAGAGCGTCGGTCACATGGCCGCAAGCTGCTTTGGAAAACAAGTAGCATCCTATAACATCTGTTGCCAGAGCGCCAAACTGAGGCGGCATCCAGCCAGGCACAGGGGACGCAAGCTTGTCGAGCTGCTGGTGCAGCGGCGGAGTATGAGGCCCGCCCGGGGGGGCTCGCAGCTGCGCCGTCTGTTCGCTTCAGTTGGAAATTAAAAGATGCTCCAGGAAGCCCGCCAGCTGTCGGAGTGCAAGCCACCTGGCCGGGCCGCGGGGCCGGGCCTCCATGAAAAGGGCGCCCAGCGGCCGCTCCGTCAATCGCACCATCTGCAAACACATAATTGCCAGCTTGCAGCCGCACTTACCCTTCGCTCGCAAAGCGGCCATTCACACCCGACGCCCCAGCGCGCTTGGGTGCTCCCTGTGGTGAGCTCATTGGTCCGGGGTGGTCTGCAAACGTGTTTGTGCGCTCTATCTAGCGTACGGGCGGCCCCAGTAGCCAGCTGCCTCGACTGCCGCCGCTGCCCACTCCGCTTGTGTCCCCCCTCATCTGCCCAATCCGGCTTNCGCCGGTCCCACACTCATTGCCCACCCTTTCCCCTGGTCATTGCCTTGCAGCGTTCCTGGCACCACCTCCACCAGCACCATGCCGTCCCATCAGCCAGTCTCCCTGGTGGTGGGCGCCGGCCCCGCCGGCATCTTGTCGGCTGTCTACCTGGCGCGGCGGGGCCATGAGGTGCACATCTTTGACCGGCATCCCTCCCCCCTGGTCAAGGACGCATCCGACCAACACCGCGCCTTCTTTGTGGTGCTGCAGCCACGCGGCGCCGCAGCCCTGCAGGGCGCTGGCTTTGCCCTGCAGCCCGGCAACAGCCTGCAGCAGGTGTCTGGCATTGCCAGGGGCCGGGGCCGGCGGCCTCGCCAGCAGTTTCTGTCGTTCCGGACGCCCCGCCTGATGGGGCCGCGCCACGCCTTTGTGCGGCAGATGGTGGAGCAGGCTGAGGCGATGCAGCTGCCCAACCTGCACTTCCACTACGAGATGGCCTTTGAGGGAGTGGATCTGGCCAGCCGGACGGCCACCTTCAGGGCTGGCAGCAGCAGCAGCGGCAGCGGCAGCGGCAGCGAGGACAGCCGCTGTGGTGATGAGGAGAGCGGCCGCAGCCTCAGCTTCCGCTACAACCTGCTGGTCGCCGCCGACGGCGGCTGGAGCCGGGTGCGCCGAGCGGCAGCGGCGCAGACCCCCGAGCTGCAGGTGAGGCCGGCGGGTGGTTGGATGTGGGCTTTGCAGCATATTTCTTATTGCTATCCCAATGCCTGGCAAAGGTGGCTGTGCTGGATGGCTTCAGGCAACTCATGGCTGCTGCGGTGTGGCAACCGAACCTCACCCGCAACTCCCTCGTGCACATCCTCCTCCCGCCCGCAGGTGCGCGAAGAGCAAGTGGACGGCAGGTACAAGGTCTTCCGCAACCTGCCTGCCTCACCAGCCCTGCAGTTCACGGCGGTGGGCAGCAACAGCGCCGGCAGCGCCGGCGGCGACAAAGGCAGCGCCGGCGGCAGCGGGGCGGTGCAGCTGCAGGCGCTGGCTCCAAGCGGCGCCGACGGCTTCACCGCGAGGGGCATCATGTTTTTGGCGCCAGACCCCAGCAGCCCCAGCGACTCGGCATGCGGCATGCTGGCCATCAATGGGGAGGAGGCTTGGGAGGCGCTGCAGACAGCAGAGGATCACCAAGTCTTCTTGGCGCGCCAGTTCCCCGCCCTGCCGCCCGAGTGGCTGCCCGAGGTGCGTGGGAAAGGCATGCGTAGGATGGCCGCGGTTGAGGGCACTGGGGGGGTCTTGGGCGGCGCGCAGTAGTCGCGTATGTGCGTGAATGAGCCAGTTGACTGCCTGCAGGCCAGCACTTGGAATTGATCAGCTGCTACTCTACCGCTTACTACTTACCTCTCCATCCGCCGCTTCCTTCCCACAGATTGCTGCTCAGATGGCGGCTGCACCACTGGCCGTGGCAGGCATGCGGGTGCACGCCTCGCAGCTGCACGCCCCTTCGTGCGTGTTCTTGGGAGATGCCGGCCACGGGGTGAGCAGGGGGCGGGCTGCCGGCGGCTTTGGGACCGTACCATGGTACAGCCACGGCAGCACACTTTGCCATGTGAATTTCGCCGCTTGCACTGACTAGCAAGGTCCCCCCGTGTGCCTTGTGCAGGTCACGCCCAGCACCGGCAACGGCATGAATGCCGCACTCGAGGATGCCGTCGTCCTGGACCAGGTGGGGGCAGCATCTGTGCTTGTAAGGCGCGCCTCCGGGCACCTGCGCGCTGGCTGGCTTGCAGGATGTGTGCTTGATTGAGGTTGATGTACGTGCATCACCTTGCGGCAAACAGGGGCAACAGGCTTGACGCTGTTGCGCAACCCTGCTGCCCAGGATTGGTCTTGGTCCACATGCACTGACCCGCTGCCTGCGTATACCCTCCTTGGCCCCCACCGCAGCTGCTGGAGAGCGCGGGCGAGGACCTTGCAAGCGTGCCCGCCGCTTTCACCGCCGCCCGCCTACCCGACGCCCGCGCCCTGGTGTGGCTGGACTCGACCGCTGCCCAGCGCAGCGGCACCTCGCCCTGGGGCCGCCTGCACCCGCTGGCGCTCACTTCCATGGCCTCCATGCTCTACCGCTCCCTGCTGTCCAAGGCAACGGGCGGGTGGGTGGACCCCGGCACCCCGGTCATCATGAATGAGCTGGGCCGGCCGTATCGCGAGGTGGCGGCCCAGGTGAAGCGGGACAGCCTCCTGCTGGGCACGCTAGGCCTGCCTGCCGCGGCGCCCGTGGCAGTGATGGCGGCGGCAATGGCGGGCGCCGACCGCCTGCGTGCCTGAGTAAATCAACTTGGGTTGCGACCCATGTACCCTTGATGCTGTTATGTACCATGCCACCCCTGAACGCACAACCTTGCTCCTCCGTTTTTGATCGCTGCCCTTATGATGCTACTCTGATGCCCCAGCCGCCATGTTAAACATTGTATCCTGTCCCTCTGGAACCACTCCACCAACCACCTTCAACTCACTTCAGCCTCAGCGCCGGTCACTCGTCACCTTGCAACCGCACCTATGCATCCATCCCATTCATGTAAAATTCACAGCATCCCCACTGCTTGGTGAGCGAGCTGGTTTCAGATGTTGCTGGCCTCACACGTAAACGCCAGCACATATCAAGGGGTTGATGCCGCAGCCAAAATGCATTCCAGTGATGAAATCAAAAATGCGCAATTCTAAACGTTATCTGTGTCCTCCGACGTCGTCTGGCAGCCCTATCTGGCCTACCGCTGCGGCTCCTGCTGCCGGCTGCGAGCGGCACCCTCCCGCTGCTGCGCCCGGCTGTGCGTGAGTGGCTGTGGTTTGCCACCCGCCTGCTGCTGCTCGCCGGGTTGCTCCCGCTCGCCTCGTAACCGCTGCTCGACTACTAGCCGCTGACCTGCTGCCTGTAGCTTCTGCTGCTCCCCATGCTTTGCACTGCCATGGGATGCCGCACCATCGTCTGCTGCCGCAGCGTCGCCACCACCTGCCTGCTCCATCCCTACTGCATCCCCTGCCGCTGCCGCATGGTGCACCGCTAGCCCTGCTACGTCATCAGGCACCAGCCTGCCAATGCCGCGCCGCCCCATGCCGCCCTGCTGCGTGATGGCCCGCGTGCCGGCCGCCTGCCGTCCCATGAACGCTCCAGTCAGCAGCAGCAGGCCGATGCAGCCAGCCAGGAGGGCAAAGACGAGCGCCCGGTGGCCCCGGTGGCTGCTGGCTGCCGGCAGGAAGCGCTGCGGCAGGTTGGGGGGGAGGAGGGGCGGCAATGAAGGGCAGAGCACGGTGAGCGTGTCGCGCGCCAGCACAGCACAAGCTCTACACCTTTGAGCAGCCACGTCTCCCAACATCCACCGATACCGATCCCCTGGTCTAGCATGCCTACCCGCCGCGCCTTCTGCCAATACAGTGCCAGCTTGCGGGCGTCCAGCGCTCGGCCGTACATGAACACCGACAGCAGTACCATGGCCACTCCCAGCAGGAAGATGGGGCTGGGCCACTGCGCATGGTGGGCGCAGGGGGCAGGCGGGGAGGGTTGGGGTGCCGCGGGCCAGCAGGCGGGCAGGTACGGCAGCTCACGTGTCCTGGGCACGCAGGTGCAGGGCAGCTGCCACACAAAAGCCCACACAGGAACAGCCCTCAGCCTCAGGCGCTGCCGACTCGCTGCCAACAAACTGGCAGCCGACCAGCGCCCTGCGTGCCTGGCCGAACAGCGGGATGGCGACCAGGACGGTGAGGATGACCGAGATGGCCAGCGCAAAGTTTTTGAGGATGTTGTCGCAGTACTTGACCACCATGCCCGTCACGAGGCCGCCAAACACCTGCGGTGCCAGGAAAAGGGCGGGGCAGGCGTTCAGAGAGGGGTGGGTGGGCGTGGAAGGTGCGTGAGGTGGCTGGCCGGCGGCCAGCAGTCTGCAGTCGAATCCAAGCAAGTCACACGCCATACCGAACGCACCTGCAACGCGATGACCATCCACGTCGCGGCATCAAAGCCCTGCAGCAGGCCGCCAGCGTGGATGCGCCTCCCGTCCTTGACGAGCGCGTACAGTGTGCTGCGGCGGGGCCGGGGCCAGGAGGGGCGGCATGGGTTGTGCGAGGGGCGTGAGCGGTACGGCAGCCGCAGATCAGGAAATGCATGCTCCGCTAACATTGCAGGAATGCAGTCAACCTGTTCAGCTCACCAAGCAACAAGACAGCGACAGCCAGCGCCTGTTACCCCGCCCCCACCTGAGCGGCACGCCGTAAATGCCTAGCTGGATGTTGCGCACCCACAGCGAGGCCGCGTGCTTGCCCTTGACATACTTTTCAAAGTAGACGCCTGCAGCCGACGGGGGCGGTGGTGCACAGGGACGTGGCGCCAGCAGCTGGGGTGTGCATGCATGCAGGTCGAGGCACACACTGCAGCCGCAGCAGGCCCGACGCCCCGCTCTGGCAGGGCATGCACTCCACCCTCACAGCGCACCTGCATATGCTGAGCTGAGCCCCGAAATGGAGCACGCCACCATGCCCGCCACATAGTCCAGGCCGTGGCTGCTGCTGCTCACTGCCGCCGCGGCCGCCGACTTGGGGGCTGAGCCGGAGCCGTTGTTGACCGTCACCAGGATCACACCCAGCGCAAGCACAGGGATGGATGCCCACTGCGGGGCGAGGCAGGGTGGGGCAGGGAAGGGGAGGCTGTACTGAGCCCCTCAGGTTCCCCCCCTCCAACCCCCAGCCTGCACAAGGCACATCATGCTAGCTAGCCTGCACGCCTCACATCATCCTCACACCCCTCAGCACAAGCAGGCAGCACAAACATATGAGCGGTGCGTGCCTGCATCGGCTCCAGCATCTGGCCCAGCAGCCAGTAGGCAAAGAGCGCGGTGGGCACCAGCTTGAATGACTGGCTGAAGATCTGGAAGGCCACCGCATCCAGGTGCGTGGCCGCAATCACCAGCAGCACCTGCGTAGGCGGAAGGCAGGGCGGGTAAGATGGTATGCATGGCAGGTGTGCTGAAGCCGCAGCAGTGTGGCCACCAGGGCGCAGCGTTTGCACACGCATGTGCGGCTTGTCGACGCATGAACATGCCCGTTCCAGTTGGCAACTTGATAGCAGGCCACTTTCCTCCTGGCTCCCATGCCCGTATCCCAGGAGCTTAGCCTGTCTCTCACCTGCTGCATGACAAACATGCCCGCCGGCAGCAGCATGGGCAGCGACTTGGCGGCAATGTCGCGCGCCTGCCGCCGCACCTCCCTTGCCAGCACCCCCTGCCCGCCTGCCTGCCCTGCAGCCCCTCTGAGCGAGGCGGCTGAGCTGCTGCCGCTGTGCGTGGCTGCCAAGCTGACGTGGGGCGGCGAGGGCTTGCCGGCGGTGCCAGCTGCCACCTCCCCCGCAATGGCCTTGAACTGCATCACCAAGCAGATGAGCAGCTTGATGACCTCGGTCAAGATCACTGCATGGCGGGCAGCAGGGGGGCAGAGGGATGCAGGGTGAGCTGGGGCATGAACATGGCGGGCAGCAGGAGAGCAGAGGGGCGCAAGGTGAGCTGGGCTGGGAGCAGGCGGGAGCAAACAGCCAGCAGGGCATCGCAAGCTGCACCTCGGCGCCAGCGCTAGCGGCCAAGATGCTCAAACACGAGCCAACCGCCCACAAACCCTAATCGGGGCCAACCGCCCACAAACCCCCGGTGTATCACCATCCACAACCCCCCCACAACTGCTGCCCGCACCCGACACGGAGGCGAGGTAGGGCGTGCCCGCCCGCGCCCGCGAGTAGCGCAACATGATGCTGAGCGCGGTGCCCTGGAACACCAGCAGCAGCATGGACAGCATGGCAAGCCGGCTGTTGCGGCGCAGCGTGCCGGGCGTCATGGGCGTGGCAGGCCGCCGCACCGCCGCCAGCCGCGCACTGCCCTTCTCTTCGTCCCCGCTGCTGTACTGTGCAGCAGCGTCGCCGTGCGCTTGGGCGGCCAGCGAAGCGCCTAGTTGTCGGTGTACGGCTTGGCCGCCCAGGCTGGCCGGCACGTATTGCGCCTCGCTGTACTGCTGCCCTGGATGCCCCAGGCTGCTGCCCTCGCCGTACAGCGGCGGCTGCAGCTCGCCATCCACGTACGTGGCGCCTGCTGAGCGGCGCTGCAGGGGCGCTAAGTATGGCTGCCCGCCCGCGCCGTCGCCCGCCACCGACCACTGCTGATCCGCGGCATGCTCGATGGTGCCGGGCACAGAGGTGCCACTGCCTGCAGCGCCCCAGCTGCTGCCGTTGGCAGGCGGAGCAAAGGGCTGCCCGCCGTTGGACGCACCAGTGGCAGCGGCCTGCCACGCGTCTCCGCCGCCATTCAGCAGCGGCTCGCTCGTGGCCACCAGCTGGGATGGGTGGCCAGGCACCGCCGGCTTGCCGCCTCGCCACCGGGCCGGGCCGGGGCTGGAGGCCATCGGCTGCTACGGATCGAGGGGACGCCTCTGGCTGCGGCGGCCTGCGAGCGGGGGGCAGCAGGCGGCGGCGGCGGCTCGTCGGCGCCGGCGAGGTTGGTGCGAGTGGCTGTGCCAAAGCGACACTTGCTGGTCCTACAACGATGTCAGGTGCGCCTGAGCACCAGGGAGGCCACAGGCGCGCTGCTGAGAATGGGGCAGTGACGCCCTGCTCACCAGGGCGGCCGATCGGCTGGGCAAGTGCTGTGACCGCGGCAATCGCTATTCTGGAGCCTGCAACACCGTAAATTAGGCGCGCGAGCGGCGGTCAGTTGAGTTGCAGGTCGCCAGAAGCGCTTGCAGATGGTGCTGTCGCGCCGGTAGGCAGGTGCAGGGCAATGCAAGTCTGAAGCAAGGCTCTATTGCCATGGCTGGGGTGGGCGCCCATGCAGGCCCTCCCGTCGCGATGGCGACTCGGTTTGCATCCCATGGCCGTGATCAGAACCTACTTTGCACCACCACTGCCACAGCGCTGGAAAGCGGGCCAGCAGCGAAACCTCACCCCGGGGCGGCGCTCCCCCAGCCCTGGTGTCCCAGCGGGGGCTGAAGCTGGCGCAGCGGACCGTGAAGCGGACTGTGACGCGCACGCCGGCCGCCTCAGCCTCCTGAAGGCGGCTGCCAAGGTTGCCGACGCCGCAGGCGGTGGGCGGCCCCGCTAAGCCGCCCTCGGCAGGGCAGGGCGGGCGGCCGGCTGGTGGCAGCAGAATGCAGGCGTCAAACCCTGGTCAGCAGCATGCAGCGGCAGTGAATGGCGCTGTAGCGGCGGCTGCGCAGGCCGGTGAGGCCCCGCCGCCGCTCGCTTTGCCGTCGGCAGCTGAGCGGGCGCTGCCCCAGGCAGCACCCGATCCCGCAGCGCAGCCGGCGGCGGCAGTGCCTGCGGCAGCCCTGCCAGCCGCAAACACGCATGCAGTGTCAGAGGCAGCCTCTGCTGCAGCCGCCGGGACCCCCGAGTCTGCTGGGCAGCGCAGGCTCACGCGGGCCAGCAGCCGGGCTGCGCCACCGCCCAGCGGCTTGATTGGTGAGCAGGTGGGCGCCAGCGAAGGGCCCTCTGCCGAGGGAGGGGACAGGCCGCCGGCGCTGCAGGACGTCAAGCGGCGGCTGGCTGCCCTGGGGGCCACCTACCTATTTGACAAGGTGAGGGGGCGGCTGGGTTTGCAGGGCGGTGTTTGTGTACGGTACAGCACCTCGTGCAGGGCAGGTTATTTCAAAGAGTCCAGCGCTGCTGCAGCTTTGCGCTGTCGCCAGCAGCAGATCAAGGGGCGGAGACGCCTGCGCTCACCCTTCATCCACAGGCGCTCAGCAACACGGACGTGGCAGGAGGCCACCCAGTGGGCGACAAGGTGGTCGTTCCCAAGGTGTGTGCGGTGGGGGTGTGGGAAGGTGCAGTGGGCAGTTAGGGTGCATTTCTACCCTGTCACGGGCCTTTTACAGGCAATCACTCACATGAGCTGATCCCCAGCTAGTGCAGCGAGGAGCCGAGACGCACATGCCGGCGCTGAGTGAGGAGAGCAAGGCGCTGGACCTGGTTGCCACTGACCTGCAGGTGGGCAAGGCCGCCTGCTGTTCGCCTGCACAGGACACCTGTGCCGGCCTTGCATGCATGATGTGCAAGTGCGCTCTTCTGCACCACCACCCGCCTCCTCAACCCGGCTGCTTGTCACTGCAGGGCGGGCGGTACAAGCTGCACTACCGCGTCTGGAGCAACCCGACCACCGGCGGCGGCAGGCACGCTGCAGCAGGGCAGGGCCCGCATGTATGTTGATGCAGGGCAGGCCTTAACTTGCTTTGTGTGCCCTTGCTGATGCGCCCCACTTACCTGCACCGCACCCCGCCTCCCCTCCTGTGTCCCGAAGGATGTATGTGCTGGAGCACACGGGGGTGCTGCTGAAGCAGGAGCGGCTGAAGCCCGGCGACCGCCTGCTGTTTGCCCGCTCCGCTGATGGCCAGCTGCTGTTGGCTGGCGCGGCGGCGCCCAAACGGCCGCCGCCAAAGCGCTCGGCCTCCGAGGCGCTACTTCACCTTGCAGGCGGCGACGGCACTGGGGCAGGCGGCAGCAGCGATAGCGTGAAGCGTGTGCCGCAGCTGCCGCTGCCTCGGCGGTCGCTCTCAGTGCCCCACATGGCCTCCATTGCGGCGGCAGCAGCAGTGCAGCAGCGGCAGCAGCAGATGGAGTATGAGCGCTCTCAGCAGCAGCTACAGCAGCCGCAGGCCCAGGTTCCGCGGCTGCCCACGGTTGCAGAGGCAGAGCGGGGTGCAGCTGTGGGCGCGCCGCTGGGCCTGCTGCCTTCACCAAGTGGCGAGTCACCTGCGGCTGGGGCCGCGCCTCCAACCCAACTGCAGCTGTTCCAGCCGGTGCCGACAGCAGCGGTGGCAGAGCAGCAGGCTCAGCTGGCCTCACAAGCAACAGCGGCCATGCAGGCGGCAGCGGCGGCTGAGCAGCAGGCTCAGCTGGCCTCACAAGCAGCAGCGGCCATGCAGGCGGCAGCGGCGGCTGAGCAGCAGGCTCAGCTGGCCTCACAAGCAGCAGCGCCCATGCAGGCGGCAGCGGCGGCAGAGCAGCAGGCTCAGGCGGCCCCACAAGCAGCAGCGGCCATGCAGGCGGCAGCGGCGGCAGAGCAGCAGGCTCAGCTGGCCTCACAAGCAACAGCGGCCATGCAGGCGGCAGCGGCGGCAGAGCAGCAGGCTCAGCTGGCCTCACAAGCAGCAGCGCCCATGCAGGCGGCAGCGGCGGCAGAGCAGCAGGCTCAGCTGGCCTCACAAGCAGCAGCGCCCATGCAGGCGGCATGTGCCTTGGAGCCACCCATGCCGGCGCTGCAGTATCCAGCTGCTAGCGCCGCACTGCAGCAGGGGAGCGACACGCTGCCTGCCACACCGCTGCCGGCCGCTACCTCAGGGGCAGCCTTCACGCCTGGCCTGCTGGCCACAGCAGCACCTGCACAGGCCCAGGTGGCGTCCTGCGACACGGGCCAGGGCGTGCTTGGCACCGCAGCTGCAGCGGTGGCAGTACCTGCGCGAGAGCCGTCTCCAGCGCTGGCTGTCGCAATGGCCGCCATGGCGCAGGCGCAGCAGGCAGTGGCAGAAATCGGCGCAGTGCAGGCCCAGCCACCGGTGTCGGCCGCCGCTTCCGCTGCTCCATCCGCAGTGCTGCAGCTGCCCAGGAATGCCAGCGCCCCCGTGCTGCCCCACATGGCAAGCATGCCCATGCTCGTGTCCCTGCAGCAGGCGGCCCTGCTGGCGGCCGGGCCAGCTCCTGCAGCCCAGACGCCTCTGATGCAGCAAGCAGCCGCACTGCCCACGCATGCTGTTGCAGCTCAAGTGCAGCAGGAGGCTGCACCGGCGGCCCTGCCTGGTGCAGGGCAGCAGCATTTGGTGCAACAAGCGGCTGCAGCGCCCACGCCAGCTGTTGCAGCCCTTGCGCCCCTGGCGCAGCCAGCGCTACTCTTGCCTGCCACCGCAGTGGCGCCCCAGCTGCTGCTCGTACAGCAAGTAGCCACAGCAGCAGCTCCCACTGCCGCATCCCAGCAGCAGCTGACTCAGAAGGCAGCTCCAAGCAGTGGCAGTGCCGGGCAGCACATGCTGCAGCAGATGCCAGCTGCCGCAGCCACACAACCTGCGGCGACGGCGGCGGTAGCTGCGGCAGCAGTCACGGGCACTCAGCCGCAAGTCGGTGCCACCCAGCCAGCAGCTCAATACCAGCAGCAGGCAGCGGCAGCGGCGGCGCAGCAGGTGCAGCCCACAGTGCTACAACAGGGCCAGCTGCAGCAGGCTGCAGTGCATGCCGTCCCAACTGCCCAGCCAGACCTGCTGGTGCCTGCAGCAGGCAGCGGCAGCCTGCCTGCTCTGGGCAGCGGCAACCTTCCCGCTCTGGACAGCGGCAGCCTGCCTGCTCTGGGCAGCGGCAACCTGCCGGCAGTGCAGCCGTGGGCTGGAGCTCAAGACCTGGTCTCAGAGCCATCGCTGCACTACATGCTGGTAGCCTGCATGGCGGCTCCCCTGAGGCCACCACCACCGCAGGCTCTGATGCCTGCTGCACCGCCGCTGGCTGTCATTGCCCAACAGCAGCTGCAACCGCAGCCGCCGGCAGCACTGCAGCTGAGCGGGGTGCAGCAACAGCAAGTGCCACCGCATGCAGCCGGATCCTTTGGACCACCGGCAGTTACGCAGCAGGCGGTCATGCAGCAGCAAGCCCTGGCTCAACACCAGCAGGCGGTTGCTACCCAGCAGCGGCAGCAGCAGCAGCAGCAGGCGCTCTTGCAGCAGCAGGCGCTTGCGGCTCAGCAGCAGGCGCTTGCGGCTCAGCAGCAGGCGCTTGCGGCTCAGCAGCAGGAGGAGCAGCAGGCACTTGCACAGCAGCAGGCCCGGGAACAGCATGCACTTGCTCACCAGCAGCAGGAGCAGCAGCAGGTGTTGATGCAGCATCAAGCATTGGCGCAGCAGCAGCACGAGCAGCAGCAAGAAGCTGTAGTGCAGCAGCAAACATTCGCGCAGCAGCAAGCGCTTGTGGCGCAGCAGGCGGTCTTGCGGCAGCAGGCGCTAGTGCAGCAGCAGTTTGCGCAGCAGGCCTTTGCGCAGCAGCAGCAGCAGCAGCAGCAGCAGCAGCAGCAGCAGCAGCAGCAGCAGCTCGCAGTGCAGGCCTTTGCGCAGCAACAAATGCTGCCGCCGCAGCTGTTGGCGGCATCTCAGCAGCCGGCACATGTGCAGCAGTTGATGGGGATGGCTGCTGCACCGCCGTCAGAGCCACAGCAAGCGCCCTCGCCGCTGGGCCTGCAGCCTGGACCACCGGTCATTGCACAGCAGGCGCAGCAGCCTGGACACGTCATGACAGAGCAGCCTCTGCCCGTGTCCCCCAAGGCAGCTTTCTCGGTGGCATCCGGAGCAAGCATCTCGGGCCCTGGCCAGCAGTGATGTTTCGACAGTCATTGCCCCCTGTGTCTGTTCATTTTATCAACATAACAAGCAGAGCAACATGTAGCGATTCGAACAAGAACATGGCAGGTTGAAAGTGACAGCGCAACCGCTAGCTGCAGGCTCCACCCAGCCCGGACTGCACAGCTGCGTCTCCCCGGCTGCTATCCTCGGGCGTCCACCTGGATGGTGGGGCTGCCGCATGCCGCCGCACCTCGGCCCTTGTGCTTGGGGTTGGTCAGCACGTGCGCACGGTGCTTCAGGTACTGCCTGCAGGATGCAACGCAAAGCGACGGAGCATGGGGACTTTGGTGCAAGGTTGGCACTTGGGAGGGGGCGGGCGCAACTCGAGCATGGAGGGGATGGACGGTTTGCCCGACCTGCAGCTGAAAACCCATCGCCCTCAGCCACCCATGGCCCACCTGTCCACCAGGCCGCCGCCCTCCTCCAGCTCGTCATCGCTGCTGCCGGCCAGATCAAAGGGGTTGGCGCCCGCGCCCTCATCTCCGGAGCTGCCCGGGTCCTCCACGTAGCCCACCACCCGGGTCAGCGCAGGGCCACCAGCGGAGCCGGCGCCCGGGCTGCGGGCGCCCAGCTGCCTGCGCAGCGCGGCAGTGAGCGGCTGCAAGCCAGGGGGCAGCAGTTTGGTGGGATGAATGAGTTCAAGGTCAGTATAATGTGCCCAACAACCATGTGACCACACAGCACCCAGGCATCCCACAAGCGCCGCACCTTGCCAGCCGTGACGGCGTCCAGCCAGGCAGGACCCGCCCAGGTGCGGCGCCGGAAGCCCTTGCGCAGCGCCTTTTCGCCGTCTGCCGCCGCTGCGCCATCCTCGCCCTCCTCCTCCTCCCCCTCCTCCTCTCCCTCGGCTGCCTCTTGGCTGTCCTGCCCCGCCGGCTCCACCGGTGGCGTAGTCTGCCCGTCGGCCCACTTCAGCTTCTTGCTAGATGCAGCCCGCAGGCTGGCCTCGCTGGCCTCCGTAGTGCCCATGCTGCTAGACAGGCTGCCCTGGCTGGCGCTGCCGCCGTCAGCGGCTGCCTGTGCCTCGGCTGCCGCCGCGGTGGCTGCCTCCATCTGCTCCACCAGCTGCATCAGGCGGCCCAGGCGCCCGCTCACATCGGACAGCAGGCCGGGCAGCTCGGGGAAGAACTCCTTGTCATGGATGCCTGCACCCACTGTGATGCGGGGGCTGCTGGGCTCTGCGGCAAGGGGCAACATGAGTAGGCAAGGTGGGCTAGAAGGCAGGGAGATACTGCTAGGCACAGACATCAGGCGCGCAGATTGGCTGTTCCCGGCACCGACCCTGCCCCACTACCCCACCACATCCGGGACCTGCCCACCTCCGGGTGCCGCCAGCATAGTGATGCTGCCGCGCCGGTCCATCAGGTGCGTGGCGCTCATGCGGCGCACCGCCTGGTGCTGCCCCGTGGTACGGCGGTGCACGCTGCTCATG
The DNA here is from genome assembly GCA_006782975.1 of Chlorella sp. Dachan. Taxonomy (NCBI): domain Eukaryota; kingdom Viridiplantae; phylum Chlorophyta; class Trebouxiophyceae; order Chlorellales; family Chlorellaceae; genus Chlorella; species Chlorella sp. Dachan. Next base: position 1,044,956 of record RRZL01000022.1, on the reverse strand, counting down.
CGGCGCCCGCCCACCATGGAGGTGCGCCGCCGGGCGTCTGCTCCGCCGGCCGGCTCCATAGCGGCCTTGAGGCGCAGTGCCAGCAGATGCAGGCCCTGCAGGGCAGGAGATGGCAGGAATATGGAATGACAGGGGGCAGAGCAAACGCTGCTTGAGCACATGCATATCACACAGGTGGGCCTCTTCTCCACCAACCCAGCCTGCACATTTCCAGACCCTCTCGTCAGCACCTGGTCGGCCGCCACGCACACTTGGCTGAGCTTGGAGAACTTCTCCTTGGCGGTGTGCTTGCGCCGGCGGGCTTCAGCAATGGCTGCCTGACGCTCCAGCAGCTCCTGCTCAGCTGCCATGTCGGGGTTGGCTGGCGCGGCAGGAGCGGCGGCTGCGGGCGCTGGTGCTGCAGGAGCAGAGGCAGCCGAGGAAGGCTCCACTGCCGCAGCAGCTGCCGAGTCACCACTGGTGCTGGCCACCTGTGGTGCTTCCCCACCAGCAGCAGCGGCAGCTGGGCTGTCGCCCTCCACGCCGCCATCCTGGCTCGGGCCTGCCGCCTCGATGGCAGCAGCGCTGGCTGCCGCCTGCTGGGGGCTGAGGGCGTCGCCCTCCTGCACAGAGGACCCAGCCGGCAGCGGCACAGCCGCCGCTGCCTCCAGCGGGCTTGCCTCCTGGGCTGCCCCTTCCTGCCGCGCTGCCATTTCTGGAGCTGCCTCCGCTGGCCCATCCTCTGCAGCTGGCTCCACTGTTGCCATCGCAGGGCAATCCCTGCTGTGCTCCGTCTGGATCACCTGCTCCACCTGGGGCTCTAGCTCTGCTGCCTGTGCCGCTATGGCAGCTGTGCCCTCTGCCGGCTCGCCGCGGGCGCTCAAGCTGTCGGCGGCGTCAAACACCTCTGCCCGCTCGGCCAGCAGGGCAGCCATCTCCTGCTTAGCCCGTGCCTCGCGCACCTCCGCCAGGCGCACCAGCTCCCGCATGTTGGCCTCCTTGGCCTTCAGCTCTGCAGGAGCAATGTGGCAGGGGAGGAGGATGAGGTGAAGAGCTGCGGGACATGGCCGGGCCCGGGATGGAGAGGCACATTCCACTTGCAAGCACTGGTATTGATCCTACCCCCCTGCTGAACGCAACCCTGCACACGCATGCCATGGACTCACCCTGCCAGTAGGCGATGACATCCTCAGCGGTGGCGGCGCCGCAGATGCCGTGCAGGCGCGCCCAGCTGGCCTCCAGCGCCTCCAGCTCAGGCACAACCGCCGACAGTCGCGCTGTGGCGGCATCCCGCTCCGCCCTGCAGTTCAGCGAATGGGGAGAGGCGGCCTGTTGCAGAAGCCGACAGCACAGGCACACCCGCCCGACGTGGAGCCGTAGAAATCGACGCCCATCCACACCTCCTCCTCACTTGGTCTTGGCGGCGCGCTCCGCCTCGATGCGCGCCTTCTCAGCCGCCAGCGCCGCCTGCTGCTCCCGCCGCTGCACGTCCTCCGCCTTGCGCCGCTCCAGCTCACGCACCTGGGCAATAGGGGCAGTGAGCTTGAAGCAGTGGTGAGCAAGGGGCGTTGTACATGGAGGCAGGAGGGGGCGGGGTTGGTTGAGGCGACCCGCAAAGTGGCATGCAACCAACGCTCCCGAGCTGCATTGCAGCCACCCAACAGTTGGCGGCCCACCTCCTTGCGGCGGTCCTTTAGCTTCTTGTGCCAGTCGCTGCGCACCTGCTCAGTGACAGGGCAGGTAACGGGCAGCTCAGAAGCGGGGAGGCTGAGCTGCAAAGGACAGCTCAGATGGCCAGGGCACTTGTCGTAACACCCAACCGCCAGGCACGCCTGACCTGGTCGTACATCATGACCACGCCGCCCAGCACGCGCTCCGCATCCTCCTTGGCCGCCCGCATCTCATGCACCTGCAAGCTTGCACAGCGGGGCAGCAACGGTTGAGGCTGCACCCATCAGCTGTGAAGCAGCGTGTGATGCCAGACGGCCGGACACAGCATGCAGCGCAGCGAGGCAGGCACCTGCTTGGCCAGTGTGGTGAGGTCGTCGGAAGCACCTTCTTTGAGCGCGCGCGTGTTGCGCATGCGCTGCTCTGCGGCATCATGGTCGCGCCTGCGGAGGGCACATCCACGAACCGTTTGAGTCAGTATGCAGGCATGAGGCCTGTACGCCACCTGTGCTACATCATGACCCTCCATTTGCTGCGCTGCACACCATAACCAGCTGCCTGCGTGCACTGGAGTCCCTCCTGCTGGACCGCTGTCACTCCCACCCGCCCTCACCTGGTGCGGATCTCCAGCAGCTTGAGTAGCTCGTGCTTGGCCTCCGCCTCCAGCATGTCACGCTCCACGCCCGCCAGTTCCCCGCTCAGTGCCGCCACGCGCTCCTGCGGAAAATATACGCAAGCGGTTGAATTGAGCAACGCACGACGGCATCGCGTGCAAACAGAGGAGGAGCACCGGGCCAGGGAGGGCTGCTGTCACCTGCAGGTCCGCCATCGCCTGCGGCATGAGCACCTCGCAGTCCCTGCTGGTTGTCGCCAGCTGCTCCAGCCTGCAGGGATGGTGGAACGCGGCAGACAGCTCACGGGGTGCGGCAGCTGGAGGCGGCGCCGGGGGGCAGGGGCACTGGACAGCCGACTGGTGGCGGCGCCAGGGGGCAGGGGCACTGGACAGCCGACTGGTGGCGGCGCCAGGGGGCAGAGGCACCGGACAGCCAACGACAGGCGCCGCCAGGCAGCCTGTGGCGCCGCTGTGCCGGCACCCACGCAGCACCCACGTGTCTGACAGCTCGTGCGTGGCGCGCCGCAGCTCGTTCAGCTTCTCCTGCTTGGCCGCCAGCTCGCGGCGCAGCAGGCGGATGTCCTCCTGCTGCAGCTCGCCGCCGCTCTTGCCCACGTCGGCACGCAGCTTGGCCAGCGAGTCCAGCAGGGCGGCGCGCTCCGCCTTGACCTTCTCCAGCTCCGCGCGCTGGGGGGGAGCAGGGCGGGCGATCTTCTCGTACGGGTCGTCCAGCTCGATCTCCTTGGCGATCGAGACGCCGTCGTTCGTGATCGTGGGGGCGCCCCACTTCTTCTCGAGAACGACGTTGCGGCCGCGGGGGCCCAGGGTGACCTTGACCGCGTCGGCCAGGATGTTCAGGCCGCGCTCGAGGCCACGACGGGCCTCCTCATCGAAAGCGATGATCTTTGCCATGTGGGTTTCGTCCTCCCAGGACGGTGGCTTACGGATTTAGCACTCAACGAAGCGGAGTGCTAAATCATTCTGGCACTCGACCCCCACGAGTGCAAGCCACCGACCCGAGCGACGGGCCCGGTCAGGCGACGACACGCACGGACTCCGCCTGCGGACCCTTCTGGCCGGAACCGACCGTGAACTCGACGGTCTGGCCCTCCTCCAAGACCCGGAAGCCAGTCATGTCGATGTTGGAGTAGTGGACGAAGACGTCCTGTCCGTCCGTGACCGTGATGAAGCCGAAGCCCTTCTCGGCGTTGAACCATTTGACGGTGCCCTGGGTCATGCTGATCTCTCCTGCTGCTGGTGGGACAGCGTCATCGTATGCACGCCGAGGGGCGCGAAACGGGGCCGGAGGGCACTTGTTGACACGGCGGAACCGAAGTGTTTACCGGGCCGAAACACCGCGCACGCTCAGGGGGCGTCGGGAGCCGGTTCCCCGCCACCGGCGCGGTCCACACCCAGGACGATCGTGAGCTGCGAACGCTCCGGATCCGCCGACGGATACGCGTCGCTCTGCTCGGTGCGCGCGCCGCCGATGACGTCCGCGAGACCCGCCGCCGCCGCCTCGTCCTCCGGCGCCACGTAGTAGACGGTGGTCTCGGGGAAGTCGGTCGACCCGGCCTCGCTCGCGAGCACGTCGTCCGCCGCCCACCCGGCCGCGACGACGGCATCCTTCGTCTGCGTCGCCAGGCCCGCGGCATCCGTGGCGTTGAGGATCAGCACCTGGTAGGCCGTGTCGACGACGGGCTCCACCGCGGGGGCGGTCGCCGTCGGTACGGGTTCCGCCTCGGCGGGGAACAGCTCGATGCGACCGGAGAGCAGGAGGCTTCCGAAGATGCCGACGACGATCAGGATGATCGTCGCTACCGCCGACCAGAGCAGGACGGCACCGGCGCGCATGCGCGGGTTCTCGGCGCGATGGGCGCCGACGCGCCCGGCGGAGGGGACGTCGTCGAAGCGATCCTTCGGGTATCGGTTCTTCGGCACCAGACGA
>RRZL01000022.1:1024460-1040474 GCA_006782975.1 Chlorella sp. Dachan | reverse complement strand
GCGCAGCAAGAGCCGGTCGCCCCGGCGCTCCCGCTCCCGCTCCCCCGCCCGGGGCGGCGGCAGCTGGCGGGTGAGCCTGCTGTGCTGACTTGGGTTCTGGGGGACATGACACACTCTGATGCTGCGGCCATGCGTGCTAACCTTGCACTGGTTCTGCTGCGCACTCTGGTGCGCACGTGCCATGTCGAGCCAGCTGGTGCCTGCCACTGCCGCCGGAGCCGCTGAACCGGCCTTCCTCCGCCCGCCCTCCCTCCCCCCGCCAGGACAAGCTGGACCGCCTGTTTGACAAGGGCTACCTGCGCAAGTCGGAGATCGACCAGGTCCTGCTGGACGACCTGGAGAGTGAGTGGGGGGTGGTGGCTGAAACCGGCAGGGGCAGTGGGTGTGCTGACCCGCGGGGAGGGAGTGCTGCCATGGGGAGGGAGTGCAGGCCACGCTGGCCGCCTGCCATGAGTGCTGCGCTGCATGTGAGCGGGTGGGGCTCCCTGCTGCCATGCATGCCCAGCATGGCTGCACCCTGCCGGCTCTGTAGCCCAACATGGTGGCTGCTGTTAACTCTCTTGTCGTAGAGCTGAATGATGAGGAGGCTGGCTGCGTGGTGGACCGCCTGACTGAGGCCAACCTAGAGTGAGTTGCAGCCGAGTCGCAGCCGAGTGTCGGCTGGCTCAGCAGGGCAGCGCGAGCGGGAGGGCTTGGCACTGGCGCTTGGCACCGGGGCATGAAGCCTGGCAGCGCCATGCGGGGCTTGCGGGTGGGGGCAGCAGCAATTGCTGCTGAACTGCAAGCAAGCCGGCGCGCGAAGCCAAGTGCGTGCCCAACACCGCGGTAAAAGTGCTGACCTGTGGCCGAATGTGTGCTGTCACGCCCCTCCACCTGCAGCCGCATCCGCAACCCCAACGGCTTCATGGCCGGCATCATCAAGCGCGTGCGCCAGGATGGCCCCGACCGCGGTGCGTGCAGTTGCCAGGAGGAGTCGCAGCTGGGAGGCAAGGCAGCACATGCTCCGTTGGCCTGCAGCCCAGTTCAGTCAGCACCCTGGCATCTCGCCTGAGCGCGGTATCGCCGTCCCCAATCCTGTGGCTGCTGCAGGTGCGGGCAAGGTTGACATCCTGCCCCGCTCCGTGCGCCACCGCCTGGAGGACTGCATTGATGATGTGAGCCTCCTGGGGAGCCAGCTGTGGCCGTTTGCCTTGCAGGCAGTGGTTGCAGCGGCGCATAGGGTGGTGTCCGCGGCTGGCCGTGTGCCGTGGTGCAGGCTGCCGTGCAAACATGAGGCCGCTAGCCAATGTGTGTGCACCGCTGCACGAGCATCAGTGCACTGCTCTGGCGCCAACTGCGCTGCCCACTCCACGCTCTCCACAGGGCAAGATCAAGCGCGAGGCGGTTGACCAGCGCATGGTGCGCGCTCTGGCCGACATGCCGGCCGAGCTGGCAGAGGAGGCGGTGAGCCGCTACGCGCGGTCCGTGGACGAGCACGTGCGCAACCCTCAGGGCTTCATGGTGAGGGCCACCGCCCGCTGCAGCCTGCTGTGATGGATAACTTGTAGCTTTGGATGTGGCTGCCGTGGACGGCCATGTGCGCGACCCGCAGGGCCCAGGGTGAGGCGGGCCAGTCACTTGGTATGCCACGGAGGCTCTTTACACGGTGGGATGGGCGGCAGGGCGGCTTGTGGGCGAGCATTCACCCCCAATGGCTGCCTTGCATTCCACAAGGCGTGGATGTCAACCTTGCTTGATCCAGCAGCTCCAACGACTTGCTGTTCCTCCGTCCCATTCTTGCGCCAGATGGGCATCATCAAAAAGGTGCTGGAGGAGGACCGGTTTGGGCGCGGCGGCGGCGGCGGCGGCTATGGGTAAGTGGCCGTGCTTGCCAAAACGCGCTATCACCCGCGGTATTGGTGGGTGCCCCGCAGCTGTAGCATCGGCTGCAGTTGGAAGTTCCTGTGGGCGGATCGGAGCAGTGCCTCAGACACAGCCCCATTTCTCCTGTGTTGTGCAGCGGCGGCGGCTACGGTGGCGGTGGCTATGGCGGCGGCGGCGGGTGAGAGGCAGCACACACGTGTGCGGTTTGCTTGTGCATGGGCGTGAAGAACAAAAACAGCTGTGGTTTGTGGCGCTGCTTTTCCTGCGCTGCACCCAGCAGAGCATCCGGGGGACCCTGCTGACCTGTTGCCCTGCACGTCCCCTCCCTCTGCCCTAACCTTGTAGCTATGACCGTGGCTATGGCGGCGGCGGGTGAGGATGCCAGCTAGCCGCTGCTCGTGATTGGGGCTGCAACCAGGCAGTGGGTGGGCTGAAAGTCGGGCACGCTGGGATTGCCATCCTGGCCGCGCACCACTGGCACCTGCAGATGCACCCTGCTGACCCTTCCAGGCTGGCTGCCTTCCTGCCGTTGCAGCTACGGTGGTGGTGGCGGCGGCTACCGGGGTGGCTACGACTCGTACGGCAGCCGCGGGGGCGGCGGGTGAGCTCTGAGCCTGCTTGCTTGAATAGCAGCAAGATGTAGCCCCCAAGCAACCGCGCACCCGGTGCTCTCCAGCCGTCCGCCACTCGCCACAGCTGTGCCATGCTAGCTGTGCCAGGTGTTGCGTTTGATGCCGACCCTTGCCCACCCGTGTCCCACAACCTGTGCTTGCAGCTACGACCGTGGCTACGGCGGCGGCGGTGGCGGGTGAGCCCACGGCTGTTGTTGTTCGCATAGAGCATGATGGGTGCCCCTTGCCTGCTGATGTTCGGTGCAAGCTTGCACACTCGTGCCGCAGCTCACCCCTTTTTCCCTCCCCGCTCCCTGCCTGCAGCTACGACCGCGGCTACGACCGCGGCTACGACCGCGGCTATGACGACCGCTACCGGAGGTATTGAGTGGTGTGTGTCGGCCTGCCTGGCCAGCCCATGCTGCCACTCGGTGGGCAAGGGCGTACGCGAGCCTGGCCCCATGGTGCCTCGTGTGTTGCCCCTCGCCCATGCCTGTTGCTGCACGGTTGCCTGTGATGCCTGTTGCTGCACGGTTGCCTGTGCGTACCCATGCCCGTGATACCTTGTGTTGATACGCTCACCCACATGTAAATGTTATCAGTCATGGTCATTTGGAGCAGGGTCAGGAGCAGCACAGGAGCCAAAGGCACAAGCAGGGGAGCACGGGAAGCCAAGCTGTCGCAGCTGCTGCTGGCTGGGGCGGGGCAGCCAGGTCCTGTCCTGTTTCACAGCTCCTTTGCAGACACCTGCGGTGGGCAGCAGGGGAGGGCAGCACGCGCATGGGGCCATCCAAGGACCCAAAAGGGTTTGCCAGGCTTACAACCAGCCATGCAGACCGCCTACTTGATGCCGCTGCTCTTGCCTGCCAGCGCGCAGCGTTCACAGCTGCACAGCCTGCCCACCTTCATCTGGTTGTTCCTGACGAGCGCTCCAAACACTCGCTGCGCCAGGAAGAGGTAGTGCGGCGGCCAGGCGGGGTGCAGCGCCGCAAACTCCCGCCGGAACGAAAGGAACATCATGAGCGGCAGCAGCGCAGCTAGCGCAGCGGCGGCAAACAGCGGGAATAGCACCGCCAGCGCTGGGTGGATGTGAATGGCTGGCTGCGGGTGGCAGGCAGGGCAGCAGAGCAGAGGTGGAGTGACGCAGTCTGGAGGTCGGGAGTAGTAGCAGCGGCAGCACACAGCCGGTGCCAGGGTGCTTGCACTTGCCTGCAGCGCGTGCACTCCGTGCCAGAACAACAGCAGCAGGCCCGCTCTGCAGACAGCGGGTTGGTTGTATAGAGAGCAGGCCGTGGTTTTCAGGGTGGCCCTGATCGCATGCAGGCGGTGGCCCCGGCTGGCAGCAAGGGCGGCCCCGGCCGGCGGCGGCGGCAGCCTACCCCCCGCCGGGGCTGCTTGCAGGTGCTCACGACCATCTCTCACATGAGCGCCATTGTTTCTAGCAGCGCAACCAGCGACGGCGCCTTCCGGCCGCCGTCCTGAGGCAGCAGGCTAGCCAGCGCTGGTCCCTTGGCCATTGCGGAATGTCCTTAGTGCTTGCAAATTGGGTTACAATGCGCGGTTAAATGACGCCACCGCTGCAACGTTTGTGGAGGAGGGTTTGCGCAGCGCTGCCGCTGCCGCCAAGTGAGCACAGGGCCGCATTGCTGTGCTTGCAGCTGCAGGCCAAGTCAGGGCTAATTTGATGTATTCACTCAATCCATCAGCTTATCACCTCGGTGTTCCACCTCGATAAGGAGGCACGCGCTCTTAGCGATGCAGGGCACGTGCATGACCGGCGTGGGCTCTGGTGCCACGGTGTTGTTGCACAAGAACTGTTGACATGGTTGCACTTCAAACTTGCAGCTGACATAAGGCGCACATCAACATGATACATAATACCACTCACTGCAGACATTCACACACAGGCAGCGCTATATATTTCAGCGGGCTCCTCAGCCTCGGGGAGCTCCATCTGCGCGCTCACTCCAGCTTGCCAACAAAAGGCTGGTTGAGGCGGGGTGCGTAGGCCCACTGCGCCACACAGCCCGCCAGCGACAGGCCCGCTAGGCCCAGCAGCCACAAGGGGCCGGCATACTCCTCAAGCGAGGCTGGGAGGGAGGTCCTGATGCCATTGCAGATGACTGGGCTAAAGCCTGCAGGCAGGGGGAGCGGCGCGGCAGGCAGGGGGCATCGCAGCAAGACACAAGCAGGTGCAGGGAGCACGAGTGAGCGTCTCTGCTGCTGTGCGACAGGCCACTCAGCCGGCTGGCTGCCCAGCTGGGCTGCAAGTGGCTGGGACCCAGGGCGCACCTCCAATGACCCCCAGCGCAAGGTTGTACCTGCGCAGGAGGGCAGAGCTCCGACGCTGCTTAGATTGACTGGTGATGCGCACTCCCCCGAGCGGCCCCCCTATCACGGCAGAGGCACGATGGGTTCCAGTTCGATGCAGTGATTGGCTCACCCCAAGGAGTAGCCTGTGATGCGCTCCAGCGGAGCGTACAGCCGTGTCATGGGCAGGCCCACGCACACCTGCGCTCCTCGGTGGCACGCCGGGCAGGCATGTGGCAGGCTTCCGGGCACAGCACAGGCGAGCAGCAAATCCGCGCATGGGCGATGCCCTGTTCACGCTCCTCATGCACCCACACGCCGGCCAGAATGAGACGGCCGCTGTGCAAAGGCTGGCCATGTCTCACCAGCGCCGCGCCCACCAGGGCCAGCATGGCTGGAGACAGCAGCCAGGCAGCCACATCGGACGAGAAGGATCCTGGTGGGTCACAACGTTGAGCAAAGTGGAAGGTCTGGCAGGCCACACCAGCAGCGATGAGTGGGGCATGCCATGCGGCGCAAGCGCTGCCACAGTGCTCTCTGAAGCACTCCCATGTATGCAGCAATGCAGCTGGGCAGCGCTGCGCTGCCTTCCACGCCACCAGCCTACCGTAGAACACGCCAAAGGCTGCGCCGGCGCCGGCTGCAATGACGCCCGCATTGGCGTTGATGGACCTGCCTCCAGCATCCAGCCACAGGCCCATCACCAAATAACCCAGGATGCAGACGGGAATTGAGGCCAGCAGGATGCCCTGCAGCGCAGACGGCACAGCGAGCATGCAAGTTCGATGCCAGAGGTCTAGCAGCTCGATGCGTTAGTGCAAAAGGGGGTGTGCACGGCCGTGCCAGACAGGTCCAAGCAGCGGTTCCTAGACCGCAGCTGGCAGCAACTCCCCAGTGCTCACCAGCCACACACCTGTGACATGCGAGTGGGCAGGTAGCCCTGGCGCAGCTTGGAGGGCAGCCAGGAGGTTAGCAGGTAGTAAGCCGCCGCGCACTGGTGTCGTACAAACCAGGGGGAGGCAAGTGAGGAGCGGAGGGCTTCAATCAGTCGTGCCCAGCTGCACGTGCCCACAGCTCAGGCTGTTGTCACACTATGTAGCATGGTTTCAGTTGCTGTTGGCCTCACCCAACTTGACACGGCCGTTTGGACGAGCAGCCCCAGCCAGTTTGTTTGCACAACGCGCACCAGCGGAATCTGCAACGCGGGAATCAGAGCAGCGACTTCTGTGCGGCATGGCTTTGCCCCCTCTGCATGGGAAGTGGCCAGCCACCTGCGCACTCAACCAGGACACGTGCTTGCTGCTGCTACCAGACAACCACAAGCAAAGCCGAGCCTGTCAGCTCGCCTTGGTGTTGCTGGTGTCCTGGCCGTGGAGCCTGCTAAGCCTGCCTTGGTCCTGGTGGGAGGCCCGCCGAAATGACACCTCCCCCCGCGCCTCTGCCGCGGCTTCGGCTGCGTCAAAGCAGGCATCTGGTGATGGCGGCGAGCTGGTGCCGTGTTTGGTAGGTGTCATGCCCTCCTCGCTCTCACGTGCGCTGCAATGCAAGGCGTTGAGCAGCTGTACAGCAGCAGTAGCTGAGCCGGTTCCACTCACGGCGTCAAGAAGCATGCCAAGCATGTTGGGCTGGTGTTCTGTGTGTCGACCACATGCTGAAAAGGCAGCCATCAAACCCAAGCCGCTCAGCCGGCGAGCCTGCCCACCATCCCAGCCCCACCTCTTTGCTGCCTGCATTTCAGCGGCTTGCTTGGACGACGCAGACCGTGGCGCCGCCTCCCACTGGACACCCTCCCCCAGCAGCTTGAGCTGGCGCTGGGAGAAAGCTGAGGAGGCGCGCCGGCGGGCGGCACGCATGGCCTGCAGCAGCCAGGGTGGCAAAGCGTCGGAGGCATGCCAGGGCGCACCCTGCGCAGGAGTGAGACAGGCAGCCGCTGCATCGCTGGCTGCCCAGTCCTTGAGGGACAGGCAAGCCCTTCCACGGGAGTCTGCATCCACACTGTGCATGGCTATGCAAGGGGGACAGCCCACCCGCCTGCCCTCAACGTGCCTCCAGGAAGGCGTGCGGCTCGGGCATGCCCTGCCGCAGGTAAGCGCCCATGAGTGCGGTGAAGAAGGACAGGGCGAATGGGATTTTCCAGCCCCATACCTGTGCAGCGGGGCATAGCACGGTCGACATGAAGCACAACGTGTTTGCACACACACGCATGCGGCAGCATGCCCCTCAGTTCCAAAGGTGAAGCCACGCCAGCCGGCATGCCTCTGCCCCTCCTCACCTCCATGTTGTCTGCGGCAGCCGCCAGGGGCGGGGAATGCGCAAGTGTTGGGAGGGCAGGGCATGCGGGAGAGTGTGTCAGGTGGTGGGGCATGCGGGGTGGGCTCTTGACGCAACTTACTGAGAGCAAGGTGCGCGCGCCAAATGTCGCACTTAAGCACCTATGCACACTGTGCATTCAACCAGTCCGTCAAGCACCCACATGGGGAAACGGTGGCCTGTAGGATCATGACCACAGCCAGCGCCAGCAGCAATCCGATGTTGGCCGTCGACTTCACCAGAGAACGAAATAGGACGGCACACGGTGGGTTTAGATGTGGCAAACGAGTGGGACCGACAAGTGCTCTGCCTTGGCAAGGCACTGAACTTCTGAAGAACCTGGGCCCGGCCCGGGGCCAGCGAGCAGTGGTTGCTGAGTGTGCATACCATGTGCGCACGGCCACCCGGCATGCCGGCCACACGTCTGCCCACACACGCACCTGAAGGCAGGCGGTCATGAACACGCGGCGCTTGGGTGCAGCCAGCTCCGACACGTACGTGATGGCGGCGCTGAACTCCCCTCCGATGGCCAGGCCCTGCACGAGGGAGCCGGATTTGGAGCATGGGGACCGTGAAGCTGTGTCACAACACTGCTGATAACCTGGTCACCACAACACAGGCCTGCTGCTGAAGGTCGCAGATTCCTCAGCGGGTTGCCCCCTGCAATGCATGGTGGATGTCACATCCCGCCAGCCCCCTCCTTGCCCTCGCAGGCGTGCTTGCCTGCAGCACGCGGAATATGGCCAGCAGGACGGGCGCTGCGGCGCCAGCGGTGTATGGCCCAACATCGTACGTGGGCAGTATGCTGCAAGAAGTGCAGCACGAGCGGTGTGGGCATCTCACTGTAGCAGCGGCAGCGGGCCATGCAGCACGCACGCAGGCAGGGAGGCCGCCTCGAGCGGCCACAGCCGTGCAAGCAGCAGAGGAGACCGCACGTTTCAGGTGCAGGTTTCAGGCAGCTTCAGTAAATGACACATCACTGGGCTGTGCCGGCCGCACCGCACACCTGACTGCGCAGGTAGCCACCGCCATGAGCACAATGCTCAGCAGCAGCGAGCGGCTGCGGCCGTACGTGTCGCCCACGTGGCTGCACGTGGCAGGGATGCGTGGTGAGAGATGGGTGGCCTTGGTGAGGAGGGTCAGGGCGGCACTGGCCAAGCGGCGCCCGTCCACCCTCAGGGACTTTGGGACGCTGCAACTCTCTGACGGAGGAGCGGGGAGCTTGCAGGCCCAACCAGCCAGGCCCAACCAGCCAGGCCCAACCAGCCAGGCCCCTCACATTGGCAATGGGCCGTGCTGCCATCGCCAGCCCAAACACTGTCCAGTCTGCCATAAGGGGTGGGGAGCCCACCACTGAGGCACGGGAGGTAGAGCGGATCCGGAGAAGCAACGCACCTCATGCACGGCAGGAACAGCAAGGAACAGTGCAGCCGGCAGCCGACTGCCAAGGCCATGGCTCACACACGGTGTCGCTGTGGAAGAAGGCCGCCTTGAGGGTGGCATCCAGCTGGGAGTACACAAAGAAGTCGTACCTGCGGAGCACGCAGGAGCATTTGAAGCGCGTGGGAGGTGCCAGCACTGGCGTGTCGCCCCATTCCAACCTTGAACTACTAGTTCTAGTCTCTAGTAGCCTAAGCCGCCCAAGCCTCACCACTCGAGCACAGAGCCGATGCCTGCGACGACCACCACCTGCACCCAGTCCTTGGTGGTCAACTGCACAGCCGGCTTCATATCTGCTAAGCATAAAGGGCAGGAGAAAGGGCAGGAGACTTATTATATGCTAAGCAGCCGATTTCATGTCTGCTAAGCAGAGAGGGCAGCAGGCGGTGCCGCCATGTGCAGTCCGCCGCCCGGTCCTGCCGCCGCCGCCTGCTCTGATGTCGCAACCCCGCCTTCCCTCGCCAGCTGCAGCGGAAAAGCTTCACAGCGTGGGTTCTGGCAGCGCCGGCCTCTCTCACCTGCCGCTGGTGCGCAGACGAAAGCGGCTGCTCGGTTGGGGAAGTGGGAGCTACTTGCAAGGTGCCGAGAGGTTTGATGTGCTATGCTGAGAAGCATGCAACGGATCGTAGGCGCCTGCAAAGCGTAGGCACTTAAAACAAGCCGCCGCCACCGCCGCTCAGCATTGGCAGCGCAGACCAGCAGGACCCGGCCCACCATTCCGCAACCTGAGAGGATGCGTCTCCCGCCATGCATTTTGCTACCCTGTCACCACCGACAGCTAGCGCCGAACGCGTACATTTTGGTCACCTCTGGGCAAGGGTGGCATGCATTGTTACATGCGCTCAGTCTGCCTGCCGAGACCAATGGTCTCACCCAAGCACCGGGGGTGGATATTCAGGACGCTCTGCACTCCAACTGCCATCTCTCTCTGTCTCTCTCTCTGTCTCTCTCTCTTTGTCATGGCACCACAGCTGTTCCAGGTCGGCACGCGGCAGGCACCAGCTGGCTCACTTGCGCGCCGCCGTGTTGTCCTCCGCCCGCTGCTCCACGTGCGGCAAGAACTTGCCTGCAGGGCGGGCAGGGCGGTGGGCATGCCCGATTGCGGCCAAGCGGCAATCCAGCCGGCAGTGGCTGCAGAGCTGGCTACAGCCCGTGGGCAGCAAAAATCTGCCACAACTGGAGGCCCACTACTCGATAGTATCATTATCATAAACCACAGCTCACCGTTGAAGGTGATGACCACCCGGTCCTCGCCGTGCTTCCCCTTCACGTGGTCCACCGTACAGAAGAAGTCAATGGCTGCGGGGAGGCGAGCCAGGAGGGCGGGGGGTCAGACCGTCCGATGCGTTGTCAGGGATCAAGTTGCGGCACAGAGTGAGCCTGTCAGCCAATCTGGCCAAGCCAGAGGCAAGCAAGAGGGTGCATTCGATGTGACCCAAGGAGCACCATCCTGTACAACCCACTGAGCATTGCCCGTCCACAAGCAGCAGCGGGCCCGAAAAAGGCAGGCAAGCCGCACCCGACATGATGCCGTCCCCAAACTTCTCGTTGATGATAGCCTTCAGCGCCTCTCCGTAGTGGTGCACCGCCTGCGGGGAGGAGGTTGCTAGGCGGTGCAGACCGGCGCTTGGCCAGCCGGCAACAACCGTGCGGCCGGCTCCTGCGCCAGGCCGGCTCTCAAAGTTGACGCGTAGCAATGCACCCACAGCACTGACCTCCAGCATGCGGTGCACGTGCGGTTCCTGGGCCAGCTCGGGGTCCCACCCGCGCGTCGGCGCGTGCTGCATCACGGCGATCGCCTCGTCGCTGTTGTGGCGAGAGAGGGCAGCGGGGGAAGGGGCAGGTAGGGCAGGGCATCCAGCCTTGCTTCAGTGCCAGCGACTGGCATGCACTGGCTGCAGCATGGATGTGCCCGCGCTCCGCAGCAACGGCAACCCCTAGTCTGCTCCAAGATTGGCTGCAGGCAGCTGGTGCACTCATGTTGCTCCACGGCCATGATTGTAGCTGGGCCAGCTCACTCAACAGCACACACGCCGCACCTGAGCTGCGGCACCGCTTTTTTCAGCTTGCCAGCCGAGTCCGGCTTGAGCTGCGCCTGGTTGAAGAACAGCTGGAGCAGGGGGCAGGGACAGACACCACAGCTTGGGGTGGGTGCGCTGGAGCAAGCTAGCTGCAAAGGGGCAGCTGCGGCGTCAGCAGGCACGCATTCCTTGGGCCGCCTGCACCCCTGCACTGTTCCACACCTGGGCCGTGTATGCATTGGTCCAACTGCGGCGGGAAGCATCAGGAATGGAAAGCAGCAGTAATCAGGAGGGGGGCCAGCTGCAAGGTGCTGGGAGCAGGTCGGGGCTGCCTGACGAGCACAGCCGCTCCGAACGCTGCGGGCAGCACGCCCTCGCCTCAGCAAACCACAGCAGGCGAGCATGTCAGGCGAGCAGAGCAGCAGGGCACAGCAGGGAAGCACAGCAGCAGGGCACTGCAGCAAACCACAGCAGGCGAGCACAGCAGGCGAGCAAGGCAGCAGAGCGCAGCAGGCGCGCACCCGCACTCGGCTGCGATATCGTCTGCGGCATGGGAAGCAGGAGGAGTGAGGTCGAGTGATTCAGTGTTGTAATGGGGGCAGAGGGAGTGCGCATCCCAACGTGGTGCAGCCAGCAGCAGGCCCGGGTGCAGCCACAAGGCGACCCAGCTCGCCCCGCCCCAGCTCGAGCGCACGCACCAAACGACTTGCCGCTGGCGGCCTTTGCTGCCAGCAGCTGATCCACGAACGCCACCTTTTGGCTGCAGAGGCAGGAAAGAAATCAATGTGTGACTGCAATGGCTGCAGCAGGTGCATCATGAGCGGGCCACCCTCGCTGCCGCCACCGCCGAGGGTGGCCCTTGGACTCAACCCTCAAGCTCACTCCCGCGTCCTTGGCGGCAGCAGCTGCGCTTGCGGCGAGGTATGGCAGGTGGCCAGGGCCCGCAGCTGGCGCCGGCAGGCCGCAGGAGCAGCCAGCTTGGGAGTGGAGGTGCGGGCGAGCCGGGCGAGCATGTTGGCAGCACAAAGAACACGATCCGGGACTGCAGAGGCGATCGGCGACAGCGGCGGCTCTGGGCGGCTCGGAATTGGGCAGAGCAAGTTTCATGCTGCGCCAATGCACAGCGCGCCGCAGCAAACGCTGCTGCCTCGCTACTCGTCGCCGATCAGCCTGCAGAATCTGTTGGATCGAAGCCGGCGGGCTGCAGGTCGCCTCCAGCCCAGCTCGAAAACTATGCTTGGCTTGTAGGCGGCCCGGCAGCATCAGTGCAGCTCAGATCGGGTCAGCATGAAGCGGAGCCGCGTCGGGAAGGCCAAGGCGGCCGGCAAGGGCCCGCAGGCCTCCGAGCCGCTGGCCGGCGACGAGGCGCAGCGCCTGAGGGCCATCATTGAATCTGCCGAGGGCGTGCACACCCTAGGGGGCGAGGAGCTGCTGCGAGCGCTCAAGGCCGACCGCCCCTGCGACTCCAAGAGCTGCAAGGTCGGTGGCGGCGGCGCCGCTGCTGCGGGCGGTTGCACAGCAATCTGGGGCAGCCCTTCGGCTGGTTGGGGCCCGGATGTGCAGCAGCAGACTGCAGTGTGCTGCAGCTACCTGCAGTGCGTAATGCTCCTGCCTGCCGCCGCAGGCGCACCCGAGGCCGGCCCGCCAACCGCCCTCAACCGGCGCACCCGCAACCGACACAGCCGCCTGCCTGCTCCCCGCTCCTGACGCTGCTCCGCAGGGCAAGTCGGGCAACCCCAACTGCCTGTGCAACCTGGTGCCCGCACCGGACAGCTATCGCAAGGCGGGGCTGTGGGCACGGCAGGTGCGGCCCTGCGGCAGGCGAGACTGTGCGTCGCATGTTGCGATGCGGCCCCAGCCAGACGAGCAGCCAGACGAGTGGGCTGCAGGACAACCACAACAGCGATAGGCGCCTATAATGCCGACGCTCTCAATCTGCTGCAGGCCGATGTGCTGGGCACGCTGGGAGCCGACCCCGCTGACACGCAGCGCAAGGTGCGCCGGCCGTTGCATTTCAGCATGGCCTTGCAAGCATCGTGCTGAGCGTCGCTGCATTGGTCTGCAATGCCGCTGTATTGCTGCGTCGAGACCGAGCGTTGCTAAGCGTTATGCTGAACAGCAGCGGGGAGCAGGTGGGACATGGCAGCGGTGGCGACAGCGTGGCGCCTGCGCGTCTTCCCCAGCGCTGCTGCCCACGTCGAGGCTGTGGTCCATGCTTCACTGTGTTGCGGCAATATGACTTGTTGCCGCAGGACCGCAGCAAGCCTGTGGGGCTGAAGAACCTGGGCAACACCTGCTACGTCAACAGCGTGCTGCAGGTGGGTGCTGGCTGTGCTGTTGGATAGCCATGCAATTTGGCACAGGGGGGTGTCCCGAGCTTGTCGGAGGCTTCTCTTTGTATGCCGGGCAACCTCAGCCGTGTCACCTCATCCAGCACCCGCCCGCACTCCTGCCGCCCCGCAGTGCCTGTTTGCTAACCAAGCCTTCCGCCGCGCTGTGTACGCGCTGCGGCAGCCGCTGGCGGACGAGCCAATTGTCAAGGAGCTGCGGTGAGCAGCAAACGGGTGCTGCCCAGCTCACTTGACGCAAGCGCAGCGCTGCACACCGCATGTGCGACGGTAGATGGTGGCGGCTGCCACGCAGCTGTGTCACCCCCGTGCAGTTCTGCGCCACCCTGATTGCCGTCTTCTCACCCTGTCGGCTGGCCTGCAGCGAGCTGTTCCTGGCCATGGAGCACGGCTGCCGCGACCCAGTGGACCCCGCACCGCTGGCCCGCGCCCTCAACCTGGGTGCGTGCCCTGCTGGTGCTGTGCTGAAGCTGGGAGCGCTGTTCGGATCTGGGCTAATGTGAATTTTGGGCTGTTGCTCGGTTCCTCCGCTGGACAGCGGATGCTCTGCGGGACCCGGCATAGTGCTCAGCAGGCGTCTTTTCATGCTGGACTGCCCCCTGCAGACCATGCGGTGCAGCAGGATGGCCAGGAGTTTATGAAGCTGTTCCTCACGCTGCTGGAGGCGCGGTTCAGCCAGCAGGAGGAGCTGCGGGACATCATCCAGGTGGGCGGGAGCTGTCATCTGCACATTGCTTGCTGGTCAGGCACACATTCCAGCTCGCTAGCTGGGCGGCTCAGCAGGAGGAGCTGTGGGACATCTTCCAGATGGTAACTATCCCGAACCTGGGCTCAGGATGGCAGCAGCAGCTCCAGCGGAGCGCCATGCTGGTTGGTAAGCAGTAGCTGCAACAGGCTGCTCCCACCGCCCCTGCCTGCCTGCAGGCGCTGTTCCGTGGGCAGAGCGGTTACCTGACCCTGTGCCAGTCGTGCCTCAAGCAGTCGGGCAAGTGCAGCACGCCGCCGTTGTGTTGGTGCTTGCTGGGCGGGGGTGGCCATCCAGCCATCTGCTGATGGATGGTGATGGGCCCGCTGGCTTGAGGGCGGCTCATTGCGCAGCTTGGTTTGCTCAGCATGCTCGCCCCTTGTGGCACCTGGCCTCCGCCTGCAGAGAGCAGCAGCCGCAGCGACAACTTTTACGAGGTGGACGTGCCGGTCAAGGGCCACCACTCGCTGCAGGGTGCGCCTAGCCTGCATGCTGCACTCGCCTGGCTGCTGCTCTGCCCTGAGCATGGGCGTCAGCATGCCTCCAGGCGAAATACAGTGCGCTCCGGCATGCCTTTACCGTTGCTGACCGCGGCTGGCTGACCAAGGTTCCCCGCCCCGCTCTCCTGCCGTGTGCAGAGTCGCTCAACAGCCTGCTGAACCCAGAGTGGATGGATGGCGACAATGCTTACTTTTGCGAGCACTGCCAGGCCAAGGTGGGAGCGCTGTAACTGGCTTGCTCCCAAACCGGCACTGCACCGCGGCAGCAAGCCCTGCTGGTGCCTTGGCAGGCCTCCCACTGGCATGCCCTGTGTGAATGCGAGTTGCGCTGGGAGGCAACACAAATTGCCTGGCGGTGCACGAATAGGCGGGCCTGCCGCCCAGTCGTGACCAGTGGTAACACCCCGCCAACCGCTTGCAGGTCACCGCCACACGCCAGCTGGAGCTGCGCCAGCTGCCGCCCGTCCTCTGCTTCTCGCTGCAGCGCTTTGTGTTTGATTTCCAGGTGGGGAGGCGTTAGGTGGGGAGGCGACGGAGTGGAGGCGCGCGTCCTGCACCCGCGCACGCCATGCTTGCACGCATTGGGTGCCACGCTTGCAAACCACGCTTGCTGCCTCCCATCGTCAGTGCTGCCAGCGGCGGCGTTTTGCTGGATACACCTCAGCACACCGAAGCACATGCACCCTGCCACCACTCCTCCTCTCCCCACCCGCAGAAGATGGACCGCGTCAAGGTGTCGGACAAGTTTGCATTCCCGCTCACGCTGGACATGGCCCCCATCATCAACCAGGCAAGCTGCTGTGGACTCCTGTTACTCCTGCTAGTTTGGATTGGCGCCAGTCATCTAAATGCATGCACATCTCCCCCGGCTGGGAAGCACCGTGCGCTCGGCCGCATGCAAGGCGTGCGCAACAGGCGCTGTGTGGTGGCCTGCCAGCCCAGCCGCATGCTGCTCACCTCACATTCGCAGTCATCCAAGCCAACCGCACGCGCAGCGCAAGGAATTGATGTACGATCTGGAGCCCCATCACAGCGCCACTCATTTCGTTTCAGTGTGTGGTTGCACCCTCCACCTCCTGGTTGCAGGCGCAGCGCACAGACTTGATGCACGATCTGGAGCCCCCAGAGCAAAGTGCCATTCATGTTTGTCTCCAGTGTATGCCTCCTGGTTGCAGGCGCAGCGCAAGGCCTTGGTGTATGATCTGGAGGCCCATCACAGTCCCATTCAATGCCGTCTTAAGTGTGTGCCTCATGGTTGCAGGCGCAGCGCAAGGACCTGGTGTATGATCTGGAGGCCATCATGGTGCACAAGGGCGGCTCCGCAATGCAGGGGCACTACGGTGCGTGCCTCGCAAACACTGGCTGCGGCCACCCGCATGCGCTGTTGCCGTCTCACCCGCACGTGCACACTGTGCGCCCTCCCGCCTGCTGCGGGGCCATCCTCATGCCGCTCCCTCTTTTTCTCATGTCGTGTCTGCTGCCTGCTTCCCTGGCCGCAGTGGCGCACATCAAAATGGAGCCGGCTGCCGGCAGCGCAGCGGACGCAGCAGCAGCACCCGCAGCTCCCGAGGCAGCAGGCAAGGGCGGTGCAGCAGCGGAGGGGGGGGGCGGCAAGCGCCGCGGCGGCAAGAAGGCGGCGGCAGCAGCGGAGAACAGCGGAGCAGCGGCCAATGATGCCAGCGCAGCCAATGCAGCAGGCGCGCCGGGCAGCAGCTGGTGGCGGTTTGATGACGATGCTGTGACGGAGCTGAAGGACGGCCCAACAGCCAGCGGTGACCACGGCGGTGGCGCCAAGCCAGCGGGCAGCGCCGCGGCTTCTGCAGCCACCGGGGCAGGCAGCAAGAAGAAGGGCGGGGGCGGGCGGGG